>CM065590.1:41974403-42497257 GCA_033119425.1 Bufotes viridis | reverse complement strand
TTGCTGGACAGAGGTAAGTCCTCAGATGGTGCGGTTTCTTCTGAATCGCTATCGTTGTCTCTCTGAGTCAATCTCTTTCCTCCACAAGGCCTGCACTGCGGCGGGCGCCATCTTGGATTCGCCTCTGGAGTCGGATCTTTGAGAAATTTGTCCATGTCACTCTGGCTAGCAGAGGCTTTGGGTCTACCTGGAGTGTCTTTAGGCTTGTCTTTACCCAGTTTGCCCAGTTTGCCCATTTTCAGCGATGAAAATTGCTGTGAGAAGCTCAGAAGGCACGGCCAGCAGCAGAGCTCTTCACACGTGCTGCATGCGGCTCGGCTGCTTGACTCCGCCCCCCCTCGAAATAGCTGTTTTTTAACGTGATTTGCCACAAATAAATTTAGAACTAATCAAATCTTTTCAGAAAATTCGGCAAACCGATGAATTTTAGAGAAATTTATTATATGCAGCTGGTATAAGTTGTACATCTTCTTGTATATAGTGTTATGGACCATGCTGGTATAACCTGGGTATCTCCTGTATATAATTATATATGTACAGCTGGTATAAGTTATACATCTTCTTGTATATAGTGATATGGACCATGCTGGTATAACCTGGGTATCTCCTGTATATAATTATATATGTACAGCTGGTATAAGTTATACATCTCCTTGTATATAGTGATATGGACCATGCTGGTATAACCTGGGCATCTCCTGTATATAATTATATATGTACAGCTGGTATAAGTTATACATCTTCTTGTATATAGTGATATGGACCATGCTGGTATAACCTGGGTATCTCCTGTATATAATTATATATGTACAGCTGGTATAAGTTATGCATCTTCTTGTATATAGTGATATGGAGCATGCTGGTATAACCTGGGCATCTCTTGTATATAATTATATATGTACAGCTGGTATAAGTTATACATCTTCTTGTATATAGTGATATGGACCATGCTGGTATAACCTGGGCATCTCCTGTATATAATTATACATGTACAGCTGGTATAAGTTATACATCTTCCTGTATATAGTGATATGGACCATGCTGGTATAACCTGGGTATCTCCTGTATATAATTATATATGTACAGCTGGTATAAGTTATATATCTTCTTGTATATAGTGATATGGAGCATGCTGGTATAACCTGGGCATCTCCTGTATATAATTATATATGTACAGCTGGTATAAGTTATACATCTTCTTGTATATAGTGATATGGAGCATGCTGATATAACCTGGGTATCTCCTGTATATAATTATATATGTACAGCTGGTATAAGTTATACATCTTCTTGTATATAGTGATATGGACCATGCTGGTATAACCTGGGTATCTCCTGTATATAATTATATATGTACAGCTGGTATAAGTTATACATCTTCTTGTATATAGTTATATGGACCATGCTGGTATAACCTGGGTATCTCCTGTAAATAATTATATATGTACAGCTGGTATAAGTTATACATCTTCTTGTATATAGTGATATGGACCATGCTGGTATAACCTGGGTATCTCCTGTATATAATTATATATGTACAGCTGGTATAAGTTATACATCTTCTTGTATATAGTGATATGGAGCATGCTGGTATAACCTGGGTATCTCCTGTATATAATTATATATGTACGGTTGGTATAAGTTATACATCTGAACCACTCTGTGGTCCATCCTGACCAACTGTGTCACAGTCTAGTATGGGAATTGAAATATAGATCCCAGTCATGTAGCTTTCAGAGATAACACTTGTGCTGCAGGTCCCTGAAGTGAAGTGGGTATATTCACACAGGATTCCAATGCATTAGTTTGGGATCGCAGTTAAATAAATAAGGGTTTTATTATACTCACAAACAAATTTAAATTGATAGCATATCATAAAACATCAAAAACTTCTCCTTCACATCGCAGCCCGACCCGGGTTTCACATATAGCTTCGTCAGGGGCGAAATCTAACGCTGGGTTCATACTTGAGCGTATTTGATACACGAGTTTTACACGCGTTTTTGTCGCGCGTATTACATTGCGTTTTTGGAAATAGGAAACGCGCGTTGTACGCGCGTTCGTGTGATTGACCACTCTGGCGTCAATCACATTACGCGCGACAAAAAGCCCCAAAGAAGCTCCTGTACTTCTTTGGGCGTAGGGCGTTTTACAGCGCGTTCGTAAGGGCTCTTTCACACTTGCATTCTGAGGATCCGGCGGGCACTTCCGTCCCGCCGGATCCGTCAGAACGCAAGTCGCCTGAAGCATTAGAAGACTGATCAGTTTCCTGATCAGTCTTCAACATGCTTTCACTGTTACCATGGCAGCCAGGACGCTACTGGAGTCCCGGCTGCCATGGTACTCAGCAGCAGTGTACTTACCTGCGCTGCGGCCGCCGGGCGCTCCTTAATGGCGTCACAGGTCCGGGCGGCGCATAGATCAATGCGCCGCCCGGACCTGTGATGTCATAATGGAGCGCCCGGCGGCCGCAGCAGGTGAGTACACTGCTGCATGTACTACCATGGCAGCCAGGACTCCAGTAGCGTTCTGGCTGCCATGGTAACTGATCGAGCCCCAGCTTACACTGGGGCGCCGATCGAAGCGGCTGCTGCGATGCGCAGCGCTAAACGTCGGATCCGCGATGCGCTGAATCGACGTTTAGCTATACCGATCCGGAATAATGCTCTTCAATGGGCATTAATTCCGGATCCGGCATTACAGCATGTCTTACTGGCTTTTGGACGGAGACAAATCCGCAGCATGCTGCGCTTTTGTCAACGTCCAAAAAACGTTCACATACTGAACGGAAGACATCCTGATGCATCCTGAACGGATTTCTCTCCATTCAGGATGCATTGGGATTATCCTGATCAGTTTCTTTCCGTCCTAGAGCCCCGAGGACGGAACTCTAGGACAGAAAGAAACAACGCTAGTGTGAAAGGGGCCTAAGCGCTGTAAAACGCCCAGGTGAGAACCATGCCCATAGGGAAACATGGGCTTTCGCCTGTTGAGCGTTTTACAGCGCGTAGGAACGCGCTGTAAGACGCTCAGGTGTGAACCTAGCGTAAGGCTAAACTGAGCCAAACCCATTTTATCACAACCCCCCTGCAGGAAACACATCATCATCTGAAACATACTCAATTACATTACACAAAACCATGAATAATTAATGTAAAACTTCATATAAAATCACACATCTATAAATACAGATCCCTGTAAGTAAAAGTACTCATTGTAGCCTACTCATAAATTCAAACACCAAACAGCCTTATTTCCCTCCTGCTCGGTTACTACAACCAGCACTTCCCCGCCTCCCATTCATAAAATAATCACGTGTTATTCTCCACCAATAAGAGGTTTTCACTATCCCAATGAAGAAAACATTCATCCGCAGGGTTTCCATTCACTGCATTCACGTTATCAGCCCAGTTTCAATTCAATGCACTCCCATGAACTCTTCTTGCAATACTATAAGTACGTGGGGAGAAATTCTAATCACTTGCACTCTCTAAATACCGCTCCTACTGATTCAGTACACATGGTGACACGAACATTATCTATATCACATCTGATTGCCATCTCCAACTTTTTCATCTGAGGCACGGTTTAGGATCAAATTCAATGTTTAACCCATTCGGCTGGAGGGTATCTAACCTGTAGATCCACTCTACTTCTCTACGATTTATTTGAGCCACCAGATCTCCCCTCGCCAGTGACTTTTCACCAATTCAATCCCCACAAATCGCAGCCCTTTTGTTTTCTTTTCATGGTACTGTTTAAATGCAGCGATGACCAAGGGCCCATATTTTTCTCTCATCTGTTTTTCAAATATTTGCTCTTTCTTCAACCTCCCTTTTAAGCTCTTTTATGCAATGAAAGCATAATTAAATAATGCCAGCGTGACACATATATAGCCATGGGTAAACGATGTCAACTGACAGCTTGTTCAAAAACACATTGTGTCATCGGAATTTGAAATGCATTTAAAATGAAAAACATTTCAAAAATTGTCTCAGATCGTGTTTTACCCTGAAATGCATCATGACTAGTGTTGAGCGAACCGAAGTGAAACTAATTGAATTAGATCCGAATTTCAGGAAAACTTCGATTCACTATGAATCTGAATTTCATTGCTCTTCGTGGTAACTACTCGGTTTTTACCTAAAATGACGGCTACATTTGTTACAAAGTGAAATCAAGAAGCCCTGGAACGCAGTATGACCCATAATGCCTCGCAGCCAGCTAATTAGCAGATAGCCACCCCTTGTGATGTCACAACCCTAAAAAACGCTTAATCCCTCCTGGTCTCTCACATTTTACTGTGAACTGAGCATAGGGGGAGATGTGGCAAGGGATTTAGCAATCCTTTAATTGTAGATTATTGGATAGGGACAGTGCAGGGAGATTATAGGGAGAGTTTTTAGACACTTTGGAGAGAGCATAGGGAGACTGCAGGGACAGTGCAGGCTCTTTGTAATTGCCCTTTGTATCTTTTTCCACTGCTGTGCCATTCATTCTTAACCTGTTCTGTTATACGAAGATTTACTGTGCATCAGAATTAGTCTCAACAGCCGGTCTAATATATTGGCGTGTGTACCTAGTTCATCTGCTGTGCCATTAATAATTAGTCTATTCAGTTATAAATAGACACACTGTGCATCAGACTCATTGTCAACAGGCGGTGTAATATAGGCATCTTTATATAATTCATCTGCTGCACCATTTATTTATCTTTTATCAAGCGCTGGATAACGTTAGCATGGCGGTATGCAGGATATGTGGGCAGAAGGTGAAGCGCAGACAGGGTGCTAGTGTTGGAACCATGGCCCTGTGTCAACACATGGAGGCTCACCATAAAGTGGCCTGGGAAAATCGGGCACTAATGTAGTGGTACAGCCTGACACAGCAACCATTGTATCTCCCAGCAGCCCACACGACTTATCCAGCAGTCAGCGCTCCTCTACCTCCTTCCCTTCGTCTACAGCTCCTAATGCTCCTTCCCTTCCTGTTCCTTGTCACGCGTTTTACCAGCAATCAATCACCAAGGGGATTGTAAAGAGACAACAGTACGCGTGCACTCGTCCAACGGCACAGAAGCTGAACGTACACCTGCCCAAGTTGCTGGTACTACAGTTCTTCCTTTTCCATATTGTGGACTCTAAACATTTCAGAGAACTGATTTCTTGTACTTCTCTAAAAAAGCTGTACCAGCCCTGTACATGTATGCTGAGTAGAAGGTGGGCCAGTCCTTGAGCTTGTCGGTGTCTGGTCGGTGTCACCCTCTACCTTGTCCTCAGCCTCCACTGTAGGCACAGTTCTGAGTGGCCCTCCAGCATACCACATATGCAAAGTCATACAGTTGTGCACCTGGTCAGCTTGCACGAATGGGGTCACATCGGGGAGGAACTGATCTGCGTCATCAACCAAGAAATACGAATCCTGGCTGTCTCGTTGCCTGGAGATAGGAACCATGGTTACCCATAATGGGAGGAACATTCTGTCTGCACTGCGTCAGGGAGGGCTGACCCATGCGCCTTGCATGGTGCAAATCTTCAATCTGGTTGTCACCCGGTTCCTGAAGTCTTCCACCCAACTGTAAGACATTTTGACAATGTCAAGGAAACGGTTCATTCACTTCATCCACTTTTACCGTGCAAAGCATGACCTCCTTGAGCTGCAAAGGCAGAAGGTTGTTCCCCTACATCGCCTCATATGCAACATTTCCACATGTTGGAACCCTACCCTCACATATTGAACCGACTGTATGATCAGAGGAAACCCGATTTCTTGATGATGCAGACAGACAGGACTACTCCCTGGTGTAAATTTGACATTAGACAGTGGGAGCTCATGTATAAGCTCTGGCATACTTGGACTGCATCCTGTCACCCTAGATTCAAGAACCCTCGGACTACTGGTCAAACTTGAATTGTGGCCGCAACTGGCTGAGTTTGCCCTGGGCAAGCTTTCCTGCCCGGCCAATAGTGTGGCATCAGGCTGTGAGGCAGTAATGATCTGTCTGTAGTGTGCTTCCACACCAGAACATTGTGACAAATGACCCATTATTTTTGCCTACGTGATGCTGCCACTGTTCTGATGCTGTCACCCGCCTGCTGCCTCTACTGCCATCTGCCTCTACTGTGATCTGCCACCAGCTTGTGTAATTTGCCACTGCTGTTGCCCCTTCCCCTGCCCACTCTGTTCTGGCACCACTATTGTGATTCTTTATACTGTTGCCACTCTCACCTTTCTTTTCCGGGGCCACTACTGTTACTCTTTATGATGTTGACACACTCACAAGTCTGTTCCGGGGTCACTATTGTTACTCTCCATACTGTTGCAACCCTTATTAGTCTGTTACAGGACTATAGATGTCAACACAGCCATCATCACAGAGACATCATCATTTATTTTTCCGTTCTTCTGATCCATTAGAAGAACAGAAAAACAAAATAAACGGGTCCTGTCAGCCAGAAGGCCTCTATCACACGGTCAGTATTTTGCATCAGGTTTTGATCACGATTTGTAAGCCAAAAGCAGGAGTGGTTCCAAAACACAGAAGACATCCAAATATTTCCATCACGTTATCTCTGTTTTGGACCCACTCCTGTTTTTGCCTTACCAATACTGATCCAATGCTGCCCAAATACTGACAGTGTGAAGGCAGAAGCTCAAACTACAGTATCCGCTTTTTTGGGGCTGTTCTTCTGATGGAAAAATAAACAATGATGTGAACACAGCCTTACTGCTGACAACCACCCCACTGTTATGGGGCCACTATTAGAATCTTGGGGCACTGCACCACAAAATTAGTTCACACTAATTTTGTGGTGTGAACACACAAAGTTCACACCACAAAATTAGATGCCAACATTGACCTGGAAGGTGGCGTTCACACTTCTGTTATTTGGTCAGTTATTTCCAACACTTATTGTGAGGGAAATTCAGGAGCCAAGCCTATTCTCGGATTAGGTATCATTCATGAGTAGACACTAATATACCTGTTTTGTGAATTTGACCTGCACCTGTTTTGGGCTGACAATAAGTGACCAAATAAATGAAGTATGAACTAAGCCTAATAGTGAAGCACTGTCATTCTACATCGAACAGAAGGGATTCAAACGCATGTGTCACAACATGGATTAAAAGAACCCTTTTTTCCTCCACTACCGTATTGGCGCTGCCTCCATGTCCTTCTTTTGTGTCACTAAAGAATCATTTGGAGACAGCTCCTGCAGGGGCGCTCAGTGTTTTTTGAAGGATGCTGTATGCTTTTTTGTTTAGCTGGGGTTAGCTAGGAATGTTGGTGGCCTGCATGATGATGTGCACGTCCTTATATGTGACCTGCCTGTCATTCTGACGCACAGTAACTGTTTCTCTACCAGAAAGGACTAGCTATGCATGTTGATGCACTGCACAGTGATGTACACCAGGATGCATTCTCACTAAAGTTTAACTGCTGGCTGGGATAGCCATGAACTAACGCACTTCATGTCATATTATTTTGGATCAAAGCATTTTTTATTTGGCGAAACGACTGAATCGAAATTTTTGAAAACGTGTTTTTATACTGAAAATAAAATAAAACCTTGAAAAAAGGTTTTTTTTTAATTTTTATCGCCATATTCAGACCCCTATAACTTTTTTGTACTTATGTGTATAGAGCTGTGTAAGGGCTTATTTTTTGTGGGTAGGTCTGTACTTTTTATTGATACCATTTTAGGGTGAGTATGAATTTTTTATCCTTTTTATTTAATTTTGACTTTTTTTTCTGCTTTGTCGTTTTCCGCAGGGTATAAATATTTTATATTTGAATAGTACAGGCATATTCACACATGCAATGCCCATGATGTGTATTTTTTATGTTTTTTTTTTTTCATTTTGGGGAAAGGGGGTGATTAGAATTTTGATTGATTTAATTTTTTATCTTTTATTCTTAAAAACATTTACTGTATTTTTCGCTTTATAGGGAAAATGGCCGTGCATCTAATGAGCAAATACTAGTGAGCGCTACAATTATGGAAGCGCTCACTAGTATGCATTAGGTGCTGGGAGAGGAGAGTAAAGCGCTACGAGAACTTCCTGTACTCACCCTTCCTGGTCTTCCTTCCTGGGGCCATGGGCACACTTTCCTGACTGTCTACAGCGTCAGGACATAGTGCGCGCACTATGACCAGAGGCTGAATAGAGTCAGGTGACTGTGCAGCGCCAGCCAGAGAAGACAGGAGTACGACTTCTAAAGAGAATGCCGGATCCAGAATGGAGCCGCGGTGCAGGGAAGGTAAGATAAGTTTTTTTAAGGTCTGATCTGAGGTCTGATGGGGGTCTAGTATGGAGGTCTGAAATGAAGGGCTGATATGAGGTCTAAAGAAGGTCTGATGGGCATCTGATGAGGGTCTGATATGAAGGTCTCATGTAATGTCCTGATATGGGGGTCTAATGTAATGTCCTGATATGGGGGTGTCACGTGCCCAAGGCCCAAGGCAGACCTGCAGATCGTCAAGCAAACAGGACACAGGTAAAGGTAAAACAGCATACAACAGGTGTCAGCCTGCAGCCAGTACGCGAGGGAACCTGGAGACAGCCTGCACCGCACCAGTGATAAGAACTGCACAGAGAAGCAGACATGGGGCGAGCAAACATTCACAGGCACCAATTCACAGAAGACACCGCAGCCAGCACGCAGCCCCAAGCAACCAGCCTGCACATGAGGCAGCCTGCAGCCAGTATGCGAGAGGGCATGCAGCCAGCCTACACGGACAAAACTGTCACAGTGAACCGCACTGTGACAGGGGGTCTGATGCGATATCCTGTTATTGGGGTCTTATGTAATGTCTTGGGGGTCAGATCTGATTATTTGATATGGGGGTCTGATCTGAGCCTCTGATATGGGAATCTGATCTGAGAATTTGATATGGGGGTCTGATCTGAGGCCCTGATATGAGGTCTGATGAAAAATATTTTTTTCTCATTTTCCACCTTTAAAACCTGGGGTGCTTTTTATAAAGTGAAAAATATGGTATTTTTAATTTTTTTACAGTATTTTATAGTTCCCATAGGGAACAAGCAATCATGAGATTAAAACCGGTAGTTTAGGGACTGGCCTTTCCATAAATTCGGCGTATCCAGAACCACTTCTAAATGTAAGAAAGCTTCCGAGCTGTCTTACATTAAGACTATTTTCTACGCCTAAAATAGGCGTAGACAATTATGAATGAGGCGGGCCTGCCATGCCCACAATTTTAGACCTGGTGTGAGTGGAGAGAAGTCGCAGATGGTGTATTCAGATTAATAAATGACCCCTTATGTTTCTATGAAGCCACAGGCAGGGGCTCCATAGGAACCAATGTGCAAGATCCTCCTGTCACACAGGAGGACATGGGCTGCCACACACACACTCCGGCTTCACCGATCACCACAAATGTGATGTTTTGTACACTGGCAGAGAACATCTTTGGCCGTTTGGGTGTGAGGACACCACCTGCTGTGCTAGAAAACCTCTCTGAGATAACACTGCAATCTGGACACGACAGTACAGCGAGAGCAAACTAGGCCAGTTCCAGACACTGTTCTAGTCTGCCTGTCGATGGTGTCAGGAAACGGGTATGTTCTGGAGAACGGCCACAGTCCAGGTATTGTGTGAAAGACCCAATCACTGGCTGAGGCAAGTCATTGGTACAGCTAGTGATGAACTGAGCAGCATTCACAGCCATTTCAAGATGGTATCACACATTTATTTCCCAGATAAAAGAGAGGGACGTTAAAGGAGCAGAAAGGGACAGACGGACTTTGGTCAAAGAAAGGCACTGTCCTTCCAAAAGAGGGAGACTTGGGAGGCATGATATAGCTGTTAGAAATTGGAAGTGAAGGCAGCTGAAAGTTGCTCATGACTCAATTTCTAACAGCTATATCTCCGATATAAGTGATGATTTAGGTGTCTGCACAAACTATTCAATTACTTGACGAATGAGCTTTTCGCTTGCTCATTGGTGTCAGTAAAACTATGTGCCCTCTATTCCAAATTATGTAATAAATTCAACGGCCGTTGGAGAATCAACAAACTACAGACATACCCGGGGGGGATAAAGATGATTTCTGCTTCAGTGCTCTCCATTGCTCAGTGCTGTATTGCGTAGAGCAAGGGCTTTTACATTTTTATGCTGTTAGGTGGAGGCTTTTGGCTTTTACCTAGCAGTGTTCCCGGTGATGTCCCCAACACTGATGGTTGAGCTTTAGCACTGCCCTAGCCATTTTACAGGCTAGGGCAGCGCTAAAGCCTGCCCATTAGTGCCCATACATCACTGAAGCTCCCCAAAAAAACTTTGCTCTGCGAGAGCATGCTCATATTAGTTGGGCTGCCTGGGTGAAAATGGGGATATGTGCGGGTTCAGCTCTGAACCTGGACAACCCCTTTAAGTCTGACATCCATCGATTCTCATCATACGCTGGTATAGGGTCTCTCAGTGTGTTCGGATCAAAGCTCCTTTCAGTACCCCTTTCAAGAGGGTGCCCTTATCAGTTTCTGAAAGACTTTCGGGGGACTAATTTACCATGAAAGTTTCCCCCGATTATATTTCTCACACACTTTTTCCCTGGTCCTCGTCACATACAACGTGTCACACCTATGGGAACCTCATGAATCAGGGACTTATTCATTTGTCCCTCATAGATCACTCAAATCTCTTTTCACACTTCAACAGTCAAGGTTCCTCATAATATCTGCTTTTACTCCATTCAGACAATTTACCATTCAGGATTTCTCATTCATAAACATTCATCTCCAAGGTCCAAATATCTGATACTTTTTCCTTGGAAGACAATTATAATCTCTATATGAGTCTATATCTACTTTGTAACCGACACAGAATTGGTTCCAATGTGAATTAAGCTCACATACTTTGAACCTATGTTTCTACATTACAGAGGACTTGTCTAACAGTACAATAGTGATATTCCTTATTAAGGGTCTAACGTCTTGATAGGTACATATTACATGAAACTGACCGTCTCTCACATCAAATACCGCCTCTACAGCTCACTGTCATTGATCACAGCACAGGGAATTAGCAGTCGTACTGTCGGGACAGTCCCTCTTTTTGACCCATGTCCCTCTGTCCCTCTTTGATCCATAAATGTCCCTCTTTTTGACCTGGAGAATTAGTGTATAAATGTGCCTTAATAAATTTACTAAATTGCTCCTTACTAAACTATCTGTATGGTTTCTACCTGTATATTAGGCCAGAACTTCATTATTTGGTGCAATTTGGACCTTAGAATATCTATTGGCAAAAAAATTGAGTCAAGCACGGATCACGCCTGGAACCACTGCGTTAAATGCAGTGGAAATGAATAAAAAAGATCTAGCTTGACATAAAAAGTTTTGTTTACCTTTATTTCTTCAGTGCAAGTTTTAAGGATCGTTATTGTGTTTGACCCGAAACGCGTTGATGTGCATTGTAACTGGCTTTTAAAACTTGCACTGAAGAAATAAAGGTAAACAAAACTTTTTATGTCAAGCTGGATCTTTTTTATTCATTTCCTTAGAATATCTATAATCTGATGATTTATGTGCTAATATTTATATGGATATTGAAGAGCAAGAAAATAATTCCCCCAGGGGCTCCACACGCTGTAAAAAAATAAAGGAACTTATACTCACCTAACCGATCCCCGGCTGCTGCCGTTGTGACGGAGTCAGTAACTATGCTTTGGGCGGAGTTAGAGGCTTGGCCTTGTATGGAAAAAACTGCCATGATGTGCATTGCACAGATTGTCCCTCTTTGCAATTTTCAAAAGTCGGAGGTATGCACCTGTTCAGATGGAGATTTATGTCATAAAGCAGAATACCAGACCTTATGAATTTCTTTAGCACTATCATCCTGCAGCCCAGTAAAAAGATGAAGAATTCCCTCCCTACATTACTATACATAGCTGTAACAGATATCTTACAAGACTGACAATTACGTACATTCACACAGTCCGCCTGTTAGTTCTGTTATGAGGCTACAGTGCTCGCTGCACTCTGGGAACGCCCAGAGCTCCTTACCAAAACATAGCCGTGAGACACTTTAACCGGTCACTCAAAAGTGAACTCCGGCATCCACAGATTAGATTGTCTCAACTGCAGACTTAAAGGGGCTGTGCGGGTTCAGAGCTGAACCTGGGCATATCCCCATCTTCACCCCTTCAGCCTCACTGACATTTAATGCATTTTATGCTCCGATGCACTCCTTTGCCACCTGCTGAATCGCGCAGGACAAAGGCATTTTTTTGAGATCAGGAGATGTACCGGGGTCTCCATGGTGAAAGATAGGCAGAGGCTCCCACACCTAGCAGTGAGTCCGCTACCATTACCAGAACTAATGGGTAGGCTTTAGGGTTGCCCTAATCTGTAAAACGCTAGGGAAGCACTAAAGCCCGCCCATCAGAGCCGGTGACGTCACTAGGAACACTGCTAGGTGGAAGCCTGTGCCTAGCAGTGTAATAATATAAACCAAAAACCCTTGCCCAGCGCAGGGCAAGTGCTCCGATGTTCATGTCATGGGGGCTGGACGGGTGAAGATGGGGATATGTCTGGTTTCAGCTCTGGACTCAGAAAACCCCTTAACACAGGTTAGTTAGTCTTAACCATCATCACATCTAAAACTTAATAATTTACAAAAGGTTCTTGGACTCGACATTATAGACACAGAATTCACCCAGATCAGAAGACTCGGCACAGGGAGGGACAGAGGAAGAGATTTGATTCACTTTGAGAATTCGTGAATATTTCGAATATAGTGCTATATATTCATAGTTGCAAATAGTGTTGATCACGAATTGTTTAATTGCGAATTTATCGCGAATATCAGCACAGCAACATCCCTAGCAAGGGAAAGTTGCATACCCCTTAGTGTTGATCGCGAATATTCTAACTGCGAATTTTTATTGCGAATATATTACATTGCCGATTTTTGCAATCAAGTAAATAATGACTGGAGATTACAAATTCTTAAATTTGCAAATTTATGGCGAATATTCGGCCAAAAATTTGCGAAATATCGCAAATTCGAATTTTGCCTATTCTGCTCATCACTAGATTTGAGTAAGACAAACAGACAACTCACCCGGGATGGGAGGCTTTGACTCACAGGGAAGGCAGAATAAAAAGGTGCAAGAAAAAAGTTTCTTACCTTCGCAGCTCCTGATTTATTCTGCAGTTCCCGGGTGTCTGTCCTCCTCTCTGGTCCCGGATGGGTTAATGCTGGTTTGTCTAATTCCTGCCCGAGAGGCAAATTTACTGTCAGAGAAATTATCTCTTGACCTATGTGCCCTCGGTTCCAAATTATGTAATAAGTTCAACGGCTGTTAGACAATCAACAAACCACAGACACACGTGGGGTGGGATCAAGGATGATTTCTGTATTTGATTTCAGAGCGGAGGTGTACATACAGTCACGGATGTTTATACAGTATGGAGATTCATCTTCGAAAACTACCTTATAGTCTTTAACATACTTGGCTAGCAGCCTAGAGCGTCTGCAGCTTGTTAGTGTGTGTCACTGGAGTTCATGTGATGTGTGGGTTTGGCAATTGATTTATCTAAATTATTACTTTTCCCAGTAATACCTCAACACTGCCACCACTAAGGTTTGTTTCAAGAGCTTAGGGTGGGTTCACACCAGCGTCAGGGAATCCATTATGGCTTTCCGTTATAACATGGTTAACGGAAAATAACGGAATGCCCAGACAGAATGCAAAACAGAAGCCTTTAAGAGGTATTCCGTTTTGCTCCGTCCTACTAGAAGTCTATGGGAAAGCATAACGGATCCGTCTGGGTCCCGTTATGCAAACTGTTCGCCTTATATGCTTCGAGCTTAGCACGTACATTCGTTGAAGAACACAAGACAGAACGTATTAAATGGAGTTTAATATGACAAAAAGAGTCACAATGCTTATATATATATATATATATTGTGAGGCAGTTACAGGCCTCATAGCTATGAGAGGAGATGTGTGTCAGGTGTGATCATCACATGGGGATAAAACCATCCTCAGAGTAAGGCTCCATTCACACGACCGTATGTTGTCCGCAAAAAAACGGATCCGTGTCTGCAAAAAAACGGATTGCATTCCGTTTTTTTGCTGATCCATAGACTTCAATAGGGCCATGTCCTGATTTTCACTGACAAGTATAGGACATGTTTCATTTTTTTTGCTGAGCTGTGCAATGGAAGAAAAGTGAATGGGACAGCATCTAATCCGCAAAAAAAACGGATCCGTTTTTTTGCGGACAACATATGGTCGTGTGAATGGAGCCTAAGACAGAGGGGGATTTTGGAACAGAGGCTCTGTGTAGCTCCAGCTGAGGAAGCCTGAGTTTGGGGGGGGGGGGGGCGCCCGCAACTCCTAAGGAAGAGAGGTGTCGCAAGGTCAGAGTCAGGAGGACTGCTGGACCCAAGCCCCCCAAGCTATTTTACTGCTTCCACCACGAGGACTGGTGGTTTGTATTGGTTGACAGCAGGGAGGCTGTCGGACCGAAGTGAATACCGTACAATGTGAATTGCATCTTAGAGGTGAGTTAGGGAAACCTCTGTTTAGTGAGTGCCTAGCCGGGCGAGTGTTAATTGTGTTGTGTTGATGTAATACAGTGTGAGTTGAAGCTGCGACTTCAAAGTGCCAAGTGATGTCAAAACTCGGATATATGATGTGAAGAGTGCCGAATAAAAGCAATGTTTGGACATGGAATCCATTGTCTGAGAGGAAATTTGTGATGACGACCCCCCGCCCCGAGAGAGAGCGATCCCTTACTATATATATATAGTAGGCTTGAGAAAGGCTCAGTTGTTTGGAGCCGAAACGTCGCACTGCCCACATGGGTGAATAAAACTGGTTGTTTGCTTTTTATATTTGGAGTGCTGCCTTTTTTCCTGGTATACTATTTTTGAGACTGGCTGGTCTCTGTGAGGCGTGCACCCGCCGTTTGAACTTGATACGGTGCTGCCACAATCGTTTCTATTTGTATATATACATATATATATATATATATATATATATATAAATACAAAAGGAACAAAAGACATACAGAAATATAGTGCACAACAGTTTCTAAAAATAAAGGGAAATAAACCAGGAACCTAACACTCACGTTGATGGCACGGGCTCCGGTGCCGGGGCAGACAGAAAACTAGGACAAATCTTCACTACTTCGGTGAACCCCAAGTAATGACTAGTGTTGAGCGTGAATATTCGAATTGCAAATTTTTATCGCGAATATCGCCACTTCGAGAATTCACGAATATTTAGAATATAGTGCCATATATTCGTATTCGCGAATAGTGTTGATCATGAATATTTAATCATGAATTTATCGCGAATATCGGCACTTAGCAGCATCCCTAGCAACCAATAGGAAAGTTGCCTATCCCTTAGTGTTGATCGCGAATATTCTAATCGCAAATTTTTATCGCGAATATATTACATTGCCGATTTTCGCAATCAAGTTACTAAAGACTGGAGATCACGAGTTCTCGAATTTGCAAATTTATGGCTAATATTTGGCCAAAAATTTGCGAAATATCGTGAATTCGACTATTGCCTATGCCGCTTATCACTAGTAATGACACCCAGGCCTGGTTTTTCATACCAGCCAAATTGATCAACCAGCTGAGAGGATTGTGATCAGCGATCACCATGGAGTCCCACAGGTAGGCTGTTTCTGCAAGGCCCATACAAGTGCAAGGGACTCCTTTTCATCTAGAGTATAGACCACCACTCTGGGGAGCAGTTTTCCTATGAGGTAGATTATGGGATGCCCTTCACTCGTTCATTTACCTGGCACAGCTCCTAGCCCATAGTTGGAGGCATCTGTCTGTACTATGAACCTCCGAGAAAAATTGGGGGCTGCTGTACTGGAGATTATAACAGCACTAATTTCAGAGTGGAGAAAGCCCACACTCTGCAGTCCAAGTATCTACTTGGGGTAACTTCTTTTGTCAGGTCAGTCAAGGGCTTAGCTAGGGTGCTGTAATGGGGTAGAAGCTTCCGGTAGTATCCAGTAGTCTCTAGAAAAGACGTTACTTGTTTTTTAGTTGTTGGAGCGGGCCAAGCAGTAATAACTTTTACTTTAGTTGGCTCAGGGTGTAGGTTACCTCCCCCTACCCAGTGTCCCAGGTACCGCATCTCACTTTTTCAGGTTTGATGGTCAGATCTGCCTCTGGTATTTTATGAATCAGGTTTTCCTCCCAGGTTTGGCTAAACACCACAATGTCATCAAGGTAGGCCTGTGCATACCCCTCCTGACCCTCTAGAAGGTGATTTACGACCCTCTGGAAAGTGGCAGGAGCATTTTTCATACCAAAGGGCATGTTCAGCAACTCATATAACCCAAAGGGAGTAATGAAGGCAGAACGTTCCTGGGCTTCTGGTTTCAGGGTAATCTGCCAGTATCCCCTACTTAATGGTTATATAGTGGGCACTGACCATTCACTCCAGCAATTCATCTATCCTAGGCATGGGATAAGCATAAAAAACAGTTGCTTCATTCAACCTCATATAATCCACACAGAACCTGGTTACCTCATCTTTCTTAGAGATAAGCACTTCTGGGACAGCCCAGGAGCTATGGCATTTTCTAATCACCCCCAGCTCCAACATTTCCTCAACTCCCTGATTATGTCTGCCTGTACCACCAGGGAGACCCTATAGTTGGGGTGTCTTAGAGGAGGTTGATTGCTGGTGTCTATATGGTGAGTCGCTAGTTGAGTTCTTCATGGCTTTCCAGTGAAACAGCTCCAGTTGGGACTTACGTCTCATGCAGCTGACTCACTTGCTTTTCAGTCAACTCTTTACCAATGTGGGTATCTTCTAAGGACCCCCCTTTTCTTGCCGAGGAGGCCAAGTCCAGTAAAGGGCCTGCCTCTTGCTCCTCCTCATGCAAACTACATACAGCTAATGCCAGGGGCCCTCTCTCATGGTGAGCTTTGATCATGTTCGTATAGGTACTGTGCTGGGGCACCCTGGGGAGTTTATGACCACGGACACTGGGAGAAGGTGTAAATCCTTAGTTCTGGTATGGCTGTAAAAAGCGGCACTATCATGCAGGGTAGTACTACTGAAGCCAGCAAGGGAGAAGTTTAGAGAAGAGCATGTGGCATTAATGGATACAGCAGTTTTTGTAGTGTCTCTGGGCATCCAGCAACCTCTGGCCTAGGCAAAGACTTCCTAAGGATAGTTTCATCAGAGTTTATCATCTCTGTACAGTGGAGCTAACTCTGCCATCATAGTGCCGTTGATGCTGCTACTGACACGTGCAGTGTCCACCGTCTGCTCATCTCACTTACAGTCGGACACTTAAGTTTGCGCCTTTACTCCTGATGAAGTACCCTGCTCAAAGGGACGCAGAAACGCGTTGAGCATACTTAGGGTCTTACACGCTGACAATAGTGCTGGTGGAAATCATTAGTAAGCGCAGGGACAGACGTTTTGAGGGTCAGCAGAATAGCCATGTTAGAGCTTTACTCAGGTGCTGTACTCTCTTGTCTCACCCTGAGTGCTTCTTAGACACTCTGGCCAGTTATATTAGAGGGCTAAACACTGTGACATTCCCTCACCTGGCCAAGAGAAGCCATACGAGTATATCGCTGAGATATTGGGATCATATACCCAGTATAAGCGAATAACGTATGTCTCTGTATTGCACGCATGGCACATACCACAGGACCAATTCCGGATGTCCAGTGGTTGTCAAAAGTACCAATAATCTCATGGGAACCTGGTCAAAGCAGAGAATTTGCGCTTCGCATGCATAGGCATTGCTAAAATCCAAAATCCTCCATGTTTAGTGCCTATTAGACTGAACACACACCTGAGTCTAATCTCGACACTAGTCCCAATCTGCCTGTTCTTTTGGTGACTTTAGGAAGGCAATATTAGCCAAGTGATTTTATGATAATAGTTCTCAATAAAGATTTATTTTGTTATTCTTAACCGTCCATCTAGGCAGTGATACTGCCACACCATTACACACTATACTCCCATTTGAGGAAAGCTGTCTGTCTAGATCTATATCTGGCGACAAATCTGAGGGGACGGACCGAAGAACAGGATTGTTTCTAACACAACAGTATTACCCTCAATGTCATCTAAAGCATGTAGTGCACACATACTACCTGGTGGACTATTACTGAGAGCTGAGGGCCCTACCTCAGGTGAGGACGTAGGTGAATTAACAGGGTTAGATTCTGACATATTGCCAATAGTATTATCTGAAACCTTCCTGTCTAAGTCAGTGCCCAGCAAAATATTTGTAGGCATATTGTCAAGTACCCTGACCTCTCTCACTCCCCGCCACAACCAGGCCATAGGCACAGCAGCGTGGATTCCTCCCACACCTCTCACAGAAATAGTCTTGCCCTCAATTTTGTCCTCAACACTCACAAGCGCAGGAAGTCAGCCCTAGTGATGAGCGGCAGGGGCAATATTCGAATTTGCGATATTTCGCGAATATTTGGGCGAATATTCGCCATATATTCGAAAATTCGCAAATTCGTAATCTCCAGACATTATTTTCTTGTTTGCGAAAATTCGCAAAAAAAAATTGCATAAATTTGCATTAAAATTTGCATAAACTGGCATTTAAAAAACCTTTTAAATACCAGTTTATGCAAATTTATATGCAAAGTTATGCGAATTGTTATGCAAATTTATGTGACTTTTTATGCAAATTTGTGCAAAAAAATTATGTGAGTTTTCGCAAACAAGAAAATAATGACATTATTTTCTTGCCTGCGGAAATTTGCATATAAAAAATGTGCATAAAAACGAATATTTGCAATTGCGAATATATTTTGCGATATTCTAAATATTCGCGAATTCTCGAAGTGCCGATATTCGCGATTAAAATTCGCAATTCGAAAATTCGTGATCAACACTAGTCAGCCCCTGTATCTCTCAAACCCACTGTCACCGACTGTGACCAATTGCAGGTTGTCCTTGTGGCTCTCTCTGTATCTTGCTGCACACAAAACTGCTGGGGGTGACCTTGAGGCTGGTATCATTCCAGTGGATGCTGGTCTCCTCTTCTTGGGACAGGTGGCACTGAGGTGCACAACCTCGTGGTAAACAAAACACGGTCTGTTAACTTTAACACCAGGTTTTGTTCCCATTCCCCCAGAAACAGAATAAATAACAGGTGGAGGCTCTTCCTAGCTGCCCATCTCTGCCGGTGGAATGGCTCCTTTTCTATTTGCTGATGCCCGAGTAGCATTATATCGATCACCCAATCGGGCGGCTTCTTCCGATGAAGCAGGTTCCCGATCCATCACCTATTCTTTCACATCTGCTGGGCTCAATGTAAGGAACTGCTCTTGAGTCATAAGATTCTTTAGTCCATCAAAGCTGGTGATTTTCATCCCCTTCAATCCATTGTTGGAAAATAGTAGATAACTTGGTCAGGTGTCAGAAGCATTGTGCTTTCAGCTTCTGAACTTTTGTCTGTGAGCCTCATGGAAAATGTTAAAATATCGTAGTAGGGCACTTTTTTTTGCCTCATAATCCTGATCCAGCTCAGGGGGAAGATCTACAAAGGCTTCAAAGGCTTTCCTTTCAGTCCAGATGTTAAATACCGCGCCCAATGACTGTAGGGCAGCGGGTACTGTCTGAAGGTTTTCTCAAATCCCAGCAAGAAAGTATCCAGACATCCATCATTTTCCAAAATAGTGGCCTGTGAAAGCTAGTCTCTCTGGTCGCCTGGAGAGTTTAGCAAGCTCCAGCTGACACCTCATTTCAGCGTCTTGATCTTCAAGCTCAGCTTGGCTTTCTGCAGTGTCTCTCTGCTGATATTGTTATATAAGCTTTAGCTTTGTGGCCAGATCCACTGGGCTAAGAAATGTTAAAGCACTTTGTAGAAAAGTATCCATAGCATATCTGGATGTGAGCAGTAAGAATCCTCAGATAATTGTACAGCCCATGACACAACTTCTACAGCCAGACCAATCTCGCAAAACTCTCGTTCATCGGGTAATCCGATCGTTTGTGCACACACCAAAACGATCATTGCCCAGTAGCAGATCGTGCCGTGTGAACATGATCTCCTGTACAGCAAACAACGAATCCTTAAGGGCAGGGCCGGCTCCAGGTTCATGTGGGCCCTTGGGCGATAAAGTCTCAGTGGGCCCCCTTGTGGCATTTTGCACGGCGCTTACAGCAATGAAACTGCATGTATTATAGATTAAATACCTTACACAGAGCATGCTACAGAGCGGATATATGTGAATCAGTCCTTTTGTGCCTACTTTTATTTTCTATAGTCCCTTCCTGTCTACACACAGATATGTGCCCCCTCACACTAGATATGCAAAGATATGTGCACCTTCACAGTAGATATGCCAAGATATGTGCTCCCTCAGAGTAGATATGCAGCATACTCAAGTTAGGGTTCAATAGTGTACCTGGGTGTTGTAGTGCAGTTATGACCACTAACCTGGGACAGGCCGACTCTCTGGTTCTTCTTCTAGGACAGGTGTTATAGGTAGAGTTCGTGACGCCAGTGCCAATTAACGGTGGCACACCATTTGTTGATAGTAGGAATAATTGAGGAACCACGTTGCAATAGAACAGAACTTGAACTTTACTGAAGCTTGGATAGTAATCAGGCATATACATGGATGGAAACGCAGTTCCTTAGAAGACGATTGGTTTCAGCAGGTTGTAAATTACATAGTAACATAGTATATAAGGCCGAAAAAAGACTTTTGTCCATCCAGTTCGACCTGTTTCCTGCAAGTTGATCCAGAGGAAGGCAAAAAACCCCTGTGAGATACAAGCCAATTTTCCCCACTTAAGGGGAAAAAATTCCTTCCCGACTCCAATCAGGCATCAGAATAACTCCCTGGATCAACGACCCATCTTTAGTAGCTATAGCCTGAAATATTATTACGCTCCAGAAATATTTCCAGGCCCCTCTTGAATTCCTTTATTGTACTCACCATCACCACCTCCTCAGGCAGAGAGTTCCATAGTCTCACTGCTCTTACCGTGAAGAACCCTTTTCTATGTTTGTGTACAAACAGTTACACAGTTCACATATGGCAGCAGGCACTTACACAGCAAGGTAATTCACAGAGGGTTAACACAGGACTGTTGCAGTACAGACGGCTTGCACTCTTTTCCCGACTGGTCCTGGACAAGGAAAATATTCTCCCAAGGCCCCAATGCCCTATATCCGGCGTATATCCTTGGGATTACAATTACTAAGTACCTCCTCTGGTATCTGTAGTACCTCTTGCTTTCCTGACTTCTGCTCTGCCTTTCCTCAGCTTCTTCAGGCTGGCTACAGTGATGATCCTACTTTACTTTTCCCTTTTCTCGGTTCTGACTCAGGAGGGGAACCTTTTCCTTGGATCTGGAACCCGGTTACAGGGCCTGAAATGCCCTCTCCTAGTCTGCAGGCTCCAGGCCTGCACTGCTTTAAACAGGCTAATGGCCTGGACTAAACTTTACAGGCTCATGGCCTGGATTAGACTGCCTTCAACAGGCTCAAGGCCTGAACTAGACTGCCTTCCTTCCCCTAAATGGGCCTATATATACTTGGGTTCCCTAGCTCCCTCTAGTGGCTAAAGCCGAGATGACACCCCTAGCAGGCCTGCACAATGGCACACAATAGCAGTAACAGGGTGATAGGATATATAAATAGGCATTGCATTACATTGCATTTAATGAAAATGACATTCACCAATCTCCCCACAAATGAGGGGAACGTACGCGCTCTAGTGACCCTTCTGTAGTGCCAGGCATCACAACTCCCGCACACTACAGATATGCCAAGATATGTGCTCCCTCACAGTAGATATGCCAAGATATGTGCTCCCTCACAGTAGATATGCCAAGATATGTGCCCCCTTCACAGTAGATATGCCAAAATATGTGCCCCGTGTGCCAAGATATTTGCCCTTTTACGGTGGATATGCCAAGATGTACCCCTTCACAGGAAGTGAAAAAAAAAAAACAATAAATCCTCCTGGCCTAAATCACCTGGCTCCTCCCATGATCGACGCTCCCCATCAGCAGCAGCAGGATACTGTGACACATCGCGCTGCTGTGTAGGAGGAGCAGAGGCTGATTCCCAGCCTGCCCCGCTCCTCCTCCTACACAGATCAGCAGGACAATGTGTGAGGACATCGTGCTGCTGCTGCTGTGGAGCGCTTGCAGCTCAATGGTGGAGCAGGGAGAGCGAATAGTTGTCTGCTTTAGTGGCGTGCCTACGGCGTTTGGCACCCGGGATGGGCCCTTTCTCTGGCACCCCCCCCCCTCCCAATACTTTAATAAAAATTGTACCCCCTCACAGTAGTATTGCCCTCATTGTACAGCCTTCACAGTAGTTTTGAACAGATGTGTGCCCCCTCAAAGTAGTTATGCCCACATTGTACCCTCTCACAGTAGTTATGCCCTCTCTGTGCCCCTTTCACAGTTGTAATGCCCTCTCTGTGCCCCCTTCACAGTAATAATCCCCATTGTGCCCCCTCCATAGTAATAATCCCGATTGTGCCCCCTTCATAGTAATAATCCCCATTGTGCCCCCTCCATAGTAGAAATGCCCATTGTGCCCTCCTTCATAGTAATAATCCCCATAGTAATAATCCCCCTCGATAGAAATAAAGTCCTCTGTTCCCCCTCCATAGTAATAAAGACCTCTGTGCCCCCTCCATAGTAATAAATTCCTCTGTGCCCCCTCCATAGTAATAAAGTTCTCATTCAAAAGAGTGTTTCTTCAGGGAGGAACAAAAATACCAAACTCCAAAAAAGCTAAAATTTGCCAACTAAGAGAGGTCATAGGCCTAACTAACTGGGACAAAGTCCTCAAAAACAAAAATAGAGCCACAAAATGGAATATTTTTAAAAGCATTGTAACATCTAATTGTGAGAGGTACATACCTTATGGGAATAAAAGGCTAAGGAACAAGAAGAAACCAATGTGGATAAATAGAACTGTAAAGAAAGCAATACATGAGGAAAAGAAAGCATTTAAATCACCAAAACAGGAGGGGAGCCAGGAAGCACTGAAAAACTATAAGGAAAAAAATAGAATATGTAAAAAACAAAAAAGCGGCAAAACTAGAGACCGAGAGATTAATTGCCAAAGAGAGCAAAACTAACCCTAAAATGGTCTTTAATTATATAAATGGTAAAAAGTCTGAAAGTGTCGGCCCTTTACAGAGTGATGAGGGGGAAATTGCAGAGAGCGATGAGGAGAGAGCAAAGTTATTAAATATTTTTTTCTCCACTATATTCACTGAAGAAAATAAACTGTCAGATGAAATGCAGAATGTAAAAATAATTCCCCATTAAAAGTGCCCTGTCTGACCCAGGAAGAAGAACAGCGGCATTTTAAAAAGATTAAAATAGACAAATCACCAGGACCAGATGGCATATACCCCCGTACCCTAAGAGAATTAGGTAATGTCATAGCCAGACCATTATTTCTGATATTTAAGGACTATACTGACATAAAGAGAGCGTAGGTGAGGGCCTGCAGGTAAGCTGACCTTCTAAAACATTATATGCGAGGGCATGCAGGTGAGGTGACCCTGTAAAAGATTGTAGGTGAGGGCCTGCAGGTGAGATGACCCTATAAAACATTATATGCGAGAGGGCCTGCAAGTGAGCTGACCATCGAAAACATTATGGGCGAGGGTCTGCTGCCGCTTTGTTGACTCTAGATAATTTCTGGCTGATCACACGTCCCTGTGACGTCGACGATCCATTTAGATGTCTGCCCTATCAACTTTCGATGGTACTTTCTGCACCTACCATGGTGACCACAGGTAACAGGGCATCAGGATTCGATTCCGGAAAGGGAGCCTGAGAAACCGCTACCACATCCAAGGAAGGCAGCAGGCGCACCAATTACCCACTCGGGGAGGTAGTGACGATAAATAACTCTTAAGAGGCCCTGTTATTGGAAAAGGTACCCTATTAAATCCTTTAACTGTTCATGGACGCATTAAGAACAACAAGAAGATGAAAATTTGACTTTTGACATACGGTACATCCTGAACATTATGATGGCTGCAAGTTTGGGAGGGGATGGGTGGGAAAGGGAGGGATGTGTGGGATGGGTTGGGGAAGGGGTTTTATGATGTAATGTTTACTTTACCTTACTATAAAATCAATAAAAATGATTTGATTAAAAAAAAAAAATCCTTTAACTGCATTGGTCAGGGCACGTGTGATGTTACAGGACAGATGTTGCTGTAAGGGAGGTACAGCACACCGTGAAAAATAGTGGTGGCAGGGGACTGCACAACGCGGGACAGCCGCTGACATAATGATGCAGAAGGCCTCAGTGTCCACAAGCATAAATGACAACATTTCCAGGGCCAGTAATTTGGAAAGCTGCGCATTTAGTGCTATGGCCTGTGGATGGGTGGCTTAGTATTTGCGCTTGCGTTCAAACGCCTGGGGTAAGGACATTTGGACACTGTGCTGGGACAGGGAAGTTGATGTGCTCGCTGATGGTGCTTGCGAAGGTCCAGGTGCAGGGTGGGAGGCATCAGGGGATTGGCCAGCAGCACGTAACACAGGGGAAGAGGAGGCAGTGGTGTGACCCACAGACACTGATTGTGGACCCAGGTGTTCGTCCAACTTATTACAGTGCTTGGATGCCATTTGGAGGATCATGCTGGTGGTGGTGAGGTTGCTAGTGTTCACGCCCAGGCTCATTTTGGTATGGCACAGGTTGCAAACTACTATTCTTTTGTCGTCCGCACTTTCCTAAAAAAAACACCATACTGAGGAACACCTACCCCTTGGCTAGGGAGATTTCTGCAAGGGCGTTCTCTGTGGAACAGGTGCGGGCCTGTTTGATGTGGCCGTCTTCTCTCTTTTGCCACCCCACTGCCTCTTCCAGCCTGTTGCAGTACTGCAGATCCCTCACCCTCTGTAATGCTGTCCTGGCTCGGTTTTCCACCTTCCCAGGTTGATTCAGTGACTTCATCGTCCACAACCTCCTCTTCCACTTCCTCACTCTGGTCATCCTCCTGACTTGTTGACCTAACAACAACCTCAGTGATTGACAACTGTGTCTGATCTTCTTCATTAACCTCTTGAGACAGTAATTGCCATTGACTTATTGGCAACTGTGTCTCATCATCATCCACCTCATTAAACAGTAATTACTGTTCCCCACCGTCATCTTCTTGTGGCCGTGGATGCTCAAGAGGTTGAGAATCAGGGCACAATATCTGTCCCTCTTTAAGCGTGCTTGGCGACAGGGCCAAATGAAGGAATGCCGATGAAAATAGATCCTCGGAATATCTGAGTGTGGGATCACTTGTTTGGCCAGACTTTCCATGGTGGGAGGAAGGAGGATCAGGGTCAGGATTGTGTTGACCAGACTCCTGGCTACTGAGACTGGACAGGGTGGTGCTTAACCGACTGGAAGCATTATCTGCTGCAATCCAACCGACCACCTGGTCGCACTGGTCTGACTTCAAGAGTGATGTCTTGCGCCACCCTGCAAACTAAGACATGAAGCTAGTTATCGTGGATGATTGTTTTTCTTGTGCTCTGGCAGCAGGCACAGTTTCAACGCGCCCAGGGCCACGGCCTCTGCGTGCACCATCAGCATCACTACCCAGTTCTCAATCCCTTCCTGCTCGCCTTCTTCATTTTAAATGTTATATATTCTTGAAAGTTTGTCACACGTACAGTAGCATCGGATTTGGAAGTGTATGCGCAAAAAAATTTAAAAAGGTATTTGGGATGTGGAAACGTCACACAGGAGATTTCCCGCAGATAATGTCAATGCTGTCACCAGCGGCTAATAAAAAATTACAGGGAATGTCACAGATATATGGGATGAGGAAAAGTTATACAGGAGAGGTACCACAGGTAATGTCACTGTTTGCAGGGTCTACGGAAATAGTACACTGTGTGTCACAGATAAATGTTTTAAATGCACACGTTACACTGGAGAAATATCCCTGGTAATGTCACTGTCAGAAGCGGACACCATCTATTGAAAAAGTACACTGGATGTCACAGATATTTTAGGGATGCACACACTTTACACAGGAGATGTGGCGCGGATAATTTAACTGTCCGCTGCGGCCTATTAGACGCTATTTAGCGCAGGATGCGCTAAAAATATATATTGCTGCTGTCACACACAATAGTCCTTAAAAGGACTTTTGGGTCCCTGAAAGGTTTTTCTAATAAAAATCTTTCAATAACACTCCCTATACTGTCTGTCCTTTCCTATGCACAGCTCTCCCTGACTAATACTGAGCCGAACACGTGTCATCGGGCGCTATATAGCACCCGATGACGCGTTCCGGCCAGTCAATCACTGTAATGTCAGTAGCCAACATGGCTATGGCATTACCGTGTGTGCCAGTACCTCCCTGCACGTTTATTGATTGCATAGCAGCCAATAAACGTGCTGGGAGGAGACTCGAGCATTGCGCTCGAACACATGCTGTACTCGGCCGACTACCGCCATGTGCCGAGCATCGAGATGCTCAAGCCGAACTGGTGTTCGGCTGAGCATGCTCGATCAACTCTAGTGAAAACCAAAACCATCCATGCCCAAAAAGATGACTTAAATAAATGAGCTTATAACGTATTGCATTTGTAGGATCATATAAAGGTTCTGAGAGGCAATCTTTTTTTCCTTTATGTTTTTCATGCTCATGTAAGACAGACTGTTTTTTATTTTTCCGGTATGCTTTTTTCCCTCTGGTACACCAACTACACAAAAGGTTTTTTTCAGTGGCGTAACTAGAAATGACTGGGCCCCACAGCAAATTTTCGAATGGGGCCCCCTCCCCCAGTCATTTTTTCACAACCCCTTCCTTTCATGCCGCCCCCTTTCCTGTGGCTAGTAAAGATCGCTCTCTTAAACCAGGCCCGGACGCTGTTCCATCCGTTTTCTACACTGTCTATACTGCCACCGTATATAATTTTGTTGTGTAATACTGTTGAGGGGCTCTGACAAAGTCTTTTAGTACTTCTCCTCCTCCCCTTGGATGGGCCCCTTCTGGGTCAGGGCCCCAAAGCAGCCGCTTCCCCTGCTTCCCCTATAGTTACGCCCCTGGTTTTTTTTCACCCCATCTATAGTGGTAGAGAGAAGATCCTTCTAGTCTCTCTCACATTTACTGGGTTTATTTTGTTGGTATATCTGAAATGTGACACCCCCCACCACCTCCCACATACTGCAGTGTGAGCTTCTGACAACAGGAGGAATCGTTACCTGACAACATAGTTCTCAGCCAGACCACCAGTCCTACAATAACTGAAAATTGATGTAGTATATACTGCTATTATTCTGTGAGCTATTAGTAGGCCCAGAGGACATCTGGTTATTGTGCTACTTGTTAGCTTTTCAAAGATCCTCAGTATAGGAAGGCCTCAGAGTAAAACTGGCAAAAAGGCAGATAGAAAAAATTCCCTTGGCCAGCAGATTGTAAGTTGTTTTTGTAGTTAATGGGTGGAGTCCATGGAGGGGGCTGAGACATGGGAACATGTATTTCATGTAGAGCCCGAGGACCCTCCTTCTTGTCACCCATGCTCGAACAGCTCATACTTCAAGAACAGGTTGGGTTACGTCTACTTTCTGTGTATGTCTAAAGGTATAATATCTCAGGAGGCTTTGTAGATATTTTCAGCCTGTAGTTACTGACCACATTAGCTGAGTATCCAGGAAGGGCAGGACAGGAGGCCGCTGTGTGCTGCTGTCCTCCGTGTAATGTGTTGTGATTGTATTGCTTTGTCCCCTCTATAACTATTTTTAGAGATAAGTATCTGCCTGTAGGTTGCCCCTAGGGTGTTCTTAGGACTGGAGGGACTAGTGCATATGACACACAAGGTAAGGGCTCATGCACACGACCGTTGTTTTGCGGTCTGTTTTCCACGAATCCGTTGTTCCGCATCAGAGTTTTTTTTATTCTTTTGATTTAAGTCCTCTTCCGTTCTGTTATTCCACAAAACATATCTGTACTGTTTCCGTATTTGATCCGTTTTTTGCGGATCGGAAACAGTAAATTATTAATCACCAAACACATGAGCAATATGGGCTGGGCATAGCATTTCTACAGTATAGATTCGCAAAATACGGATGACATACGGATGTGTTCCATGTGCATTCCGTATTTTTTGCGGACCCATTGACTTGAATGCAGCCATGGACCGTGATTTGTGGACAATAATAGGACATGCACTATTAGGCCTCTTGCACACAAACGTTTTTTTTGCGAGTGTACGGGTCGTTTTTTTGTGTTCCGTATACGGTCCATATACGGAACCATTCATTTCAATGGGTCCGCAAAAAAACTGAAGTCTTTCCATGTGCATTCCGTTTCCGTATTTCCGTTCCGTTAAAAGATAGAACTTGTCCTATTCTTGTCCGCATCACGGACAAGGATAGTACTGCTCTATTAGGGGCCAGATGTTCCGTTCCGCAAAAATGGAATGCACACGGATGTCATCCGTTTTTTTTGCGGATCCGTTTTTTGCAAACCGCAAAATCATACGGTCATGTGCAAGAGGCCTTCTTTTGCAGAACGGCCATGCGGACAAACGGAAACAGAATGCCCACGGAGTAACTTCTGTTGTTCTTGCGGACCCATTGAAATGAACGGTTCCGCATACGGTCCACAAAAAAAACGGAACGGAAGCGGAAAGAAAATACGTTTGTGTACATGAGCTCTAAGTGAGTTCTATTGGAAACAAAGAAGACAGCCTAGGAACGAGACAGAACACGTATATAGAAATCTCCTATTTCCTTTATCGATAGCGAGCCACGGCCCAACTGTCACATCGAAAGTAGAAAAACCCTCTAAAAAATGTCATCTTTTTATTGTAGATATTGAATTATGTCAGAAGTTAATGTAGTCAGCGCAACAACTTGGATGAAGTCCATGTTAACCCCTTAGGGACATAACTGATTTTAGCCTTTACCCTCAGTTCACACTTGCGCGTTTTACATACATCCCTATGGGCATGGTTCTCACCTGAGCGTTTTACAGCGCGTTTAAACGCGCTGTAAAACGCCCTACGCTCAAAGAAGTTCTTGAGCTTCTTTGGGGCGTTTTGTCGCGCGTTTGCACCCATAGACTTCAATGGTAACGCGTGTAAAACGCGCGTTTAACACGCATTAAAGTGTAGATATGCCTTTTTCAATTGGTCTCCAGAGTCACGAACGCGCGTATGACGCGCGTTTCCTGTTTGCAAAAACGCGCTGTAATACGCGTGACAAAAACGCGCGTAAAACGCGCGTCTCAGAAACTCTCAGGTGTGAACCCAGGGTCAGTCTTCTTCAGCTTAGCTGTATGAGACCTTATATTTTGCGGAATGAGTTTAGGGTATATTAAAAAAAAAAAAACTGCAATTAAAAAAAAAAACAGCAATTGTAACATTATTTTGTGTGATTTATTTTTAAAGCATTCGCTGTGTTGTATAAAACTAGACTAGTTTCACACTAGCGGCAAGGAACTCCGGCAGATCAACAGCCTATCGGATCCAGGCTGCCGCTAGTGCACGCGTGCCCCTGGACTACAGTCAATGGGGCCGGAGCGGTAGTCCTGGGGCACGCGTGTATTAGCGGCAGCACGGATCCGACAGGCTGTTCACCCGCTGGAACAGCCTGCCGGAGTTTCTTCCCGAAAGTGTGAAAGTACCTTTATGATGTTGCACTTTTATAGCGCAAAAACGGGGAGAACATACAAACTCCATACAGATGTTGTCCTTGGTAAGATTCAAACCCAGGACCCCAGAGCTGCAATGCAACAGTGCTAACCACTGAGCCACCGTGCTATATTTTCTCTGCCAGACACCGTTATAGTAAATGGGGTCAGATGGGAAGGCGGTAGTATCTGGCAGTTCCGGATCCGCAGAACAATTCCGGAGTTCCCTGCCGCAGGGGTGAAACTAGCCATAGAAACGGAAGCGAAAGCAGCTGAAATCTTCTGTTTATTTTCAGCTGCTATCACTCATGACCTGATTGGGTTTACATGGCCCAATTGTGGGGCAGATTATCGGGGACGTATGAATGCTCCTTCTCGATAATCTGCCTGTCTAAAGGTGCAGCCGATCACCTCATCGGATGAAACATTTTCTTGTGCAGGCAACTAAATGATTCTGGGCAGCAGATCGTGCGGTTTAAACAGCCCAGAAATAATATAGCTGTAGAAGACGAGCGACCACAGTAAATACATCGCTTTACCCCCACTGAACGAGCAGGTACGGAAGAACGCTTCCTTCAAGATAACCCCCTGCTCCTCGAAGCATGTAAACCCACTTTAACCTCTTAAGGACACAGGACATACGGGTATGCCTGTGTCTGGTCTTTAAAGATGGCGCCCGCTCCTGCCTTTCGCTTTGTGCTCCGGCTCCCCCGTGTGGCGATCGGAGGAGCCGGAGCGTGCCTGCAGCAGCCTGGGTCTCTATAAATGAAACCCAGGCTGCTGTATAGTATTTACTATAGAGCCTTGCCTGTAATAGGCTCCATAGGAAATATGCGATTTTCTCATATATGTATGAGAATAACAATCACATGATTGATTGTTATAGTTCCCTATGGTTATAATAGGAAAGTGTAAAAAAAAAAGTTTAAAGGGCTTCTGTCACCCCCCAAAAGCCTTTTTTTTTTTTTGCCTCACTAAAAAGCTTATAGGGCGATTATTCTAAACATATTCTTGTTAACCGTTTTTGTAGGTTAATTTTGCTATAAAACGTTATTTTATAATATGCAAATTACCTTGCTACCAGCAAGGCGTTACTACTGGCAGCGCTGCACAGCTTAACGCCTCCTGTGGTTGATTGACAGGGCCAGCGAGCGCTCTCCTCCTCCAGCTGGCCCTGTCTCCGTTTAAAATCTCGCGCCTGCGCCATACCGTTCTTCAGTCGGCGCAGGCGCACTGAGAGGAGTACTCTCGCTCGGCCGCTCCTTCCTCAGTGCGCCTGCGTCTTCTCTTCCGGGTGCAGCTGTGACGTCATTGGCGCACTGAGGAAGGAGCGGCTGAGCGAGAGTACTCCTCTCAGTGCGCCTGCGCCGACTGAAGAACAGTATGGCGCAGGCGCGAGATTTTAAACGGAGACAGGGCCAGCTGGAGGAGGAGAGCGCTCGCTGGCCCTGTCAATCAACCACAGGAGGGGCGTTTTTTTACAAGCGGGATGCAGCGGGTACCAGAAAGTAAACGCCCTACTTGCTGGTAGCAAGGTAATTTGCATATTATAAAATAACGTTTTATAGCAAAATTAACCTACAAAAACGGTTAACAAGAATATGTTTAGAATAATCGCCCTATAAGCTTTTTAGTGAGGCAAAAAAAAAAAAAAAAAGGCTTTTGGGGGGGTGACAGAAGCCCTTTAAAATATAGATAAATAAAAAAAACATAACAGTTCAAATCACCCCCATTTTGCCAAAATGAAAATATAAAATAAAAAAATAAATAAAAATACACGTCATGGGTGTCACAATGAGCGAAAATGCCCATAATATAAAAATATTAAAAAAATATTCCCCATACGGTAAACAGAAAAACCGAAAAAACGTCCAAATGGCCGATTCGCCATTTTTGGACGCTTCATTTCCTCAAAAATAAATAAAAGGTGATCAAAAAATCATACACACCCCAGAATGGTATCAATAAAAAGATCAGATTACGACTCAAAAAAAGAGCCCCCATACAGCTCCGCACACATAATTACAAAAAAGTTATAGGGGTCAAAATATGGCAACAAAAGAGTAAGGCCTCTTTCATATGGGCGTCACGTTTGACGCCCGGATAAGAGGCGGGTGTGTTGCAGGAAAATGTGCAATTTTTCAGCGCGAGTGGAAAGCGTTTTAATGCGTTTTTCACGCGCGTGCGAAAAATCAGCATGTTCATCATCACTGAAGTCCAGTTTCGGGTTGAGTATTCTGTAGATTTTATTATTTTCCCTTATAACATAGTTATAAAGGAAAATAATAGCATTTTCAATAGAGAATGCAAAGTAAAAAGGGCAATAGAGGGTTAAAAATAATAAAAAAACTAACTCACCTCTTCTATTTGATCGCGTAGCTGCCGGTGCTTCCATCAGGTGATTGGACCATGTGACCCAGTGACGTCACTGAAGGTCCTTCATCCCCCTCCTGCTGAAGACAGAACAGAACACCGGCAGCTACGCGATCAAATGGAAGAGGTGAGTTTGTTTTTTTATTATTTTTAACCCTCTATTGCCCTTTTTACTTTGCATTCTCTATTGAGAACGCTAATTTTTTCCTTTATAACTGAGTTATAAGGGAAAATAATAAAGATCGGGTCCCCATCCCGATCGTCTCCTAGCAACCATGCGGAAAATCGCACCGCATCCACACTTGCTTGCGGATGCTTGCGATTTTCCCGCAGCCCCATTTACTTCTATGGGGCCTGCGTTGCGTGAAAAACGCAGAATATAGAACATGTTGCGATTTTCACGCAACGCAAAAGTGATGCGGGAAAATCGCTGCTCACGTACACAGCCCAAAGAAATGAATGGGTCCGGATTCAGTGCGGGTGTAATGCGTTCACCTCACGCATTGCACCCGTGCGGAAATCACGCCCGTGTGAAAGGGGCCTAAAACAGATTTTTTTCCCCACTTTTGAATTCTTTTTTACTATCAAAACACAAGACAACCTATACATATAGGCTATTGCTGGATTCGTACTGACCTGTAGAATAAAACAAACTGGTCAGTTTTATCGCACATCGAACGTCGGGATTTAAAAACCCACAAAACTGTGGTGGAACAGCTTTTTTTTTCCATTTGGAATTTTTTCCCGCTTCCCACTACATCATCTGCGGTATTACATGGCGGAGTTGGAAATTACAACTTGTCCCGCAAAAAAAAGCCCTCATATTGCTATGTGAACCGATAAATAAAAAAGTTATGGCTCTGGGAATCCTGTGGATAGGTCATCAGTATCTGCTTTGGGGGAGGTGCGAGATCTGTTTGAGAAGGCACCGGTGATCCTGTGAGCGCTGAGGCCTTCTCCACACTCACCAAGCACAGCACCGTACATAGTATAGCGGCTGTGCTTGGTATCGCTCTCAGACCCATTCACTTCTGATAAATATGTCGTCGCTGGCCCAGGAAAAGATAAGAGAAAGCCACGGCACTACTGCCCCCCACGATCAGATATTGATGTATCGTGTGAGGTAAAGGCCTGTGTGAGGTAAATATAGATGTGAAGTAAACGTCGGTGTGAGGTAAATATCAATGTAAGGTAAACATTGGTGTGAGGCAAAGGCCAGTGTGAGGTAGAGGCTGGTGTGCTGTAAAGGCCGGTGTGCTGTAAAGGACGGTGTGAGGTAAACGCCGGTGTGAGGTAAACGCCGGTGTGAGGTGAATTGTGTCAGGCGCAGTAAATGTTGGTGTGAGGTAAAGGGCAGAGTGGGGCAAATGCTGGTGTGAGGTAAACGTTGTTGTGAAGTAAATGTCAGCGTGAGGTACAGTAAATATCAGTGTGAGGTAAATGCCGGTGTAAGGTTTTACTTTCAGTTGAATTCTGCTATTTAGTGAGAGAAACAAAGCAGGACATGGGACTTGTGAGACTTTAACCCTGTAGTACCCACCATGTATGAACCAATTGTTAGACCAGGACAATTCCTACGACAGATTACCTATCACGTAGTGTGTAAAACCCAACCTCTGAACGGCTGCACACACTTGTTAGGCTGGTCTGCAGTTTTGAGGAGGACCTTGTTAAGTTGGAGAAGGTCGAGCAGCACGGAAAGCCAGAGGAAAATGTCTCAGAAACTTTACATTTCCAGTTGTGCAGAAAGGGTTAAACATCTTTGAAGCTTTGAGACACACAACTGAAAAAAAAAACTGAAGAGACAGTAGAGAAAGCTATGCAGATAAGCACGCTGCAGTCTCAGTTATGTGAGAAGGATGATGCGGATGTGGAGAAGGCGTCCATACTGCTGTATATGGAGATCACTGGGCTGGTTTCGCTCCTCTGGAGTGAATTCCTTCAGGCTGATCTGGCAGATAATACAGCATGCAACTGTTTGTGTCCAGCCGACCATCCGTTTGTCTGCCGAAGCAGCGCACGGATCTCTGATGGACCCCATTATACTTATTGTGGCCGGTGGGCATTTCGGAGGGATCCAGTAAATTCCGCGAGGCTGTTCTCTGCCAGAACAGCCTGATGGAATTTACACCTCAGGTGGGAAAAAGCAGTATCTGCCAAGGAGTTACTTGATGCCACGACTCTGGTGAAAGAGCAGGTCAGGTGGGATGTGCTAAATAATCGTAAGACCATAATAATCAGGAAAAAAGGTAGAGGTTATTAAAAACGGCTCGTAGTCAAATACCTGTCTGCTCTAATGTACCCCATCTGGGGAAATAGGGGATGTCAGCTGCTTCCACTGTCTACAGTATGGACAAATGGAAAATTTGGGGCTGCACTCACCGTCCAACGTAATGAGGTGCTTCGGTGGAGTGGATATATTCCAAACATAAATAATAAAGAGAGAACCACCGCACACTCAAGGGCATTGGCAGATTATAATAGGGGCATTTGGGTCGGCAGCCCCCTGCCCAGTGTTAATGAGGGGCCCATTGCCACCCCAAACGCTCTAGTGCCATTACATATTTACATTTTCATTTATCACTAGTGCTGCACTGACAACAGCAGGCTGGGCCTGAGTGGAAGGAGGGAGGGAGAGCAGAGTGAGCAGCTGCAACGCTTCCTCCAATCAGGTAGCAGCTCAGTGCCCGATGTGCCCGCCCCTCTGTGATGTCTTTAGTGGAAGTTTGCCCCCACAGCTAGCTAGGGTTGACACCTGGAGCGCCGTAAAGCACCAGTAGGGTGGCCAGACGTCTCCCTATCCTCCGTCCGGCGCAGTGCCTGGATGGACACAGGGATGTCCTCTCTTTTAGTAGCTCACACTCAGACAGCAGCACTGCGCTGTCTGAGCGTGAGCTGCATCAACTGACTGAGGCTTTTCTCACTCCCAGTCAGTCACTTGATCCGGAGACGTGACTGACTGAGGGGGAGCTGCCCCCAGCTCACCTTCCATGCGGAAAGTTCTTCCCTCTCCTCCCCGTCTGATGACTGGGGCATGGCTTCACATATGTGGGGGCCTGGTTTATCATTTGGGGGCGTGCCCTGTGAGGTCTGGCTTTCTTGGGTGGAGCCAGTGGGCACCCTAAGTACCAGCCTGCCCTGTATTTACTTTTATCAGCAGTGGTAATTGCCATATATCCCACATGCTTCCCCTCCTCTGGGTCCTCCTGCTATTCTCTTTGCTTGTTTAACCCCAACACTGCCAGTCACTTCCTTCACACTATCCCTAGGCTGGGTGAGAGGTCAGAAGGAAGCAGCAGAAGTGCTCTGGATGATGGAGCAGAGCTGAGGCGAGAGGAGCTGACAGGAAGACGGGCTGTTTAGCTTTTAGGGTCAGAGTCAGACAGAAGCCTCAGCTCTGCTCACTGTAGTGCATATATATTCTTTCATATGGGACCTGAGGCCTGTGCTGAATGCTCCAGATAGCCTACCTCTAAGGTAAAAGGATGGGACATGACTAAAAATGCTCAGCTCTGCTCCCTGTTAGGCTAGGGCTACACAACGACATGTGGCGCGCGACACATAGGGCACAACTACACTGCAACATGTGGCGCGCAACATTGACGTTGCACCAATGTCACTCGACAATTTTTATAATGATAGTCTATGGTGTCACACTGCGACATGCGACGCAACAGTCACAGAAAAATCCATCTTGGATGGTGTTTTTGCTACTGTCGTGTCACAGCATGTCGCAGTGCGACACCATAGACTATCATTATAAAAATTGTCGCGCAACATTGGTGCGACAAAATGTCGACGTGTAGCCCAAGCCTTAATAACAAAGGAAGAAGTTGAGCTGTGAGACAGAGATCTAATGCTGTGGACCTGCAGAAGATTGACCAGTGTGGACAGTCCCGCTGCAGTCAATAACCCTAAAGGCTCTCCTCTGCTTTACACCTATCTAAAAATAAATAAACCATAAAGGATAAGGCCGAGTTCATATCCCGTTTTTGCCATCCGTTTCATGCATACATACAGTGGCATCCTTCATCATAGAGTTTGAAAGAAAAATGTATATGTTAACGTATACGTTTTTTTAACTGGACTCTGCAGGATAGAAAAGCGTTGGGTGCTGTACTTTTTATTCCTCCCCCCCCCCCAACATATACTTAAAAACGGATGGAAAAAACGTGACGTGAACACAGCCTAACCTTTTATTTAACCCCTAATGCACAGTGCTGGTCGGCTATTTTAAATATGGCACCCCTAAGCGAGTGCAGCAGGTGCCATAGCCGCAGGGTTTCTGCTTTTTAAACAGCAGAGGCCCGAGGCCCATATCTGTGACCGGGGTACTATATACTGTAGTATACTATATATACTGTATATTGTTGGGTGTTGTAAACTATACATGTACACTATGAGAGGCTGGGAATGGTATACTATATATGTTGTATCATTTTCTTTAACCCCTAGAGGACATGTACGGCAGGCTGATTGGGCGGATGCAGGAGCTGCACCCGCCCGATTAGCGGCACGGACCCAGCAGTATTAACCCCGTGTAGAGGATTTGCGAAGGGTGCAGGTTCCCTTCACTTCCCTATCGGGTCCCTGCGCTGACAGGCAATGCATTACAATACAGCTTGTATTGTAATGCATTGCAGAGGGTATCAGACCCCAGAAGTTGAAGTCCCAGAGTGGGACAAAAATAAAAAGTAAAAAAAAATGTTTTTCATAATAAAAAAAATAAGGTTAAGAAAAAAGCCCATTTCCAAAAATAAAACACACAAAATTGTAAAAAAAAAATAAAAAATAGAAAAAAAAAAGACAGACATATTGGGTATTGCCGTGTCTGTAACAACATAGAAAATAAAAACTGTGCTAAAACCACCATTTTTTTTGTCACCTTACATCACAAAAAGTGCAACACCAAGCGATTAAAAAGGCCTATATCCACCAAAATAGTACCAATCAAATCCCGCAAAAAATAAGCCCCTACATAAAACAATCAGGCAAAAAAAAAAAACGATGGCTCTCAGAATATAGAGACACTAAAACATGATTTTTTTGTTTTTGTTTCAAAAATGCTTTTATTGTGTTAAACGTGAAAAAAAAAAAGTTTACATATTGGGTATCGCCATGTCCGTAACAACCAGGTCTAATAAAATATCATGTGACCTAACCCCTCAGATGAACACCGTAAAAAAAGTATAATACCAAGCGCTCAAAATGTCATATGCACCCTAAAATAGTACCAATCAAACAGTCATCTCATCCTGCAAAAAATGAGCCCTTACATAAGATAATCGGCCAAAAAATAAAAAAGCTATGGCTTTCAGAATATGGAGACACTAAAAAAATCATTTTTTTTTTCAAAAATGCTTTAGTATGCAAAACTGAAACAAACAACCAAAAAAATATTTGATATTGTCGTGTCCGTAACAACCTCCTCTATAAAAAAAAAAAAAGCACATGATCTAACCTGTTAGAGGAACATTGTAAAAAATAAAAGCGGTGCCAAAACAGCTATTTTTTTTACCAACAAATTTGACACCTTATGCCTTAGTTTCCAAAATGGGGTAACTTTTTTGGGAGTTTCTACTCTAGGGGTGCATCAGGGGGTCTTCAAATGTGACATGGCCACTTAAAACTATCCCAGTGAAATCTAACCAGCAGTTTACGATTACAAATGGGGTGTTTCTGTAAACTACAGAATCAGAGTAATAAATATCGAGTTTTGTTTCCAAAAAACGGCCTGGTCCTTAAGGTGAAAAATGGCAGGGTCCTGAAAGGGTTAATATTTACTAGGAAAAATAAATATGGGGTGGAACGCAAAAGGGGGGATGGTCGGGGCAAATGGAGAGAAGGGGCCCAACATGGGTAAACAGCCCCGGGCCTCTGATGCACTTAATCCGCCTGTTCTGTCTTCAAACACGTTCACACAGTGTGCAGTCTGACATTTAGCATAAACAATTCCTGTCTTCCAAATAAAGGACTGTTCTTTGTAGTCTAACTTGTTTATTAGTAAAACAGAAGTATTTGGTAAAACTACAAGAATACAAATAGCATGTATAATGTGGGGAGTCGCTCTGGTAGACAGCGGTGCGGGTGCAGTTTAGAGGCAAAACAAGGAGTCCAGATTGTGCATCAAACAGTGTTTTATTCACACTTGCACACCAGAAATGAAAACAGTCTCTTGGTGACAGTTCACACACAACAGAAATCATGTGGCAAAACCAAAAACAGGCCAACACAGGGTCCAGTCACCTTGGGTGGTTTAAGTGCGGGTTCACACCTAGCAGTCGGTTCAGCCGCAGGCGATTCCTCCTTCAGGTTGCAGGGAAACACCACCTTGCTGAGCTCCGTCCTCCAGCACAGAGAACTCCTCAGCCCTGTTAGCAGGCTCCAGGATAATCACCGCCTCAGACACAGCTGATGGCTGTGTTTTTATACCCAGCCCAAAACTCGGACTGGACCGTGGGGAGCAGCCACCCACCCTACTCTTTAGCTGCTCCCAGTAAGAGCCGGCCCGGATCGGCTTTGCAGCCATGCTATTTAAAAGAGTCAAACAGCACTAGCTGCTGCAGACAAAAACCCGGCTCTCACCTCACCGAGGCCAGCAACCTCGGTGACACGTACCTGCCATCACATATGACACCTTGCACCTTACCACAATAAGTATAAAGTATAGAATGGCATGTACTGTAACCAGGGGCGTAGCTAACGGCTCATGGGCCCTGGTGCAAGAGTTCAGCTTGGGGCCCCCTTCCCTCAGTGCTTTGTGTGTCTTCTTATGCTGCACAAGGCTCCTGGGCCCGTTAGAGACTGCTACCTCTGCACCCCCTATAGCTACGCCCATGCTTGTAACATTTGCATAACACTAAAACACATGGTAAAATGGCTGCCTATACATGAGACTACACGTCTAACATATAACCAGTTATAACTCCTTAAATAACAATAACTAGATGAACAGCTCTGCATAACATAATGTCCCTGAAACAAAGACAGATCTCTCACCAGATACGCTTTTACAAGGTTGGTGGCATTTAAGAAGAAGACATGCATAGGACAGCTCTACTGATGTGTCCTGGAGACTTCTCTTTCCCAGGATGATTTGCACTCCCACAATGCTTTGCACCACCCACAATGCAGCAGTCTTTGTAACAAGAAAAACAAATTGTAATACAATTTAACACTGCTAGATGGTGCCATAACTAGATTAATCACTACAGAAATACCCAAACTCTGGCAGACGTGATCTGTAATGATTCTCAACTCTGCTGGGCAGAACACCGCTCCTGTTCATGGGTTATATGCAAAATAAAGTTTTTTATTTTATGACAAGTCCTCCACATGGGAGCAAAAGAAAAGGAACAATTGCCAATAATTAGATTGTGACTGTTTTCTTGATGTTTCGGTCACAGACGGACCTTGGTCACAAGAGTCACTAAAAGGGAAAAAGAACACATTAGGGCTCTTTCACACTAGCGTTTTTGTTTTCCAGCATAGAGATCCGTCGTCGGGCTCTATGCCGGAAAAATCCTGATCAGGATTATCCCAATGCATTCTGAATGGAGAGAAATCCGTTCAGGATGCATCAGGATGTCTTCAGTTCAGGACCGGAACGTTGTTTGGCCGGAGAAAATACCGCAGCATGCTGCGCTTTTTGCTCCGGCCAAAAATCCGGAACACATGCCGCAAGACCGGATCCGGAATTAATGCCCATTGAAAGGCATTAATCCGGATCCGACTTAGCTAAGCGTCGTTTCGGCTCATCGCCGGATCCGACGTTTAGCTTTCTCAATGGTTACCATGGCAGCCAGGACGCTAAAGTCCTGGTTGCCATGGTAAAGTGTAGTGGGGAGCGGGGAGCAGTATACTTACAGTCCGTGCAGCTCCCGGGCGCTCAGAGTGACGTCAGGGCGCCTCACACGCATGGATCACGTGATCGCATGGATCACGTGATCCATGCGCATGGAGCGCTCTGACGTCATTCTGGAGCGCCCCGAAAGCCGCACGGACGGTAAGTATAACGCTTTACCGCTCCCCACTACTACTATGGCAACCAGGACTTTAATAGCGTCCTGGCTGCCATAGTAACCTCAAAGCATTTCGAAGACTGATCAGGATCCTGATCAGTCTTCTAATGCTTTCAGGCGACTTGCGTTCTGACGGATCCGGCGGGACGGAAGTGCCTGCCGGATCCTCATAACGCAAGTGTGAAAGAGGCCTTAGTGATGAGAAAGGGGAAAAGGTAAGTTGATCCATTATGGAAAAGGGGGAATAAAAACTAGTGTATAAACTACACCATATTAAATGGGTAAACAGGGGACATTATAGTAACAGGTGTAGGCTGTATATACGGTGGTAACGCTGTGGCCAATATAAGAGCTACAATAGGTGTCCAGAGCTAAAGTCCTAGGTGAAACGATTATAATGTGTTGGATCCAATATGAGGGGTAAAATGAGTCTGGAGTATATTGTGGTGAATCGAGTCTAAAATGCCCACATAGAAGGAATTGAAGTAGAATTGATATACAATAGTAAGCTTACCAAAGGTTATACATTCAGGCATAGGGTAAATAGGTCTGGTAATTATATGTTGAGACATAGGGTAAGTCTATAATGAACCATAAAGTAGAAATAGTGATTAGGGAATACCACAAGATCCATCGAGAGTAAACTGTATGATGGCAATGTATATAAAAGATTATAACAGAGTGGTGAATACATGACGGAATGGTAAGGCAGCAGCCTCAGTGCCGGCAGAGGAGACCTACCAGAGGTAAAAGAGGTGGTCCCTGTGGACCAGGGGCGTAGCTAAAGGCTCATGGGCCCTGGTGCAAGAGTTCAGCTTGGGCCCCCCTTCCCTCAGTGCTTTGTGTGTCTTCTTATGCGGCACAAGGGTCTTTGGGCCCCCTCAGGCTCCTGGGCCTGGTAGCGACTGCTACCTCTGCACCCCCTATAGCTACGCCCCTGGTTGGAGTCATGTGGGAGAGAGATGCCGAGTGCGGCGTCTATATGGGCATGTTTTAGAGCTGAAGCGCTAAATCACGGTCCCTTCAGTGTGTACAGTTGTAGAAGTCAATAGGGTCTCACTGAGGATATTGCAGCCATATTGGAAGTGGGAAGGGGAATAAGAAGTGGGGCAAAGTGTGGGCAATGTGGTGCTGTGTATAGAATAAGAGTATAGAAAGGAATTGTAAAGGACGGTGTAGTGGATATGGTGTAAATAGGATAAGTGTGTAACGTGGAGGTGGAGAGTATGAGGACATGTATGTGTAGTATAATGATGATGTGTATGTATACACATATATGTGTGAGAAGGGGGGTTGTGTGAAATCGTGTGATGATGTGTATGTATAATGTAAAATAAATGTGTGTGTTACTATAATGTCCCCCGTTTTCCCGTTGAATGTGATGTCGTTTATACACTATTTTTTTCCGTAATGGATCCACTTACCTTTTCCCCTTTCTTATCAATAATGTGTTCTTTTCCCCTTTTAGTGACTCTTGTGACCAAGGTCCGTCTGTGACCGAAACGTCAAGAAAACAATCACAATCTAATTATTGGCAATTGTACCTTTTCTTTTGCTTCCATTTGGAGGACTTGTCATAAAATAAAAAACTTTAACCCTTGAGTGTGTGCGGTGGTTCTCTCTTTATTATTACGTATGGACAAAACAGTTCTGTCCACGAAGACTTCTCAAGTATGTAAGGTGGGGTCTCACACCCACCCATACCATTACATGGGCAGAGACATGTTTCACTTCTAAGCAGACGCAGGGGTGCAACTAAAAAAGGCTGGGCCCCACTGCAAATTTTTAAGCAGCCCCCCACTCCCGAGCAATTTCCCTCCCATGGCAAGTCAAGACACCCCAAACCTCCCCCACTCATTAGTTATGCCTTCTTAGTGCACCCACACAGTATTGCTCCCCCTTAATGCCCCCACACAGTAGTGCTCCCCCTGGGAGCCTGCTGGAGAGAGCACGGCCGGGGAATGAGGCCCAGGCCGTAATGGATGACAGACATCGCCTGGGCCCACAGTGGTCATTATTACCATGCGTACTGGCAGCAGGTGGGCCACTTTCATAACCCCAAAAGAAGGACATCACACCCCTAAAAGAAGGGCATCACACCCCTAAAAGAAGGGCATCACACCCCTAAAAGAAGGGCATCACACTCCTAAAAGAAGGGCATCACACCCCTAAAAGAAGGACATCACACCCCTAAAAGAAGAATATCTCACCCCTAAATGAAGGGCATCACACCCCTAAAAGAAGGGCATCACACCCCTAAAAGAAGGGCATCACACCCCTAAAAGAAAGAAGGATATCACACCCCTAAAAGAAGGACATCACACCCCTAAAAGAAGGGCATTACACCCCTAAAAGAAGGGCATTACACCCCTAAAAGAAGAATATCTCACCCCTAAAAGAAAGAAGGATATCACACCCCTAAAAGAAGGACATCACACCCCTAAAAGAAGGGCATCACACCCCTAAAAGAAAGAAGGATATCACACCCCTAAAAGAAAGAAGGACATCACACCCCTAAAAGAAAGAAGGACATCACACCCATAAAAGAAGGGAATCACACCCCTAAAAGAAGGACATCACACCCCTAAAAGAAGGGCATCACACCCCTAAAAGAAGGGCATCACACCCCTAAAAGAAGGGCATCACACCCCTAAAAGAAGGGCATCACACTCCTAAAAGAAGGGCATCACACCCCTAAAAGAAGGACATCACACCCCTAAAAGAAGAATATCTCACCCCTAAATGAAGGGCATCACACCCCTAAAAGAAGGGCATCACACCCCTAAAAGAAGGGCATCACACCCCTAAAAGAAAGAAGGATATCACACCCCTAAAAGAAGGGCATTACACCCCTAAAAGAAGAATATCTCACCCCTAAAAGAAGGGCATCACACCCCTAAAAGAAGGGCATCACAATCCCTAAAAGAAGGGCATCACACCCCTAAAAGAAGGACATCACACCCCTAAAAGAGAGAAGGATATCACACCCCTAAAATAAGGACATCACACCCCTAAAAGAAGGACATCACACCCCTAAAATAAGGGAATCACACCCCTAAAAGAAGGACATCACACCCCTAAAAGGACATCACACCCCTAAAAGAAGGACATCACACCCCTAAAAGGACATCACACCCCTAAAAGAAGGGCATCACACCCCTAAAAGAAGGGCATCACACCCCTAAAAGAAGGGCATCACACCCCTAAAAGAAGGGCATCACACCCCTAAAAGAAGGGCATCACACTCCTAAAAGAAGGGCATCACACCCCTAAAAGAAGGGCATCACACCCCTAAAAGAAGGGCATCACACCCCTAAAAGAAGGACATCACAAGCCTAAAAGAAGGGCATTACACCCCTAAAAGAAGAATATCTCACCCCTAAAAGAAGGGCATCACACCCCTAAAAGAAGGGCATCACACCCCTAAAAGAAGGACATCACACCCCTAAAAGAAAGAAGGATCACACCCCTAAAAGGAGGATATCACACCCCTAAAAGAAGGATATCACACCCCTAAAAGGAGGACATCTCACCCGGGACAGTGGGGGACGATCCTCTATATCCCACTGTCAGACACATTACACTAGAAATCTACATCAATCATCGCTTTTCTCACCAGACTCGGCGCCTCCTGTGATATTTAACTCCTTTCCTCACTGGCTCCAAGAGATTACTACTAGAGATGAGCGAACTTTAAAAAAAAGTTCGGTGTTCGGGTTGTGGTAATCGCCGCATCCCGTTATGGATTCCACTACCGCGGACTATCGCGGCATATGGAATCCATAAGGGGCGGCTTCCACCAACCCGAACTGTTGAACAGCCGAAGGACCTGGGGTGACGTCACCGTCATGTGATCAGTGCAGGGGGCGTGGCTCAGCACTGGATTTGATCTCGTCACCCCAGGTCCTTCGGCTGTTCAACAGTTCGGGTTGGTGGAAGCCGCCCCTTATGGATTCCATATGCCGCGATAGTCCGCGGTAGTGGAATCCATAACGGGATGCGGCGATTACCACAACCCGAACACCGAACGTCAAACTTGTTTTTAAAGTTCGCTCATCTCTAATTACTACTGGACATTACAGGGAGGAGGTATAAGAGGGGAGAACTACAACTTCCAGCATGTCCAGGCTGATAATATTTGATATCAGAGGACATTACAGGGAGGAGGTATACAAGTAGAGGACTACCACTCCCAGCATGCCGAGGCTCCATCTCTCTCTCCCCCTTCCTCTGTCTCCCCCCCCCCTCTCTGTCTCTTTCTGTCTCCCTCTCTCTCTGTTTCTCTCTCTCTCCCTCTGTCTCCCTCTCTCTCTCCCTCTCTATCTATATCTCTCCCTATCTCTGTCTCTCTCCCTCTCCTTGTCTCCCTCCCTCTATCTCTCTCTCCCTCTCTATATCTCTCCCTATCTCTGTCTCTCTCCCTCTCCTTGTCTCCCTCTCTCTGTCTCTCTCCCTTTCTCTCGGTCTCTCTCTCCCTCCCTGTCTCTCTATCTATCCCTCTGTGTGTCTCTCCCTTTATCTCTGCCTCTCTCTCCCTCTCCCTGTCTGTCTCTCTCTACCTCTTTCCCTCTGACTCTCTTTCTCCTTCACTCTCTCTCTCTACCTCTTTCCCTCTCTGTCTCTCTTTCTTTCTCCCTCTCTGCCTCTCTGTCTCCCTCTCCCTGTCTGTCTCTCTCTACCTCTTTCCCTCGCTGTCTCTCTCCCTTTCTCTATGCCTCTCTCTCGCTACCTCTTTCCCTCTCTGTCTCTCTCTCTCTCCCTTTATCTCTGCCTCTCTCTCCCTCTCCCTGTCTCTTTCTTTCTTTCTCTCTCTCTTTACCTCTTTCCCTCTGTCTCTCTTTCCCTCTCTGTCTCTCTTTCTTTCTCCCTCTCCCTGTCTGTGTGTCTCTCTCTCCCTCTCTCTCTCTACCTCTTTCTCTCTCTGTCTCTCTTTCTCCCTCTCTCTCCCTCCTTCCCTCTCTCTCCCTCTCTCTCTCTCTCTCCCTCTCTCTCTCTCTCTCTCTCTCTCTATACACAGTTTGGCAGGAGGGATATGGAACTAAAGACCCAAAGCAGTCGTTCCCCCGGTAGTCCTGCCCCTGCACAAGGCATATGTGTAATATGGCTGCAGCAAGACACCAGTACCACAGATACCCTACTGGGAACCAGTTATAATAGATAGATTTGAGGTGCGGATCCCAAAGAAATTTAGGCCTAATATGTCACCTTCAGGGATACCCCATATAATGGCCCTCTTTATTGTAGAGGCCATCGCTTGAGGTCACCAGTGCATCCACCAGTATGGGCCTCATGGAGTAAGGCCATGCAGATTGTGTCTCAGGCATGAGGAGGCCATGGGAAGACTTATCACAACTGGTGTAAAGTAAATCTGGCTTAGTTTCCCATGGCAACCAATCAGATTCCATCTTTCATTTTGGACAGCTCCTTTGGAAAATGAAAGGTGGAATCAGATCGGTTGCTATGGGCAGCTAAGCCAGTTTTACTTTACACTGGTTTTGATAAATGCCAAACAGAATTTTTCTTTTTTCTGGACATCTTGTCCCAAAATCGCAGACAGCCAACATTTCTTATGGACAAATTGGAAAACCTTAATAAATGATAAAGATTATCAGTAATTCATGTCTATAGCTCAATGTACTGATAAGAACTCATTACCGGCATTTACAGGGGGCAGTAAAATGATGAGAATTACCCCCAAAATAATCTACCACCAGCCTCAAAAAAATCACAGAGACGTCTATTTTTTCACAAACACAGGAAAAATGTTGCCTATTTTTAAGGATTGTTCAGAAATTTTTGGCCGTTTGGCAATCCTGCTGCCCATGCGTAGGCACTCTCCATTCACTGCTATGGAAGTTCCGAAAATCTTGGGAGTCCTATAGCAGTGAATGGAGAGTGCTCCGCGCAGGCATGGCCACCTGTCTACTCACCTCACCACTGCCGAAAGTACCCAGCACTCGGCTATTTTCGAAACTCCCATAGTAGTGAATAGAGCATAGTCGCGCTTGTGCGGTGCGCTCTCCTTCACTTCGGGGAAGGGGAATGTTCTGGAGATAGGTCCCAGGGATGGGTCGCGCAGCTATCTCACATTGATAGAATATCCTGGCGATATGCCATCAATGTCTGAGAAGAGACAACCCTAAAGGGCATCTGTCAGCAGATTTGTCCCTATGACCCCGGCTGTCCTGTTACCTGTGCACTTGGCAGCTGAAGACATCTGTGTTGGTCTCATGTTCATATGTGTCCGCATTGCTATGAAAAATGATGTGATTCAACTGGGGTGGAATTATAAAAATTTAAAAAATACACAATTTTTATAGCTCAATTGGGAACTATAACAAGAAATCATCATTAGCATCAGAGTCTATGAACATTTCACTATGTCTCTATGGAGCCCTACCTAACAGGGGCACTATTTGAGAGTAAGGAGGGGGATTTATCTTGGTAGATTTAGTATTCTGTAGTCCCTTATCTGCCGGAACAATGCACTGCTGCTCTGTAGTTTTCATGGTCTGCATTTGTAATATCTAATGAAACAAGTGCAAATAAAAGACACAAAGATGGTATGTTTTGTTAGATGTTCTTTATATGTATTTGGATTCTGGCTTTAGTTCCCCTTTAAATTCATATTTTATCACATGATATTTAAAGGGGAATTCCAGTTTCATGAAATTGATGACTTTTCCTTAATTGCTGAAACTTTCTTATGAAAGTGATGACGTTTCCCCACTGATCAATTTCAGATTGGTGTGGTCTGTCCCCAACCCCTAGGGGCTCCAAAATGCATTTAATTTCGTTTAGTTGTGTTTCCATACCGGAGAGCAAACCGCAACATGTTGTAGTTTGCTTTCCGTCCTGGAATGCGGAGCAAGACGGATCTGGCATGACCCCTGCAACATCCGACATGCGTCTGGGGTTGTTTTTAAGTAAATTTGTTGTGATGCCAGATGCATTGAAGCAACAAGGAATAGAGTTCCCTTAAGTAGATGGTGTTGGTGGTACCCAACTGTAGGAATTCCAGAGTGGTGTAAGGCTAGCCTATAATGTCCCTTAATGTTGATGTTGCACGTGTCACGGTGCTCCTACCTAGATACCCTGGACCCCAAACGTTGTCATCCAAAGCAGAGCAAATAGGGTGAATTGTAGAATAAATTTAGTCCAGACCTTGTGCTGAAGTTGAAACAGCTTTACTTTGCATAAAAGTTTCTCCAAACAATCTACAGGCTTTCTCTTGGTTTCCAGCAGGTTTTAGCATGTAACTGTGGCAGGTAAACAGACTTCTGCTATATTCTGGAGCTCTCTCCACTCTGCTGTGCTTAAATAAGAACTTTTCCTTTGATATATGCTGCAACTTCTCTCTCTGTTGTTTGTCTCTAGATTATGTACCAAAGCACTTTTCCTTTGCTGTATGAGGCTCCGTGTCCTCTATATGCAGCAGAGCTGAAAGTGTTCCGCTGGCTTACTTTGCTTAGCTGGGGTAAGCTAGGACTTTCCCCTAAAAGGGGGTAAGCTGAACTGACCTCTAACCAACTGGTCTCCTCTCTTCCTTAGAAAGGGTAAGAATGGAAGGCAGGTTCCACTCTCTTCTAACAATAGCACTGCCAAGTCTGCTGCTACCTCTGGTGAACCCAGGGCCGGCGCGTCCTATACGCGGAATAGGCAGCCGCTAGGAGCGCCCCTTGGGAAGGGGCGCCGCTAGGAGCGCAGGCCCCGCCTCATGCTGCAGCCACCCGAGCGCTCTGAATTGAGCCTCTGGCGGCTGCAGCACTGCCCGGGCTGGCGTGTCCATGAGGGTGCACCGCCCGGGCGCACCAAGAGGAGAGGACCTGACAGTCTGTTAGTCCATTGTACCGTGGCCGAGCTCTTTATGGTCCGCGGGTACAGGAGCATCTGTCTCCTGTACCCGGCCGGACTGACAGGAAGTGCGCACACAGTGTGCACTTCATGTCAGTCCCCGGGTACAGGAAAGAAAAGCTCCTGTACCCGCGGACCATAAAGAGCTCGGCCGCGCTACACTAGAGGTAGGGGGGAGAAAGAGAATGACAAGGGGGGGGGGGGATGTGGAGAATGACAAGGGGGGGAGGGAATGACAAGGGGGGAGAATTACAAGGCGGGAGTGTGAAGAATGACAAGGGGGGTGAAGAATGACAAGAGGGGGAGAGAATGACAAGAGGGGGAGAGAATGACAAGGGGGGGGGAGTGAAGAATGACAAGAGGGGGGAGAGAATGACAAGGGGGGGGAGAGAATGACAAGGGGGGGGGGGAGGAAGAATTACAAGGGGGGAGAGAATGACAAGGGGGGGGGGGAGAGAGAGAACTGGCGTTAGTTAAAGGGGTTCTGCAGTTTATTTAAACTGATGATCTATCCTCTGGATAGATCATCAGCATCTGATCGGCAGGGATCTGACACCTGGGACCTCCGCTGATCAGCTGTTTGAGAAGGCAGCGGCGCTGGCAGTAGCGCCTCGGCCTTCTCGCTGTTTACCGCAGGGGCAGTGACGTCACGACTAGTATCACTGGCCTCGGCGGGGTTAAGCTCTGTTCACTTGAATAAAGCTTAGCCCCGACCAGGCAGGTGATATTAGTTGTGACATCACCGCGAGAAGGCTGAGGCGCTACTGCCAGCGCCGCTGCCTTCTCAAACAGCTGAGTGGCGGGGGTCCCGGGTGTCGGACCCCTGCCAATCAGTTTAAATAAACTGCAGAACCCCTTTAATATGGCAGATCATATGGGTGGGGCATTGTGATGTCACATGGGGGGGGGGGGCGGCAAACTTTTCTTTTGCCTAGGGTGGCAAAAATCCCTGCACCGGCCCTGGGTGAACCAGGTACATTACATGAACATTAACAATTTCAAACATAGGAAATGCACAATGTAGAGGACCTGGGCAAAATACATAGAATGACACGTACCAGCCATACACAGAAGCAGGGTGTAGGAGTGGTAATGCCACTCGGGGTCGTTACACCCCCAATGCAAGTCAATGGGGACGGAGTATGTTAATGCACATTTTCTATGTGATGTTTGTTATCCAAGACCTGAAATGGGAACACTGGTTTTGTGTTCTAATAAGCAGGAAGGAAGTTGTCCCCCCGCCCCCCCCCCCCCTTTGAGTTAGGAGTACGTGAGTCTGGTCCAGTCGGTGACGAAGCAGTTGTATGTACGTGTGCACTACTATTGTATCAGCTAATAGGGCTGCTTCCTTATCCTTTTGCACATATGTACAGGCACTTTAGAACGGATGAATTTTTGGGTATGGATTTTAACTTTTATAGGGAGGGTGGGGGGTTATTTGAATGGGTTTTGATTGATCAGATGTGATTTCTATAAATTATTGCCTGCGTACACTTTTAGTGGTTTTGTGTATTATATGCACATGGTTCTTTATATGACATTGAGAATATTATATCTGGCAGACCGTTCCAGCAGAGAATGGCTCGGTGGGGTTCAGCTGGACAAAAACTGTGGTGTGCAGCAACTATTGTCCGGCTGAATCTCGGCATATATGCTGGGGAGCAGCTGGATCTCTGACGGTTCCCATTATAGTCAATGTGGTCCGGGGGGAGGGTTTCTATGCCGAATCCAGAGAACTCTGACAGGCTGTTTTCTGCCAGAACAGCCTGCCGCATGTCTCCAACGCTAGTAGCCTAAAGGCTCATTTAGATGCTGCGAGGTGCTGCCGATTATTCTTTCCTCGTTAAGTGGAGGTGAAGCATTTTATTTACATGAATCGATGACCTCCACAGTATGAGGACAAGCGATTTCTGATGCTATTGTTTGTCCCTCTACAAAGTTATTGTTCTAGGGCAGCAGAGTGCTGTTTAAGGGTGTTTTACACTGGCCACGATTTAGGCCGACAATCGCTAAGGAGCGTTCGTCTGATACTGCCACCAATTGCCCGATGAACGCGCAAACGCTTGTTCATCCGACATTTCTGTTTTTTAAGCATGCCGGCGGCAGATCGTGCTGCCTAATAGCAATCTGCCTCCGGCAAACCACTAGACAGTATGGGGATGAGTGATGGCGTAAAGAACGTTCCTCCCCATGCTACGGAGGAGATCTCTGCATGTAACAGCACTGGTCTCCTCCGCTAGCTAGCAGGTGATTGCCGGAAGGGGACGCTTCCCACCATCACTTGTACAGTAGACCATCTACTGCCCAGGAACAAGGAATAAGTTGTCTGCACCTCAGATCATTTAATCCAGTGAACGAGCGTTTTTCTCGTTCATCGGTGATGTGCAGCACCTTTAGAAGGGCAGATTATCGGTTATTCGCAGGAACGTTCATTCTCGATAACTGGTCCAAACATTGGGCCGTGTAAAACCTGCTTAATTTACAATATAAATGACATTAACGGCTTATCTTCTTTCTTTTCTTAGAAGTGACACCTTCATCCTTGCACGCCACCCAACCACCATCACCCTCTGAGAAAGAAGGACGTACAGAATTTTAGGACTGTGTGGGACCAAAGTGAAGGACTGGTGCAAAGGACTGACAGTAAGTGCAATCACTCTTATGGCTGTTACACAGCCCGGTGTGGCGGATAGTTGTCGGGAGGGAAGCATGCTGGCTAGTGGAGGAGACCGCTGCTATTACATGGGGAGGAGCGATCGCTATGTCATTGCTCGTCCCCATGCTGTATAGTGGTTTGCCGGCAGCACTTTATTATTAGTCACCACGATATGCCGCCTGCAAACAATGATTTTTTTAACATGTCAAAAGATTTGGATTGCCCAACGATCGAGCGTTTGTTCATTCATCGGGCAATTGGCGGCAGTATTACACTGCCAAATGATTGCTATTGATCGTTCATGCGAATGCTCGTTAGCAATTATATGCCGAAAAATCGGACAGTGTAGTACAGGCCTTAGGTATTTATTATACCAATAGATTATCTGACCAATGATTGGTCAGATGGCCGTTTACACACAAAGATCTTTTGTTATACACACCAGCTATTGGTCTGATTGGACAGATATTGGTCCGATAACGGGAAGGGTACACCACCTCGGACGCCACCATATGTTTACCATGGACTAGCTACTTGTTGGAGAAGCTACACCTCAGTATGGGGATTTCAGTGCAATGTGCATCTCAATGTGCACCTCATCTCACTGCTGGTTACACCATGTTCGGCTTAAGATGTATTGTGGATGTTTTTTGGGACGACTGAACTGAATACTATTACCCTGGGTTCACACCTGAGCGTTTCTAAGACGCGCGTTAAACGCGTGTTTTTGTCGCGCGTATTACAGCGCGCTTTGCAAATAGGAAACGCTCGTCATACGCGTGTTCGTGACTCTGGAGACCAATTGAAAAAGGCATATCTACACTTTATAATGCGCGTTAAACGTGCGTTTTACGCGCGTTCCCATTGAAGTCTATGGGTGCAAACGCGCGACAAAACGCCCCAATGAAGTTCAAGAACTCCCTTGAGCGTAGGGTGTTTTACAGCGCGTTCAAACGCACTGTAAAACGCTCAGGTGAGAACCATGCCCATAGGGAAACATGAGTTTTCTCCTGTTGAGCGTTTTACAGAGCGTTCAAACGCGCTGTAAAACGCGCAAGTGTGAACTGAGGGTTATTGCCTGTGTTACCGACTGCTGGATCTACCTCAGTAGAGGGACTGTTGGCCTCATTATTGCCTTGCCTCCATCACCTTCACTGCCCCACCATTGCATGGCCTACTTCACGAGGGAGCACAATCTAGCGCCCCAAAACCTCACATCAAGGGTACCTCCCCTAACATCGGACAGAGACCCCAATACCAAGGTGTGTCCAGAGGGAAGAAAAGATGTGCCCTCCATTCACTGCGTGCCATCATGGCCACTACCACTCCTCCCATCCTCCCTTCACTATCAGTACGCTCAGAGACCATCTCGTTATTGTGTTACTTGTTAGTATTCCAAAGGTCATCAGTTGCCGAAGGACGCAAGCTGGTAGAAAATGCTGATAGAAAACATTCTCTTGGTCTGCAAATTGCAGGTTTTGTGTGTAGTCACAGGGTGGAGTCCATGGAGGGGGTTGAGACACGGGAAAACCAGACAACATAAAGCACGAGGAATCTCATTCTTCTTCTGGCCACCTCTGGACGAACAGCTCTTACTTCGGGAACAGGTTGTATTGTATGTCTGCTTTCTGTGTATGTGTATAATAACTCAGGAGACTTTAGATATCTACATATAGGTATTTGTAGCCTGTAGTTATGTGTTTATGGATATGTATGCACACGTCTCTGTATGTACAGGTACTAATGGTCAGGTGCTGGAGGTGGGTTGGTTAGAAGTGTATGTATATCCAGTAGATGGTAATATATATACACACACACTGCTGCTTGTTTAGTATCCAGAGAGGGCAGTAAACCCTATTTTTCTGACTGACCCCCTTTTCCCTGCAGTTTGTATTGCAGTTGTGGCTGACTCCTGTTGGTCTTGCACTCATGATTAGCTTTTCTCCCACATGGGCTGTTTTTAATTAGCGTAAGTAATACCCTGGGTTCACACCTGAGCGTTTTACAGCGCGTTCCTACGTGCTGTAAAAGGCTCAACAGGCAAAAAGCCATGTTTCTCTAGGGACATGGTTCTCACCTGAGCGTTTTACAGCACGTACGCACACGCTGTAAAACGCCGTACGCCCAAAGAAGTACAGGAGCTTCTTTGGGGCGTATTGTCGCGCGTATTGTGATTGACGCCACAGTGGTCAATCACACGAACGTTCCCTATTTCCTTAAACGCGCTGTTAATCCGCGCGACAAAAACGCGCGTAATACGCGCATATCACATACCCGCAAGTGTGAACTCAGCCTTAAGCTGCAGTCTGCGCTCATTGGGAACCTTTTGGCATCCGGAGAGGTATAGAGTGGACTCTCTCTAAGCCGTCTGGCACCAGGTAAGGTACAGAGTAAGCTTAGCATAGATGTTGGTACTTGCATTCCCTGTAGCAGAGTGGACCCAGCATGCATGTGGAACCGACATGCCATGAATCTTATAGAGGCCGTTAGGGCACATAACCGGTGGCGTTTAGTGTTAGGTTCCAGTCTTTACAGAGATCGCCTTGACGTGTGGCAGACGGGCCCAAATAATTTTATGCAAAATTTATTTGCTAAGCATCTTAACTTTATCAATAAGCATAGGATTAACATTAGAGCACTTATGAAGTTTAGTTCAAGTGCTGTTGCTTTATATATATATATATATATATATATATAATATTGTGAAAGAGTGTCTGGAGAAGTAGTGGACGGGGTCTATGTGTGCCCAAGATTCCTCACTTCTGTCATTTAAAAGCAACTGGGGAAATGTTCAGCAGAGGTCTGTGCAGATGATTCTGCAATTCAGGTTTGCATAAAACCAGTTTTTTAGGGCCTGTGTTTCTGGACTGGGGAGAGAAGGGTGGGCCCCCACTCCATCCGGACAGTCCGGATTTTGGGCTGTCAGGTAATTACTCCTCAGGTGTGCTAGCCTGATACAAGGCTGAGAATGCAGACACAGCTCTCTTCACCTGGGAACAGGTTATACGCAAGGCTTAGAACAGCGTTTCCCAACCAGTGTGGCTCCAGCTGTTGCAAAACTACAACTCCCAGCATGTCCGGACAGCCTTTTGCTGTGCGGGCATGCTGGGAGTTGTAGTTTTGAAACAGCTGGAGGCACACTGGTTGGGATACACTGGCTTAGAAGTTTAGAAGCAAATCTTGAAAATTTCCTTTATTTCTATGGGGCTGTGCACATGAGCATTGATTTTCACGCATCACTTCTGCGGTGCGTGAAAATCGCAGCATGCTCTATTTTGTGCGTTTTTCACGCAACGCAGGCCCCATAGAAGTGAATGGGGCTGCGGGAAAATCGCAAGCATCCGCAAGCAAGTGCGGATGCAGTGCGATTTTCCCGCAAGGTTGCTAAGAGACGGGACCCGATCTTTATTATTTTCCCTTATAACATGGTTATAAGGGAAAATAATAGCATTCTCAGTACAGAATGCTTTGTAAAATGTGGATTAAGGGGTTAAAAATAAAAAAATTAACTCACCTTATCCACTTGATCGCGTAGTTGCGATCTCTCCTCTCTTCTTCAAGCATTAGCTGCCATCTAAAGGACCCGTGGTGACGTCACATCATATGGTCCAATCACATGGTCCATCACCATGGTGATGGACCATGTGATTGGACCATGTAATGAGCTCGGTGACGTCATCACGGGTCCATTAGCCGGCAGCTAATGCTTGAAGACAAAGAGATCGCAACTACGAGATCAAGTGGATAAGGTGAGTAAATTTTTTTATTTTTAACCCCTCCATCCACATTTTACTATGCATTCTTTATTAAGAATGCTATTATTTTCCCTTATAACCATGTTATAAGGGAAAATAATAAATTCTCCAGAAGACCCGAAACCGGACTTCAGTGATGAAGTCCGGGTTCGGGTCTGGGTACCAAACATGCCGATTTTTCCCACGTGCGTGCAAAACGCATTAAAATGCTTTGCACTTGCGCGGAAAAATCACGCATTTTCCCGCAACGCACTCGCCTCCTATCCGGGCGTCAAACGTGACGTCCGTGTAAAAGAGGCCTAAGTGTCAGTTTTTTTAAAAGTTTTTATCCGATTGTCTTTGGTCGGGGCTCATTTTTTGCGGGATGAGAGGACGGTTTTATTGGCACTAATTTGGGGGGCATATGACTTTTTGATTGCTTACTATTACACTTTTTGTTATGTAAGATGACAAAAAAAATCCTGTTTTTGCACCGTTTTTTTTTTTACCCTGTTAATCTAAGGCCTCTTGCACACGAACGTATTTTTTTTTCAGTGTTTTGCTGTCCGTTTATAACGGATCCGTTTTTCCATTTTTTGCTTCCGTTGTTCCGTTCCGTTTTTCCGTTTGGCATATACAGTATACATTAATTCCATAATGAAAATTGGGCTGGTCTTAAAATTTTCAATAGATTGTTCAGCAAAAACGGAACGGATACGGAAGACATACGGATGCCTTTCCGTATGCTTTCCGTTTTTTTGCAGACCCATTGACTTGAATGGAGCCACTGAACGTGATTTGCGGACAAGAATAGGACATGGTCTATATTTAAACGGAACAGAAAAAACGGAAAAACAGAATCGGAAGGCATACGGAGACACTTCAGTATTTTTTGCAGACTCATTGAAGTAAATGGTTCAGTATACTGTCAGTATACTGAACTGAAAAAACTGCCAGTATACGGTCCGCAAAATACTGTCGTGTGCAAGAGGCCTAAGAGGTCAGGTCATGGGGTATGTTTATAGAGGAGATTATTACGAACACGGCGATACCTAATTTGTCTACTTTTTTATTTATATTTTTTATTATTTTAGATTTACAAACTATCATTTTTGAAAATTATTTTTTTGGTGTCTCAAGTCTGAGGACCATAGTTTTTATCCGATTGTCAGTGGCTAAATGGAAAAGGGGATAATAAATTTAGTACTCCATGGAAGTGTGGTACTCCCTGAAGCAACCGCCAATGCAGAGGCCAGGATGATCGGGGCACGTGTCACACTCAGTGGTGTCGTCCTTCCGTATCCCCCTCCTGTTACACACTCTGCATTTTTTGGGGGACCGTCCCTTCTTTTCAGTATGGGGGACCACACCTGGAAAGTGTTGGCCAGGGACGATCTAGGCGCCTCCAGTTCCCGAGGTACTCCGGCCTGCTCTTTCCCGGTCAGAAAGGATCAGGGCCTTGAGGATTGCCTCATAGAACTGGAGGAATTTCCCTGTGTTGCCAGCGCTCTGGAACAGTACAAAAGAGTTGTACATGGCAACCTGCACCAAGTAGACCGCAACTTTTTTGTACCATGCCCGGGTTTTGCGCATGGCGTTCTATGGCTTGAGGACTTGATCAGAGAGATCAACTCCTCCCATATACTGATTGTAGTCGACGATACAATTGGGCTTGAGGACCGTTGCCGTGGTACCTCGCACAGGGACAGGGGAGATGCCGTTACCGTGAATTGTGGACAGTACAAGGACATCCGTCTTGTCCTTATGTATGGCCAGCAACAGGTTTCCACTTGTAAGGGCATGGATCTGGTGGCAAGGGACTGGAACAAGGGGATACTAGTATAAAAGGTGGTAACCCTTATCTAGCAGTGGGTGCATGAGGTCCCACATAAGTTTCCCGCTAACACCCAGAGTGGGGGGGACATTCTAGGCGTTCAATACGGGAATCTCGCCCCTCGTACACACAAAACTTGTAAGTGTACCCTGAGGTACTCTCACAAAGTTTGTACAACTTCACGCCATACCTCGCCTGCTTTGAGGGAACATACTGGCGGAAAATGAGTCTCCCCTTAAAAGCAATGAGAGACTCATCAACCGCGACCTCCCTTCCAGTTACATAGGCCTCCAAAAATTTGGCCCCGAAGTGACAGTGAGCATGTCATGACCGTACTGTAAAGTGGAGTCTGGTAGAGGTAGTCCCCACTCCAGTAATGCCTGACACTGAGTTTTTTGACTAGGCCCATGTGCAGCACGAGGCCCCAAAACGTCCTCATCTCGGGTGCACTGACCGACGTCCAGCCACCGGCCCTAGCCAAAAAAAGAGCCCAGGTGTTGAGCAATGAACTGTTGGGTGTACAGATTTGTTTGCTCCACCATCAGATTCACAAAGTGGTCACTGAAAAAAAGACTAATATAGTCGTATTCAGTGAAGCCCACTGTGGCAATCTGGATTCCTGGTTGACCAACAAAATCAGGAATCACGGGCTGAAAATGATCTGGTAGGGGGCTCAGGTGAACTTATCTGGTGGGCCAGAAAACTAGCACGAGCCCCAAAGCTGCTCGTACTAGGATGGGCCATAGGGTCCCTAGCATGGCAGTCCCCTTGCTCCGCCGCCTTGGGGGCTCATCATCATCTCTAGATGATGAGTAGGACACAGATGACAAAAGGAACGTGGGGTCATCCTCGTCCTCACTGGGGCTCTCTGATTCCGAGGCAAACTGGGCGTATGCCTCCTCGGGAACGTCCGGCGGGCCATAGGGGAGTGCGTGTGTGTGCGTGTGTGTGCGTGGAAACCTTTATTCAGTGTGCCTGTGTGTGGGGGCACGGGTGTTCCCGGACTTTTCCCCTTAACCTAGCAGGAAAAAAAAAAAGAGACGAAAAAAATTTGAAAAAGAAGCTGATCAGCGGTGGGGTGGGTGATGCGCTAACAGTGGCCGAATGCTAAAGAATGCCGGCCACTGTCAGCGTACGCAAAAAAAAACAAATAACGCCTGCGCCCCTAAACTCTCCCTGCCTGACCTAAACCTTTCCCTAACCTACCTGATAGTGCCAGATGGCACTTTGGAGGGTCATAGGAGGGTGCTGGGCGCAGAAGATGGCTGCTCCTCTCTCCACGGCGCAGGGGGAGTTAACCCCCGCCTTCCCGTGCAGCCAATAGAAATTGATCCTGGATCTAAGGATGGTGACTAGTGGTGTATTATCACACCACTGATCACCCTCCTATTCCGGGTTATCGGGTCATCAGATCTCTAAGCAAGATGGCTGCAGCTCAAATGGATGAGGCAAGTATGATTTTTTATTTTACCGCCATTTCAGGGAAAATAGATTTGTTACCACGAAGCACGAGGAAATTCAGATTCATGGCAAATTGAATTTTCCCTGAAAATCAGATCAAAGTCCACTTCGGATACTTGAATTCGCTCAAAAATAATCACCATGTTCCATTTGCTCCATAGCTGGTCCTTTCATCCCTTTGCCGCCATCATTGCGTTTCCTGTCATCTTTTGTTAATTTTAAGGGCTCATGCATACGACCGTATTTTCTTTCCGCTTCCATTCCGTTTTTTGTGCGGCCCGTATGCGGAACCATTCACTTGAATGAGAGCTGTAGAAAATACGGAAGTTACTCCGTGTGCATTGCGTTTCCGTTTGTCCGCATGGCCGTCCGCAAAAAAGTAGTGCATGCCCTATTATTGTCCGCAAATCACATTCCGAGGCCCCATTGAAGTCAATGGGTCCGCAAAAAATACGGAACGCACGCAGAACACATCCGTATGTCATCCGTATTTCATCCGTATTTTGCGGATCCATACTGTAGAAATGCTATGCCCAGCCCATATTGTGCATGTGTTTGGTGATTAATAAGTTACTGTTTCTGTTTCCAATCCGCAAAAAACGGATCAAATACGGAAACCATACCGATATGTTTTGTGGAATAACTGAACGGAAGAGGACTTAAATCAGAGAAAAAAAAACCTCATATGCGGAACAAAGGATCCGTGAAAAACAGACCGCAAAACAACAACGGTCGTGTGCATGAGCCCTAAGGGACAACGGAACGGAAACGGAAACACAACGGATCCAAAAAACGGAACAACAGATCCGTGAAAAAACAGACTGCAAAACCATACGGTCATGTGAACAAGCCCTAAGGGACAACGGAATAGAAATGGAAACACAACGGATCCAAGAAACGGAAGAACGGATCCGTGAAAAACAGACCGCAAAACCATACGGTCGTGTGAACAAGCCCTAAGGGACAACGGAACGGAAATGAAAACAAAACGGATCCAAAAACGGAACAATGGATTTGTGAAACAGACCGCAAACCCATACGGTCGTGTGAACCAGCCCTAAGGCTGGGAACACACCTAAGCGTTTCTGAATCGCGCGTATGACGCGCGTTTTACGCACGTTTTTGGATGCGCGTTTTTGTAACTAACCCTAAGTTCACACCTGAGCGCTTTACAGCGCGTTCAAACGCGCTGTAAAACGCTCAACACATGAAAACCAATGCTTTCCTATGGCCCTGGTTCTCACTTGAGCGTTTTACAGCGCGTTTGAACGCGCTGTAAAACGCCCGACGCATAAACAACTACTTGAGCTTTTTTTGGGGCGTTTGTCGCGCGTTTTGTGATTGACACCACAGTAGCCTAATTTGCAAAGCTAGGCTGCATTCACACGGGCGTGATTTCCGCGCGGGTGCAATGCGTGATGTGAACGCATCCGCAGCCCCATAGAAATGAATGGGGCTGCGTTAATAACGCATAGCATCCGCAAGCAAGTGCGGGTGCGTTGCGTTTTTCACTGATGGTTGCTAGGAGATGTTGTTTGTAAACCTTCAGTTTTTTTATCACGCGCGTGAAAAACGCATCAAAACGCATTGCACCCGCGCGGAAAAAACTGAACAACTGAACGCAATTGCAGGCAAAACTGAATGGCTTTGCCTGTGAAATCGCACAGTTTTCCCTGAACGCATACGCAACGCATCCGGACCTAATCCGGACACGCTCGTGTGAAAGAGGCCTAAGGGCTCATGCACACGACCGTATGTATTTTATGGTCCGCAAAAAATACGGATGACGTCCGTGTGCATACCGTATTTTGCAGAACGGAACAGCCGGCCCCTAATAGAACAGTCCTATCCTTGATCTGCAAAAAAACGGAACAGAGACGGAAAGAAAATACGCTCGTGTGCATGAGCCCTTACCCTCATCCATTTGATCGCGAAGAGCCAGCTGCCACCGTCTTGAGGCCCATGATGACATCATCACGTTGGCCAGCGTGGTGATGTCACACATCACTGCCCTCAGGATTTTGCACGGGTTCTTCAATCTAGATGGCGGAGGACGGCTCTTTGCGCTTAAAAGGATGAGGTGAGTATGATTTTGTTAATTTTTTACCGCCATTCAGGAAAAATCTATTAATTACCACGAAGCACAAGGAAATTCGGCTTAGCTGCGAATCGAATTTTCCCTGAAATTCGGATCGAAGTCTACTTCATGGATTTGCTTAGGCCTCGCCCCACCATTCTACGTCAGTATGACATACGCGAATTAAAACGTCGCTATATAATCCGTGAAGGATCCGTGGTTGGTCCGTCAGCTTTTACTCTCCGTGTCTCGACTTTAATTCACACGGATCATGGAAATGTGGACAAACATTAAAATAAATCGATCAGTATGCAGTCCATAAAAAAAGCGCGCAGCATGCGTCCGTGAAAAAACGGAAGTGTGGACGAGGCCTTACATTATTCTACTAGTGGATATGACTGTGGTGGTACAAAATGTGTATTTTTATGTAAAACTAATAAATATTTTTAATTGATTTATTTTTGGCGAGACTTTTTTAAATGGCATTTCACCTTATAAAGGGACTTGATTCATTTGTTCGCATACAAAATGCTTTGAAAAAATTCCAAAAAAGGGAAAAAAAACATAGACCGCACATCCCCACGTTGTGCATTGCTTCTCAGCATAAGGGTCCATTCACACATCCGTGTGTGTTTTGCGGATCCGCAAAACACGGACACCGGCAATGTGCTTTCCGCATTTTGCGGACCGCACATCGCCGGCACTCTCATAGAAAATGCCTTTTCCGGTCCGCAATTACGGAGAAGAATAGGGCATGTTCTATTTTTTTCGGGAATTGAATTGCGGATCCCGGAAATACGGATGCGGATCCCGGAAATACGGATCCACATCTGTTCCAGCACCATTGAAAGTAAATGGGTCAAGAAATTGCGGAATGGATGCGGACCCAAATTAGGGACGTGTGAATGGACCCCAAGGCTTCATGCACACGACCGTATGCGTTTTGTGGTCCGGAAAAAACAATGATGACGTTCCGTATGGCATCCTTTTTTTGAAGATCCATTGTAATAATGCCTATCCTTGTCCGCAAAACGGACAAGAATAGGACATGTTATATTTTTTTTGCAGGGCTACGGAACAGACTTACGGATGCGGATAGCACACGGTGTGCTATCCGCATTTTTTGCGGACCCATTGAAATGAATGGGTCCGCATCCTATCCGCAAAAAAAAACAAAAAACTAACAGACATGGAAGCAAAATCCGTTTGTGTGCATGAGGCCTAAAACAGTATACTGCCCTAGTCTACATACTGTACACGAGGCATTAGTATACGTTTTGATCAAAATGCCTAGTCTCCCTCACCACGCCAAGGTTGCCTCTACGAGTGGGTACCTACTCTTAATTGGCGCAGCGCCACATGGCGACCACCAGCACTACAGCACTGCACCAGCAGGCGACGCGACCCAGCAGTCCAACGGCGCCTCTGCTGTCAGACTAAGGCCTTATTCACACATCCGCAATGTAGTCCGCATGTATTCCGCAATTTTTCGGAATACATGCGGACCCATTGACTGTGAATGGGGCCGGGAACGATGCGGAGAGCACACACTGTGCTCTCCGCATCCGATTTTGCGGAGCGCGCCGCCGATTTTCCGGTCCGCGGCTCCGCAAAAAAAATAGAGCATGTCCTATTCTTGTCCGCAATTGCGGACAAGAAGAGGCATTTTCTATGGAGTTCGGGCAATGTGCGGTCCGCAAAAATGCGGAATGCACATTGCCGGTGTGTCCGTGTTTTGCGGATCCGCGGCTCCGTGGATCCGCAAAACACAACGGATGTGTGAATAAGGCCTAAGGCTACATTCACACGACCGTATTTTTTGCATCTGATCCGCATTTTGCGGAATAAATGCGGACCCATTTATTCCTATGGGTGAATAAAATATGCAGACATCATTCAGTATGTTGTCCGCATCCGTGGTTCCGCATTTATACTCCGCAAAATATGAAGCATGTCCTATCATTGTCCGCAGAAATCGTTCGGCAGCCCCATAGAAGTGAATAGATCCGCAAATTGCGGATGACATATGGAAAGGTTTCCGTATGTCATCCGCAATTTGCGGATCCGTTTCTGTATTTTTATTATAATATTTTATTCTCTCCCACTTTTTTTTTTCCTCATCTGTTTTTGCGGACCGTTTTTTGCGGAAGACATACGGAAGACACAGTATTTTGCGGACATGCGGATCCGTTTTTGCGGATCCGCAAATACATACGGTCGTGTGAATGCAGCCTAAGGCCTTATTCACACGTCCGTAGTGTGTTTTGCGGAAACACGGAAACACGGATCCGCAAAACACGGACGGCTGCAATGTGCATTCCGCATTTTGCTGGCACTATAGAAAGAATGCCTTTTCTTGTCCGCAATTGCGGACAAGAATAGGACATGTTCTATTTTTTTGCGGAAACGGAAACACGGATGCGGAAACACGGATGCGGAAACACGGATGCGGACATCACATAGTGTGCTGTCCACATCCATTCCTGCCCCTATGAAATGAATGGGTCTGCAACCCTTCCGCAAAATTGCGGAAGGGATGCGGATCCATTTTGCAGACGTGTAAATTAGGCCTAATTACATAGAAAAAATTGGGCTGGGCTTAAAATTTTCAATAGATGGTTCCACAAAAACGGAACGGATACGGAAGACATTCGGATGCATTTCTGTATGTGTTCCGTTTTTTTTGTGGACCCATTGACTTGAATGAAGCCACGGACTGTGATTTGCGGGCAATAATAGGACATGTTCTATCTTTGAGCCTACATGCACACGACAGTGTTTTTTCTCGGCTTCCGTTCCGTTTTTTTTTGCGGATCCCATTCATTTCTATGGATCCGCAAAAAAAACTGATGCCTCTTCCGTTTCCTGTCCGCGTCCGTCTGTCCGCATTTCACGTCCGCAAAAAAATATGGCATGTCCTATTCTTGTCCGCAAAAACGGTTTGCGGACCCATAGAAGTCAATGGGTCCGCAAAAATGCGGATGACCACACTGAAGCCATCCGTTTGTCCATCCGCATCCGTTTTTTGCGGATGGTTGCTTGCAAACCAGGGCACTTGTACAGGTACTTTAGAAACTGTTTCAAGCCTTCCGTTTTTTTGCGGATCCGCAAAAAAACGGAAGACACACGGAAGCACAACCTACAAAATTTGCGGACACAAGGAAAGGATGTGGATGTGAAAAAAGGAGGAAGATGGATCCACGATTTGCGGACAGCAAAACAACTGTCGTGTGCATGTAGCCTTAGGCCTCATGCACACGACCGCTTTTATGCTGTCGCAAAGGTTCCGTTGTTCAGTGATCCGTGTCCGTTTTTGCCTTCCGTTGTGTTTCCGTGTGTCTTCTGTTTTTTTTAGCAGATATGACCCAAAAGATTTTACCAAAAGACAGGCTGACGATTTTTACCAAGTGCCTGCCAAGGGATCCGCAAAAAAAACGGACACGAACGCGGATGACACACGGATGGCCATCCGCATTTTTCACGGACCCATTGACTTGAATGGGTCCGTGAACCGTTTTTCACGGACAACAATAGGACAGGTTATATTTTTTTGACGGACTGGAATTACGGACCACGGACGCGGAGGACAAACGGTGCATTTGCCGAGGTTTCCACGGACCCATTGAAAACCAATGGGTCCGCAGAAAATCATGAAAAACGGAGCAACGGACACGGAATCAAACAACGGTCGTGTGCATGAGGCCTTAACGGAACGGAAAAACAGAAACACGGAAACGGAATGCACACGGAAACACTTCAGTTTTTTTTGCGGACCCATTGAAATAATTGGGTCCGTATACGGACCGTATACGGAACTCATAAAAACGGCCCATACACCCGCAAAAAAAATGTTCGTGTGCAAGAGGCCTAAGGCTACATGCACACGACAGTTGTTTTTTGCTGTCCGCAAATCGCGGATCCGTCTTCCTCTTTTTTTCACATCCACGTCCGTTCCGTGTGTCCGCACGTTTTGTAGGTCGTTTCCGTGTGTCTTCCGTTTTTTTTTGCGGATCCGCAAAAAAAAAGTGAATGCTTGAACCAGTTTCTTAAAGTACCTGTACAAGTGTCCTGGTTTCCAAGCAACCATCCGCAAAAAAAACGGATGCGGATGACACATTTTTTGCGGACCCATTGACTTGTATGGGTTTCGCAAACCGTTTTTTTGCGGACAAGAATAGGACATGCCATATTTTTTTGCGGACGTGAAATGCGGATGCATCCGCATTTTTAACGGATCCATAGAAATGAATGGGAAACCATCGGATCCGCAAAAAAAAACAACCGAACGGAGGCCGCAGAAAACTATTGCTGTGTGCATGTAGGCTAAGGCCCCTTTCACACGAGCTATTTGACATGTCATAGTTTTTTCCCGGCCGCCTCTCAGCATGTTTGTCATGTTGCGGACGGACCTCTGGCCCACCCCATTATACTTCTGGCGGCTAGGTGCACTGATCCAGCAGGCTGTCCCCCGGCGGAACAGCCTGCCGGAAAAGGCTGCCGCTAGTGTGAAAGTACCCTAAGGCCCCTTTCACACGAGCGAGTTTTCCACACGGGTGCAATGCGTGACGTGAACGCATCGCACCGGCACTGAATCCGGACCCATTCATTTCAATGGGCCTGTGTACATGAGCGTTTTTTTTTTACGCATCAGTTCTGCATTGCGTGCAAAACGCAGCATGTTCTATATTCTGAATTTGTCACGCAGCCCTGGCCCCATAGAAGTGAAGGGGGCTTCAGTGAAAAACGCATCGCATCCGCAAGCAAGTGCGGGTGCGATGCGTTTTTCACGGATGGTTTCTAAGAGATGTTGTTTGTAAACCTTCAGTTTTTTTTATCACGCGCGTAAAAAACGCATCAATCCGCTCATGTACACAGACCCACTGAAATGAATGGGTCAGGATTCAGTGCGGTCAGAGGCGTAGCTATAGGGGGTGCAGAGGTAGCAGTCTCTACCGGGCCCAGGAGCCTGAGGCCCAAAGAGCCTTGTGCCACATAAGAAGACACACAAAGCACTGAGGGAAGGGGGGCCCAAGCTGAACTCTTGCAACAGGGCCCATGACCCTTTAGCTACGCCCCTGAGTGCGGTGCTACGCGTTCACATCACGCATTGCGTCCGCGCGGGAACACTCACTCGTGTGAAAGGGGCCTAAGCCCCCACGGCACTGCACAGCGCCACAGCCACACCGTGTACTGACCTTTCCATGTGCTCTCAGGAACTACAGACCGGGACTGAGTAGGAGTTTATTAACCCTTCTGTAGTCTCCTGCTAATTAAAAGCAACTGGGCAAATAGGAGGAGCGCTGATACCATAGGAAAGAGACAGGGGCACATTTACTAAAGTGCCGCTGCCTGTTTTCAGGAGTAAAAAGCCTGTTAACCGTTTTTGCGCCTATTTATGTAGGTGCGCCTTATTTTTTGCCTTATTTTTCTACACCACCCCGGAGCTGGCGCACTTTTCTGTCTCTGTTTTGAGTGTTGAGTTGCGCCACAATTTGCCTACTTTTATGGAGACATGCGCCAATTTTTTTTTTTGCGTATTCTATTTAGACCAGTTTAGCGAATTTGAATCTGTCTTACAGGAAAACGACCACTAGAGGTCAGACTTAACCCAAAAATGACAAACCAGATTTATGAAAGGATAATAAATGAGGCGCAAATTGAAGGCAGAGTTTGCCGATACTCCAAAAATGGTGCGCTTAGTGAATGTGCCCCACAAACTATGATAAAAGTTCAAAAAAAGAGAAAAGAGCATGGATCGCACATCCCCATGCTGTGCTTTGATCTAAAGTAGCTTCTCAGCATAAGGGCTTGTTGACACGACCGTATAGTTTTGTGGTCCATTTTTCACGGATCCGTTGTTCAGTTTTTTTTTTTGTCCGTTGATCCGTTTCCATTCCGTTTTTCCGCAAACATAGGAACTTTGTAATCATTGCAAGCACCCAACACATGTGCAAAACGGGCTGGGCATAGCATTTCTACAGCACGGATCCGCAAAAACCGGATGACATACGGACATGTGTTCCGTATGCATTCAGCTTTTTATACGGACCCATTGACTTAAATGGAGCCACTGAACATGATTTGCGGACAATAATAGGACCTGACTCAAAATGTTGCGGAACAGAAAAACGGAAATACGGAAACTGAATGCACACAGAGTACATTCCGTTTTTTTGCGGACGCATTGAAATGAATGGTTCCATATACGGAAAGCAAAAAACGTTGTGTGAACGAGCCATAAGGGGATACAAAAAACGGAACAACGGATCCATGAAAAACGGACCGCAAAACCATATGACCGTGGTTTTGGTCCGCATCCAAGCCGCATTTTCTGAGGCTCGGGTGCAGACCAATTCACTCCTATGGGGCCGCAAAAGATGTGGACAGCAGTCCGTGTGCTGTTCGCATCCGTTGCTCCATTCCGTGGCCCTGCAAAAGTTAGGAGTCATGTCCTATTCTTCGTTTTGCGGACATGAATAGGCATTTCTATAAGGGCCGTCCGTTCTGCAAATTGCGGAAGGCACACGAGTGGCATCCGTGTTTTGCGGATCCGCAATCTGCGGACCGCAAAACACAGTACGGTCGTGTGAACGAGCCCTAAGTGCGCATTCACACGACTGTAGTGTTTTGCTTATCGGCAAACTGCGCAAATGAATACAGGCCCATGTGCGTTCCGCACATGGCCGCAACTATGATAGAAAATGCCTATTCTTGTCTGCGATTGCAAGGCCGTGGAACGGACCCACGGATGTGCTGCTCGCATCTTCTGCGGCCCTATTAAAATGAATGGGTCCGCACCCATTTCGCAAAATTGCAGAATGGATGTGGACTCATTCATATGGTCGTGTGAATGAGCCCTAAACAGTATACCAAGCCCTAATCTACATAGCGTTCACGAGGCATTAGTATACGTTTTGATCAAAATGCATGACCCCCCCTCACCACACCAAGGTTGCCTACTCTAAATTGGTGCAGCGCCACATGGCGACCACTGACACTACAGGACTGCACCAGCCAGCGGCGCGACCCAGTAGTCCACAAGCAGCCGCCATGCGGCACCACACTATGTGAACAGATTTTAAAAGCTTTTGACACCTGTTCACATGGTGCAGTACTGCATGGTTAGGGTACTTTCACACTTGCGGCAGGCCGGATCCGTCCTGCCGCAAGTGCCCGTGCACTGCCGTGCTGCCGCTCTGTCCCCATTGACTATAATGGGGCGGGGGGCGGAGCTACAGCGCAGCACGGCAGCGCACGGCAAAAATCGCTGGACCTGCAGTACTTTTAGTCCGGCGATCTCCGGCCGCGCACTACACTGGCACTTGCGGCAGGACGGATCCGGCGGGCTGAATAGCCTGCCGGATCCGTCCTGCCGCAAGTGTGAAAGTACCCTTACCTTTGTTGCTGTGCTGGCTGGTGTGACCCAGTCCCATGGTGGCTTTGTCTAGCAGCAGAGGTGCCGTTTGACTGCCGGGTCCCTCTGCCTACTGGTGCAGTGCTTTGGTGGTCGCCATGCGGTGCCGCGCCAAATTACATTAGGTCCCACTTGAGGAAGCGACCTTGGTGTGGTAGTTATAGACCAATCCCTAGCGCGGGGGTAGGCAACCTCCGGCACTCCAGCTGTTGTGAAACTACAACTCCCAGCATGCATACTTCCTCTGCTCTTCTAAGAAATCACATAGAAATGAATAAAGCATGCTGGGAATTGTAGTTTCACAACAGCTGGCGTGCTAAAGGTTGCTGATCCCTGCCCTAGCGTGTGAATGTGTGATCCATGTTTTCCTCTTTTTTGATGCTTCATTAGTGTCTTTCCTTCTCCGGAGGCGTCAGCGCTCCTCCCATTCTGCCCAGCTGATCTTAATTAGCTGGAGCCTTCATAAGGTTTGATCATTTCCTACCAGTTCTCAGCTGGAGTTCCTGAGAGCATAGGATAAGGTGAGCTTTGGGTAGCTTCCCACGTGGTGGGGTGGGTGGCTTTGTCTAGCAGCAGGGGTGGCAGTGTGCCACATTAGTGTAGGTCCCACCTGAGCAGGCAACCTTGGCGTGGTAAGTGGGCTCATGCATGAAAACCGTGCACCAAACCGTGCACCAATGCCTCATGTACAGTATGTATATTAGGGGGTTCTATACCATTTATTACGCTGAGAGGCCGTTATAGACCAATGCACAGCATGTGGCTGTGTGATACATAATACATTTTTATATATATATATAATTTTTTTTTTTTTTTTTTTTAAGCACAGCCGGTGTGAGAGGCTTCAGAGTTTTTCATAAGGTTGTTTTTTTTTTTTTTTTTTACTATCTAACTTGCAAAAAAATCTCAGCTGTTAAAGAATTTGTACCAAGATGAAAGCATATCCCCAGTATAACCCTGGGTTCAGACCTGAGCGTTCTACGCCCCAAAACAAATGCCCCCAAAAAAAGCTCAAGTACTTGTTTATGCGTCGGGCGTTTTACAGCGCGTTTGAACGCGCTGTAAAACGCTCAGGTGTGAACCCAGGGTAAGGCCTCATGCACCCGAACGTATTTTGTTTCCTTGTACTTTTTTTTTTTTTTTTAATTTTTTTTTAATTTATTTTTTGATGATCGGATGCAGACCCATTCACTTCAATGGGTCCGCAAAAATGTGGACAGCACACCATGTGCTGTCCGCATCAGTATGTCCATTCCGTAGCCCCGCAAAAAAAATACAGCATGTCCTATTTATTTATTTTTCTAGTTTGCGGACAAGGATAGGCATTATTACAACGGATCGGCAAAAAAAAAAAACGGATGCCATGCGTAACTTTTTTTTGGGGGATCCACAATTTGCAGACCGCAAAACACATACAGTCGTGTGCATATAGCCTAAGGGACGAGTATCGGATAACGAGTCTGACTGCTGGGAGCCCTCTCAATCTTAAGAATGATGGTAGACCTCTTCTCTTCTCCTTTCAGCTGAGACCCTGGTCTATATCGTGCAGCGACACCATGTCGGTTCTGACTTCAGTTCCAAAAATAGATTTTTTGCCTGCAACGGCAGAAGATTATGACGAACTGATGTCTATTTCTGGTGGATTATTTAACGGAACGGACTACGTGCCTCTGAAGTACCACACGTGGCTGAAGGAACCCCAGAGAAGAATGTTCGTGGCCCGGTGTGAAGGGAAAGTGGTGAGTAAACTATTGATGACTGATGAAGGTCACATTTATGAAGAATATTAATGGGAAGAGGGAAATAAGCCACCGAGAGACACCTAGTGGAGTCTGATCTCCTGCAGGAACATAGGATCAGACATGTTGACATCCAGCATGTCCAATCACTTTTAAGCCCCTGTGGGTGGGGCTGCTCCATTTCACGCATTATCACTTGGCCAGTGATGCAGCCCGGCTCCTCCCCCTCTTGTTTGATGGACAGTCCCTGAGATTTTATAGCTGGTAGTGGTGACAGACGCCAGGTCTACTGCACAGTGGCCCCGCCCACAGTGCACCAAAAACCTAATTTGCCTAAAATTAGAGTACCAGGTTTACACAAGAAAGGGATGGTTATACTTCGGCGAACTTGGGGTACTTTCACACTTGCGTTTTGATTCTGGCAGACAGTTCTGTTGCCTGAGCTGCCTGCCTGATCAGGCAAACTCGTGTCATACTATTTTTTTTTTTTTTTTTCTGACCAGGCATTTTTCAGACTGATCAGTCAGAAAAATGCATTGCAATACTGGATCTGTTTTTCCATTGTCATCCGGCAAAACGGATCCGGTATTTTTTTTTTCCGGTATTGATACCCGAGGACGGAACTCCATGCTGGAAAAGAATAACGTTAGTGTGAAAGTACCCTCACCCTATATAGCAGTATGCCTTCATTGAAACTGATTTTGGAGTTCACTGACCCTCTTAAATCCAAATATGCTAAAAGTGGTTTTCTGTGAAAAGTTAAATGAGTTTTCCAACATTTTCTCACTGATGACCTATCCTCAGGGTAGATCATCAGTATCTGATCGGTGGGGGTCCGACACCTGGGACCCCGCTGATCAGCTGTTTGAGAAGGCAGCGGCGCTCCTGTGCCTTTTTCCGCTTTTCCTAGGCCAGTGATGACGCTTTCATTGCAGCTCCGCCTCCTAGAAGTAAATGGGGCTGAACGCGATACCAAGCTCAGCCACTATACAATGTGCGACGCTGTGCCTTTCAAAACAGCTGATCGGCAGGCATCCCGGGTGTCGGACTCCCACTGATCGCATACTGAAGACCTACAATATCCTGAGGATGGGTCATTGCAAAAAAAAATCCTGGAAAATTGTTTTAACCCCTTAAGGACACGGCCGTATTTCACCGCCAATGTGCTTTCCGCATTTTGTAGATCCGCACATTGCCAGAACTATATAGAAATGCCTTTTCTTGTCCGCAATTGCGGACAAGAATAGGACATGTTCTATATTTTTGCGGAACGGAAGTGCAGACCCGGAAGCGCGGATCCGTAATTCCGGATCCGAGCGGGACAAAGTCTGTCCCCATAGAAATGAATGGTTCCGCAATTCTGTTCCGCAAACAGAATTGCGGACGTGTGAATGGGGCATAAGGGTCCCTTATCACCGCCAGTTAGTTAGCTACTTGTTAGGTAGCTAGCGCCCACCGCACCGCACCGCAGTCACTGATTTTGGCAGAGATTTTTTCATCCACATTGATCGATGCAAATAAAAAAAAATCTGTGCCGTTCATTTTTTTTTTTTTTCACCCGGAGGCTGAACGGAAAAAAAAATCTCATTACCCGTATGCTCAATATACGGAGAATCGCAGAAACTCCTAATGCTGGCCATACGTGTAATGATTGCGGAGACCCTCAAATGCCAGAGCAGTACAAAAACCCCACATGTGACCCCATTTTAGAAAGAAGACACCCCAAGGTATTCCGTGAGGGGTATGGCGAGTTCATGTAAAATTTTATTTTTTGTCACAAGTTAGTGGAATATGAGACTTTGTAAAAACCAAAAAAAACATATATATTAATTTCCGCTAACTTGTGCCAAATTTTTTTTTCTGGGAACTCGCCATGCCCCTCACGGAATACCTTGGGGTGTCTTCTTTCCACAATGGGGTCACATGTGGGGTATTTATACTGCCCTGGCATTTTAGGGGCCCTAAAGCGTGAGAAGAAAAATGCGCAAAAATGCCCTCCTAAAAGGTACTCGTTGGAATTTGGGCCCCTTTGCGCATCTTGGCTGCAAAAAAGTGTCACTCATGTGGTATTGCCGTACTCAGGAGAAGTAGGGCAATGTGGTTTGGGGTGTATTTTTACATATACCCATGCTGGGTGAGAGAAATATCTCTGTAAATTGACAACTTTGTATAAATTTTTTTTTTTTAAAGTTGTAGTTTACAGAGATTTCTCACAAATATGGGTATATATAAAAATACACCCCAAAGCACATTGCCCTACTTCTCCTGAGTACGGCGATACCACATGTGACACTTTTTTGCAGCCAAGATGCGCAAAGGGGCCCTAAAACCAATGAGTACCTTTAGGATTTCACAGGGCATTTTTACGCATTTGGATTCTTTAGGGCCCCTAAAATGCCAGGACAGTATAAATGCCCCACATGTGACCCCATTTTGGAAAGAAGACACCCCAAGGTATTCCGTGAGGGGCATGGCAAGTTCACAGAATTATTTTTTTTTTGCACAAGTTAGCGGAAATTTTTTTTAATTTTTTTTTTACAAAGTCTCATATTCCACTAACTTCTGACAAAAAATAAAATCTTACATGAACTCACCATACCCCTCACGGAATACCTTGGGGTGTCTTCTTTCTAAAATGGGGTCACTTGTGGGGTATTTATACTGTCCTGGCATTTTAGGGGTCCTAAAGCGTGAGAAGAAGTCTGGAATCCAAATGAGTAAAAATGCCCTGTGAAATCCTAAGGCCCCTTTCACACGAGCGTGTCCAGCATGCGTTGCGGATGCGTTCAGTGAAAACTGTGCGATTTCACAGGCAAAGCCCTTCAGTTTTGCCTGCGATTGCGTTCAGTTTTTTCCCGCGCGGGTGCAATGCGTTTTGATGCGTTTTTCACACGCGTGATAAAAAACTGAAGGTTTACAAACAACATCTCCTAGCAACCATCAGTGAAAAACGCAACGCACCCGCACTTGCTTGCGGATGCAATGTGTTTTTAACGCAGCCCCATTCACTTCTATGGGGCTAGGGCTGCGTGAAAAACGCAGAATATAGAACATGCTGCGATTTTCACACAACGCACAAGTGATGCGTGAAAAAAAACGCTCATGTACACAGACCCTTTGAAATGAATGGGTCAGGATTCAGTGCGGGTGCAATGCGTTCACATCACGCGCGAGATTACATCATCACGCCAGCCGGCTTGATGACGGAATCTCACGCCGCACGGGATTTCGGCTGAGATCTTTAAGCAAGATGGCGATTTGCTCGCAACGTGCTGGCTACCAAGGCGGTAAGTTTAGAAATTATTTTTTATTAATTTTACTGAGAAGCCGCGATCATGTATGAACGCAGCATCTGAGCAAGACCGCCCCCATCATCCCTACCGCATGTCCCTGTCATTGCACCCGCTAACTACAAAAAAAGCGCTTCTTGACTAAGTAATTCGTCACAAAGCAATTTTTCTTTTTTGTGAAATTCTGCGAATCAGCCGAATCCATCTTTTAAGAAATTCGCTCATCTCTAGAACCTTATGGTCAAAACTGGCTCTAAAATAGTCAGATGACAGCAGACAAGTTGCGCGTGTTCTTGAGATGCATGACTTGACGTTGACCCACCAAGGTCCCCATGTAACCTTAGCCTTAAATTGCCATTATGTCTTGAGGACCAGATGGGATTTGGACTGATAATATAAGTTTCCATTCACTGTCAAAAGGAATTCAAACACAAAGTATACTGTTCATAAAATATGACCCAGTACTGCTTGTATGTCCTCCTGTATGGTCAGATCTTGGAGCAGAAACTCCATGACCTTCTCTAAGCTCATCTTGTTCTTCTCCCTTTGGACCATCAGGTGGGCTTTGAGTCATTCATACTGGTTGATGGTGGAACTACTGCTGTGGTGGAAGGTCTTCGTGTAGCCTCCGAGATGAGAAGACGTGGAGTGGGTGGAGTGATTGAGATGTTCTGCTGGGATGTTATATGCTCTGACCACCCGGAGGTTAAAATAGTTCGATTCTCTCGATCTGAGAATCCACCAGCTATTATGGTGAAAACGTGCAAAATGATCACCTGCAAGGTAGGTTCAATCTTTTATTTTATAGCATTTCAACAATAAAAAATAAAACAAAATGCAGAACCCACAATGTAGGTGTTCGTCCCCATGAGCAGAGAGAGAAAAACGTATCTAGATCATTCACTTGTTTTTGATTCAACCACGGGGTCCAAGAGTCGATAAATGCCTCATAGTTAAGTGTAAGGGTGTTACGGGAAAGCCAGAACCGTGCAGTTGCCTTGTATGCAATACATTAAAGGGACTTCAAGTCACATTTATCCACACTTACTAATGTATTGTGATTCTCCATATTGCTTCCTTTGCCGGCTGGATTCATTTTTCCGTCACATTATACACTGCTAGTTTCCATGGATACGACCACCCTGCAATCCAGCAGCGGCGGTCGTGCTTGCACACGGTAGAAAAAAAAGCAGGGGCCTATGTGCGCTCCCCATGGTCCTGGCCACCAGAGAGTCGGCGCTTTTTCCTATAGTGAGTAAGCACGACCACCGCTCATGGATTGCAGGGTGGTCGTAATCATGGAAATAATCAGTGTATAATGTGATTGGGGAAGGAGGGGGTGAATCCAGCAAAGGGGGCAATGTGGACAATCGCAATACATTAGTAAGTGCCTTGTATTAACTTTCTTTACATGATGAATGCCACTTGCTGAAGTGAGAGAACCCCTGATCGCAAGATCGTGAACTGAATAAAAGTGATCCATCTCCAAGGGACGAACTCTCTAGAAAAATAAACTGTAGACGGGGTATTGCCTCTTTCCAGGACCTAATTAATCTAGGACGTCTCCAAGTAATGTGGTGGCCCCAGACATCTCGGTATATCCGTTTTTTATCAAGTTTATGAAGAAAACTGGCAGTGATGTATGAAAGTACAGTATTGTGCAAAAGTTTCAGGCAGGTAGTATAAAATATTGCAAAGTAAAAATACATGGTGACATAGTGTTAAGCTACTTTCACACTGGTGTTTTGGATTCTGTTTGTGAGATCCGTTTCAGGGCTCTCACAAATGGTCCAAAACGGATCAGTTTAGCCCCAATCCATTCTGAATGGATGAGGATCCGCTCAGAATGCATCAGTTCGGCTCCGTTCTGCCTCTATTCCGTTTTGGAGGCGGACACCAAAACGCAGCATGCAGCATTTTGGTGTCCGTCTGAAGAGGCGGAGCCTAATGGATCCGTTTTTTTTTTACAATGTAAGTCAATGGGGACGGATCCGTTGTCAGTGACACAATATGTTGCATTTGAAAACGGATCCGTTCCCCATTGACTTTCAATGTAAGTCAAAACGGATCCGTTTTGGACTTTGTCATTTTTCTTTAAAGCTAATGCAAACGGATCCGTTCTGAACGGATACAAACGTTTGCATTAGAGGTGCGGATCCGTCTGTACAAATAAACAGACGGATCCGCACCAACACTAGTGTGAAAGTACCCCTCAATAGTTAATTTTTATTAATTAACAACATCCAGTCATCCCTCCTGAAGAGCCACTGGAGTTAAAGGGGTCCTCTCACTTCAGCAAATGGCATTAATCATGTAGAGATGGTGAATACAAGGCACTTACTAATGTATTGTGATTCTCCGGATTGCTTCCTTTACTGGCTGGATTCATTTTTCTATCTCACTACACGGTGGCCGGAATCATGGCACCACACACATGCTAGTGTTGTGTTGTGTGTGTGTTTTTTTTTTTTTTTTTTTTTGTAGTGTGCAAGCGCGACCACCACTGATTGCAGGGTGGCCGTTACCATGGAAACCGCGCCAAGGTCTCTAGTAGCCCGAGGCCCTACCTGTGCCTTTTCCAGTGAACTTGCACCAATTTTCTGCTATCTTACTCCAGACATAATGTGATTTTTCTCCAATCCAACTGGCCTTGCAGCAAGTTCTGGTGAAGAACCTAATGTTTGCCTTAGCTTCCTATTAACAGGGGTGGATAAGAAAGGCTAGTGGCAATTTCTAATTTTGCTGATTGAAGTTCTGAACTGTGACCGTAGTATTTCCTTACATCATATTTAGTCAGATGAGTTTCTGCTACCACAACTGTACCTGGCCTGTTTTCAATTAGCTTAAACACTGCCATACGCTTAAGCTTACCTTTTAGCCCCTTAGTATTCCAAAATGGCACCTTCAGCCTGTCTGCACAGGGAAGAATACCATGCATCTCTTTGCTCAAGTAAAATCCAATCTCGCCCAAAAACCAATTAACAGATCCCTTAGTCAGTATAGCAAAAAAAAAAAACCCCACCATATCTTATCAGCGCTAATATAACAAACCAATGTTGTAATAAAGTTCTGCACCCTGTCATTAAATGTCCAGCGTATCAAACTGGGATCATCAAGAATACTATAATATGAGCAGAGCAAAAGTATTACAACTTCATTGGCAAACAGGTGATACATGTGTTTGAATGTTCAATCTTCTTTAATTTACAAACTTTAATTAGACTATTGGTTGGGATAACTTTTTTTCTGTTCATGTTTTCTATGTTTTTGTCTTCGTTTAGAGTTTCGATTTGGCTGCATTGCCGAATTTTACAAAAATTAGCTTGACGAATTGTTTCGTCATGAAGCGCATTTCTTAAGTACCGGGCACAATGACTACTGGGGATGGCAATTGTTCCACCACCTGTCATTCAATCTTCTCAGATGCCAGGTTCATCACTGATTGTGGCATCTGAGATGAATATTGAGGTCCTACAGGGGTTGATCAGTTAAAAAATAAAGGAATAAGGCAAGATTTTTTTTTTTTTTTTTTTTTTTTGAGCACAAAGAGGCCATCTTGCTTAAAGATCCAGCACGGAATCTCATGCAGCGGGGGATTCATGCGTCACGGTGCACAAGATTTTGCACTGGAACCTCAAGCAAGATGGCTGCGGTAGCCTCCTCGCTCTCAAATGGATGAGTTAAGTGATTTTATTTTTAATGCCATTTCAGAAAAAATTGATTTGTTACCATGAAGCACAAGGAAATTTGGCTTGGCAGCAAATTTGAATTTTTTTATTCCTGAAATTTGGGTTGGAATCCACTTTGACTCCTTCAGTTCGCTCAGAACAGTCTTGTTGTCTTCCATTTGTTTCTTTTCTACTTTAAAAAAAAAAAAAAAAAAAAAAAATCTATATATTGCATTAAATCTTTTGACTCTAAACCTCTCTATGTTCATTGTGTTCCCCTTTAGGCAGTGATACCCGTATTCGTTTCTGCTGACCAGTTGGAAGCAAAACTCAGGTTACTGGAGTCTAGAGTGACTAATGAAGACAGATCCAAAAAGCTATCTGTTCTGGGACCGGAGGAAATTCTCAGATTTTTTGAGTCCAAGACAAGAGGGCAATTGCTTCCTGGTGGATTGCTAGTTCAGGGCTGGTTTCCTATTGCGGCTCAGAAGTCCAACCTAGATCTTCTACTGAAACGAGAGATTGTCTGGATTTATTCACATCCTGGGGACTCTAGTGTCTCTGCATCTTTTTCCAAGGTCACAGCTGGCAGTGATGGCCCCCATGCCTCTCCAGAAGGGTTTCTTAGCCTTGGTTCTCAACCATTTCCAGTGCCTATTGCAGATAGAGTATACTATATAGATATCGACCTGTTTGGAAAGGACCCATCTTGTGCTAAGGTCCATGTTCTAGAGCAGTTGAAAATCGGAGTAAAAGGATTGCCGGCAGGGAGTGGTATAATATTTATCCTATATGCAGAGGAGAGTCTCCGGACTGAGCTTGCCCAACTGTGTGAAGGGCTGAATATATTCTATTTTATGAGGGAGCAGATTATTTTTGAAAGGGAGACCAGGTATGATTGAATTCCACTTCCCAGTCTCGGCAAGCTCTTATTTTGCATTTAAGAATCTGTCCAAAGACCCCATTTCTATGGCCTCTTTCACATGAGCGGGTTTTTTGCGTGGGTCCAATGCGTGACATGAACTCAAAGCACCCGCAATGAATCCTGACCCATTCATTTCAATGGGTCTGTGTACATTTATTTTTTTCTCGCGCATCAGTTCTGTGTTGCGTGCAAAACGCAACATGTTCTATATTCTGCATTTTTCAGCTCTGGCCCCATAGAAGTGAAAGGGGCTTCAGTGAAAAATGCATTGCATCCGCAAGCAAGCCCGGATGCAATGCGTTTTTCACTGATGGTTTCTAAGAGATGTCTGTAAACCTTCAGGTTTTTTTCACGCGCATCAAAAAACATTGCACCCGCACAGAAAAAACTGAACACAATCGCAGACAAAACTAACTGAACTTGCTTGCAAAATGGTGCAAGTTTCACTGAACGCATCCGGAGCCAATCCGTATTGTTCGTGTGAAAGGCGCCTATAGGTTTGCAGTGCTACGTACTTTTCAAAACATTGATTCCTATCAATCTTTTCCATTTCTTCAACCAAAAAGAATCCTACGGATTAGGAAAACCGGTGTTTAACCTCCATTGTGCTGTTGGCCATAACAAGGAAGAGAAGCGGGTGACAACTGGTGGCACATAAGTTCAGATTTCTCCTTCTATGGAGGTTACAGGGTAGTAATCCCAGACCTAGTGCCTGGGCGCCCAAAAGGGCATCTACCAAATGAACACACAAATGGTACAAGCTATTTGTAATACAGTAGCGGATTTAGTTGAGTGACACACTTGACCTCCTCCCGACCACCCAACGTAAATATACCCTGGAAGTCGCGGTATTTAAAGATGGCACCTGCTTGCGAGCACTACGGGCACATAGCTGCCAGTCGCCTGCTGTTTTAAACAGATACCCGCTGCTAATGTATTAGTGGGGATCGAGGAAGCCGGGTAGTGGGTGTGGCAGCCTCAGTCCTCCTGAATGGTCCGAGGCTTTCCTATGAAGACCCTCTAGAGCATAGTAAAATTCTCAGACTCCAATGCTAATGCATTGGAGTCTGAGAGAAGCCATTAAATTATTACTTGTTATAGTTCCCTAGTGGAACTATTAAAGAGTAAATAAAATAAAAAAATGTAAAGATTCAAACCTCCCCATTTCTCCAAAATGAAAATAAAAAATCTCACACACTATTAAATTATAAAAATTATCCCATACGGTGAATAGCACAATGGAAAAAATATCAATCTCTGATTTTATTTTATTTTTTTCCACTTCCCACAAAGTCATATTCTCTCAAATGGTATCAATAAAAACTACAGTTGGAGTTTTAGGATTGTCCTGCAAAAAATGATTCCATACACAGCTCTGTAGATATTAAGATGTTAATATGGCAATGCAAGTGAGGTTTTATTTATTTTTGTCTTAAACCACAAGAAAAACTATATAAATGTGGTATTGTTGTAATTGTGCTGACCCAGAGAATGAAAATGGGTCTGTTTTCCGTATGCAGAACGCTGTAAAAGACGAGCCCTCATACGGCTGTGAATGGGAAAAATGAGTTTTGGCTTCAGGAAGGCAAGGCATAAAAAAGCAAAAAATAAAATGGAATGTGGCACGGTCTTGAAGGGGTTTAAAGTGATAAGGATAAGATTGTAGGATTGTTGTCTTATTGCTATATTGTGCTGGCTGTACAAATTATGGTATTCTAATAAAACCTAAACAGTTTAAAAATATATATTTTGGAAAGATGATTGGCAAGTAGAGATGAGCTAATTCTTTGAGTCAGATTCGACTGAATTGGTCCAAAAGTTCAACTCATGTCTGAATTCTACCCAAATCAAAGGTGCTCCAACCTGGCCTGATTGGTGTGACACTGAGGTCTCCTCCTAGGTTCCCCCTAAATTGCTTTCTCACTCCTGTTTTAAGCTCTTTATTTCAATGACGGCAATAGTCAGTGTGACCTGACATATATAGCTATAGGTAAATGTATGGTGGATGTTAACAAACACACTGCACCATCACATTTATGCTTTTTAAACTAAAGGGGGTTTTCCAGGATTTTAATAATGACCTAGCCTCGGGATAGGTCATCAATATCGGATTGACAGGGGTCCGACACCTGGGACACCCATCAATCAGCTGGTTGGAGAGGTTGGTACCTCTGACTCTAGATTCCTGCTTTAAAATGAACATCGGCCTTCGAATCTACGATTTTAAAATCAGAGTCGTGCAAAACTTTGGACGTACAGCATTAAAATTGAAGTTTTTGAACAAAATTACTTGCGCAGTTTGACCTATACTCAGGATAGGTCATCCATATTAAAATCCTGGGAAACCCCATTAAAACAACTTTCCAAAAATGTCTCATCTTGGGAGCAGATGGTGTTTAAATACACAAGGGGTCATTTACTAACCAGATATGTCTATTAGGTGTATTTCTTGCAAAGGTTATTTGCGCTGCAATCTGACTTTCTCACGCCAGGTCTAAAAAAGGGGACGGGCCAGCAGGTCCATCTCCTCATTTTCTACACCTGTTTTAGGTGTAGAAAATGATCTAAAATTCACACCAACAAAATACCTGGCGTAGATTTAGATCCACAAAGATCTGCCAAAGTTATGTAGAGGCCGCTGCTTGTTCTAAAGGAGCTTCAAAAATGATTTTAATTTTTTTTTTGCGAGCAGCAGTACAGCATGGATGTAGAAAGACCACGGTGTTTAGGAGTAATGATGGCAGTAGTGGCACAGCATGCAACAGACAAGAAAGTAGTTGAGTGTGGCTGTATAGGAGGAGGAGTAGCGGTGGGTGTGTAGGGGTAATGGTAGTGGCAGAAGGGGGATTAGCAGTGATGTTGGCAACTTTCGAAAACTTAACTTTTACTGGATGTATTTTATGATCTAATAATTAAGACAGGACCGATATAACCGTGGTACAGTAATTAAATCAGAAAAAAATGAAGAAAACTACTTCCGAGCAATTAACTTATCTGATGAAGATGAAGTGGACGTCATCCTCACAGACCAGCATGCACGGTTGGAGGGCTCCAGGGGCCCAGAGATGCATGCTGGTAGAGGTGGACGTCATCCTCACATATCTTCATCAGAGAGGTTAATTGCTCTGAAGTAGTGGTCTTTATTTGTTGGGTTTTCTGATTTAATTGAGCATCACATTGTATATCTGTATCGGAGACCGACTATTTGCCTCTTTATCTCATCCTGGACCATTGCAGGTTTGGGGCGCTCCAGTTTTTTGTTACTTATCTTTTGTGATCTTTATCGGTTACTGTGGTATCCCAGCATTAGACTTATACTATCTGTCCCCTGATGAACCTTGCTTATTACAACACGTCGGGACTTCGTACATTGTATCAGATAAGGGATTGTGTTTTATCAGATAAGTGGTAGGGCTGCATAAGGACAGGCTAGCCGAGGCACGTGGACAGAGTACTCCTACCATCAAGGTGTATCTCTGGGCTGAGCAGGCTTTTTTTTTTTTTAGAGTAAGTATAGGGACAGGCATTGGTTTCTGACGTGGTGGTCAATCTTGACTCATGTTAGGCAGGGGTGTAGAAGCAACGGCCTACCCTATTTCTGTTGGAGACAGGAAGAAGTCCATTGAGGAGGAGTCAATAGTACATGGCCTCATTGCTCTGGTGCTGCGTCGCTGCTGTGAAAGATGTGTATTGTGCCTGCCTCTAACAGCTGCTTCAGGTGTCCATGGGGGCGTGCACCTTGCTCTGCAATTGCAAAGAGCAGCTCTCATTCTGTCAGGTGAGAGTACAAGGCAGGAATGGCCTTTTTGGAGAAATAATGGTAGGTATCTTTGCGGCTGGGCACACGCCGTCAATTCCCTAAAGGCAGTGGAATAAACTTAGTGGAAAGGCAGCAACTGCGCTGCTAACAATTTGTCCAGGTGGGAGCTAAGCTTGCATACCATCAGATTGCTGGGCACAGCATCGTTGTTTCCTGGCCAAACATTCCATTATCAATGTCTAATGATGGACAGGAGGAGGAGGAGTCTAAGGGTTCATTCACACTTCCGTGGTGTGTTGCGGATCCGCAATACACCCGGCCGGCACCCCCATAGAACAACTTATTCTTGTCTGCAGCTGCGGACAAGAATTGGACATGTTCTCATTTTTTTTTTCTAGAACCGTGGACCGGAAGTTTGACGGTGCGCTCTGCATATGCGGAGAGCACACTGTGTGCTCTCCACATCCATTCCGTCCCCATTCAGAATGAATGGGTTCGCACCGGTCCCACATATTTGTGGAACGGGTGCGGACGTGTGAATGGAGCCTTAGTGGTAGAAGCAGCAACTGTACTACATGTGGATGCAGCCTGGCTGACCCCAAGAACATCAGGAGGAGGAGAACATGTTCTGATTGCTGGTGGTCAGTTCTATTTTCCCATTGGACCTAATCATGCCACTTTTATATGCTGCAGGAGTGCCTTTTGTGTGTGTGTTTTTGAATATTCTTGGCCTATTTTCATCCTGTAGATCTTGCACACAGAAGGGATTTTGTCTGCTGACACTGGAGAAAAAAAACTGCCATACGAGATACTCCCATAGAGTCCCTATTGGAAGCTGAGCTTGGCCTAGGTGGAACATTTGGAGCATGTGGCCACAGTATTAGTGGAGTGGTTTCTGAGCAGACCACAATAGAAGCAGATATCTCCCTGGCAGATTTTTGGAGGTTAGCTCTGTATATTAACGTCCCTCCTCCTCATCACCCAATCTGGCTCCCAGGTCCTGTTAAACATACAATCCTCTTCATGGTCCTCCTCCTTGCCACTTTTATGAGCATGTGATATGTTATTATGAGCTCCTTTTGCCCTCTTCACGATTCTCTCCTCTGTACTGCCCAGTGTCAACCCAGCTACTGTACCACTGCTCCAACCACCACCATGGCCACAGATACACCAGCTCCTTGCCTTCACCTTAACCTTCTCCTCTTAGCAGTCCAAACTCTGTTCTCACAAGTCGTCACCAGTGAGACTATTTTGAGTATCTCCCATAGCACATGTGGTGTTGGGTATTTTTTATGAAAAAAGAAACAACCTACTAGGAGGGGGCAGTAAAGTCGGAGATGATGCAAGTGATGGGCTTCTCTGCAAGGAGGAAGAGCGAGATGAATGCACTGAGTCATGGTGTCAGCCTCATGCATGCGCTGCAGGTTGTAATGCCAAACTAGGATCACATGCCCAATGTACTAAATCTGCTAAAATTCCTTCAAGTTGATGTGCAGGACTAATGGAAATGTTCAGTTGCAGATATTGCTACACAAGGCAGTCACACCAGATACTGAAAGTAAAGCCAAAGCCACAGTGCTCCCCGTTCGTCCTCGTTGTAGGTATGGGTCCCAGTGGTGGGAACCACACCTATCAGCCAATGGGGGCTTATCCTAGCAATATACCCCCATTGTCTGAGATGGGAATACCCCTTAAATGCCTCCTTTTATGCCTCTACTTAATAAGCATCCACATTTAGGCCCCAGTACTTATAATGTCCCCACCTAGTAGTGCCCTATGTACATATAACGCCACTTGTAATGCCCTCTTTATTTGTAATGCCTTCTTCACATATAATGCCCCAGTAGTGCCGCCTTCAGAAAGAGGGCCCCCCAGTTGGGGCCTCTTTTAAAAAATAAAAAGTGCCCCCTACATAGTTGTTAAGGTTGGAAAAAGACAAAAGTCCAACATGTAGTCCTGCTATATTGATCCACAGAACAGATCCCTGGATCAATATCCATCTTCCTTTTAAAAGGGGTTGGGCTGAAGGGAAAGGGTGCTTCTTTACATATAGTGCCTCCCGAGTCGTGCCTCTTTGCATATAGCGCCCCCTGTGGTGCATCTTTACATATATTGCCCACAGTAGTGTATATTTAAATATAGTGCCCCCCAGTAGTGCTTATTTACATATAGTTCCCCCCCAGTAGTGCCTCTTTACATTTAGTGCCCCCAGTAAATAATACATCCAACCCATCCAACACCGGCGCTCACTGTGGACCAGTATCAGTTGATCCAAAGACCGGTACAGGTATGAGGCCCAGTGGTTGGCAACCGCTGCCCTAAATGAATTTGAAGCTTTTGGAAGCTGTTTTGGGGTAAATCACATAAATCAAAACACAATTTGTGGATTGGAATTATTTAAAAATTAACTTTTAATACCTCGCTTTAAAAGATATGCCCCACACTTAGATAAGAGAACAAAATATGACACACATATGCATCTGAGTTGTTGTCAATCGGCCAACTACTCGACATACACTTATACCGCAATGGTTAGATAGATAGGTGCGCGGCGGCACTCTGTAAACACCAGTATCCTACCGCACTGTGGTCCTGGTCTCCGATGCCGGTGAAGTCAGCGATATACCTTCAAATAACGGCTTTAAAGGTAGAATGGGAACAGGCGGGGGTCTACTTGAACCCTACAATTGTCTTTAGTCCTGCAGGGGCCCTAACCACTAGAAGTGGGGGTAGCGGCCTAACCACAGGGCACTCGTCCCTAGAAGGGCGACCCGTCAGGAACCTGTCCCTTATCTACTTGGGCCTAATAATGCCCTACACTATTGTTGAATGCTCCCTGTTCCCTACATGCATGTTTCATGCCCACAAGGGACAATCATCAGGGGATATAGGTTTAACTTGTACTGGATGATAGTTTAAGCATTAAAGGAGTAGGTCCACCAATGGTTGGAACCTACATAGTAATTCACCTGGTTCCACTGTAATAGCACAGTGAGACCTAAGCCAGACCTATAGATATACAGGGATGGGAGGGGTAAAAAAGATGAAGGGGGAGAAAAAAATATAGTAATATGGAGAAAGGGCTACAGATAACAGCCCCCCTCTCTCATACTCCCGTCACAAACAATGTGTGCTGCTGGCGATGCTGCGCCGTATGAGAAAACGGCGCCACTTTTTAAAGGCATCAGTAATGTCCAGCATACCTTGCGGTGCATCGCATCATGCTCCAGCGGCGGCTCCGGTCACTGACAGGCCCGGCGCACATCTTCTACGTCATTACGTCCGGTCACATGACCGAGCCGGCGCGCGCATGCGCACTTCATACGAGGATCACCGCAAGGTTACTGGTAAGGGAAAACACAGGTAGTCGGATTGCCTGTGTTCCTCCCACCCCAAATAGCATGGGTGAGGCTGACCGGGATGCTGGGTGATGGGGACATCAAAAGGGAGGGGGTATTTAGGGCGGTGTCATCAAGCAAAGAGCAGGATAACTGACAGTAAACATTAATAAATATGCGTTTCAAATAAACAGGGATGATCCCTCATGGCCATAGCTGGATAATGAAGGTGTATAAACATATTTACACAATATCCCTATAAATATGATCATTCCAACAGGGTTCAAGTTCAATTTTCAAAGGAAACATCCATAGTTCAACTGTTCATTGAGACCAGTGGGTGACACAGTTTTCAAACGGAAGATCCACCTGGCCTCATGTTGCAAGAGAGTGCGATCCCAGTTGCCTCCCCGAACTGACGGTGGGACTAACTCAATTCCCACTGCAGAGAGGCACCCTGGGTCGCCCCGATGGCACTCATGTACATGTCTCGCGACAACTGTATCTCTTTTGTTTGTCACATCATTTAAGTGCTCGCCAATCCTACGCCGCAGCTCCCGTTTAGTTTTCCCAATATACTCCATGTTGCATATACAGGTAATCTTATAGATGACACCTCCATGGGATGGACCGCACTTTTTGGTACGCTGTGCGCAGGACGTCATCTGGATAACCCCGCTTATGAAATCTGATGATACCGAATTTGTGAGGCAGGCTGGTGAACTTAGGGAGAGATTTCATAAGCGGGGTTATCCAGATGACGTCCTGCGCACAGCGTACCAAAAAGTGCGGTCCATCCCACGGACGGATCTTCTCGTCCCCAGGAAATTGCCCCCGGGCGACCAGAAAATCTGCCTCATTTCTACATTTGTCAGTTTATCGGAAGTTAGGAAGGTGCTTGAAAAACACTGGCCAATCCTCCTTATGGATCCAGATTTTCATGAGAAAGTCCATGAATATCCTCAGATTACGTTTAGAAGGGGTCAGAATTTGAAAGATTTGTTAGTCCACAGCCACTACTCTCAACCAAACAAACTAGGCACCTGGCTTGATCGTAAGCCATTAGGTTGCTTTAGATGTGGTAATTGTGTAGCCTGTGGCACAATTAAACAAAGCAAAACTTTCTTGAGCTCAAACTTACAACGTACGTACCATATCTTGGACTTTATCAATTGCCGTAGCCGAGGTGTCATCTATAAGATTACCTGTATATGCAACATGGAGTATATTGGGAAAACTAAACGGGAGCTGCGGCGTAGGATTGGCGAGCACTTAAATGATGTGACAAACAAAAGAGATACAGTTGTCGCGAGACATGTACATGAGTGCCATCGGGGCGACCCAGGGTGCCTCTCTGCAGTGGGAATTGAGTTAGTCCCACCGTCAGTTCGGGGAGGCAACTGGGATCGCACTCTCTTGCAACATGAGGCCAGGTGGATCTTCCGTTTGAAAACGGTGTCACCCACTGGTCTCAATGAACAGTTGAACTATGGATGTTTCCTTTGAAAATTGAACTTGAACCCTGTTGGAATGATCATATTTATAGGGATATTGTGTAAATATGTTTATACACCTTCATTATCCAGCTATGGCCATGAGGGGATCATCCCCTGTTTATTTGAAACGCATATTTATTAATGTTTACTGTCAGTTATCCTGCTCTTTGCTTGATGACACCGCCCTAAATACCCCCCCCCCTCCCTTTTGATGTCCCCATCACCCAGCATCCCGGTCAGCCTCACCCATGCTATTTGGGGTGGGAGGGAACACAGGCAATCCGACTACCTGTGTTTTTCCCTTACCAGTAACCTTGCGGTGATCCTCGTATGAAGTGCGCATGCGCGCGCCGGCTCCGGTCATGTGACCGGACGTAATGACGTAGCAGATGTGCGCCGGGCCTGTCAGTGACCGGAGCCGCCGCTGGAGCATGATGCGATGCACCGCAAGGTATGCTGGACATTACTGATGCCTTTAAAAAGTGGCGCTGTTTTCTCATACGGCGCAGCATCGCCAGCAGCACACATTGTTTGTGACGGGAGTATGAGAGAGGGGGGCTGTTATCTGTAGCCCTTTCTCCATATTACTATATTTTTTTCTCCCCCTTCATCTTTTTTACCCCTCCCATCCCTGTATATCTATAGGTCTGGGTTAGGTCTCACTGTGCTATTACAGTGGAACCAGGTGAATTACTATGTAGGTTCCAACCATTGGTGGACCTACTCCTTTAATGCTTAAACTATCATCCAGTACAAGTTAAACCTATATCCCCTGATGATTGTCCCTTGTGGGCATGAAACATGCATGTAGGGAACAGGGAGCATTCAACAATAGTGTAGGGCATTATTAGGCCCAAGTAGATAAGGGACAGGTTCCTGACGGGGTCGCCCTTCTAAGGACGAGTGCCCTGTGGTTAGGCCGCTACCCCCACTTCTAGTGGTTAGGGCCCCTGCAGGACTAAAGACAATTGTAGGGTTAAAGTAGACCCCCGCCTGTTCCCATTCTACCTTTAAAGCCGTTATTTGAAGGTATATCGCTGACTTCACCGGCATCGGAGACCAGGACCACAGTGCGGTAGGATACTGGTGTTTACAGAGTGCCGCCGCGCACCTATCTATCTAACCATTGCGGTATAAGTGTATGTCAAGTAGTTGGCCGATTGACAACAACTCAGATGCATATGTGTGTCATATTTTGTTCTCTTATCTAAGTGTGGGGCATATCTTTTAAAGCGAGGTATTAAAAGTTAATTTTTAAATAATTCCAATCCACAAATTGTGTTTTGATAGTTGTTTGGAGATGGATTCTTCCATTTTTTGGTGGCTTGGCCACATTACGTTTTTTTCGGTAAATCACATAAAACTAAATACAGCACAATTTTACTGTGAGAATTGGAGGGGGGAGGCTTGCCCTGATTGGCTAGCAGACAACCTAGATTAACCAATCAGAAGAGGGGCAGCAGGCTGGAAGGTGCCTGTGGAGGAAGAGCAGAGCGTCATTCTGCTATGTTCTTGAGACCTGGCAGGAAGCTGTGCTGTGGCTCTGCCTCTGCAGACACACTCTGAGTTATGGACAGTATAGGAAGAATGAAGGGAGAGAAAAAGTGATAGGGAGGGAATAAGGAAGAATGAAGGGAGAGAAAAAGTGATAGGGAGGGAAAAACTGAGAATTCGGGTATGTTAAGGGATGCAATCGGGGAGGGTATGAGAACTGGTCAGGTGTATTTGCTGGCAGGCAAATGTCAGCTTATCTTCTGGCAACTAGTTCTACACTACAGATTCCTGCAAAAGCAGTCATTTTTTTTAAAACATATCAGAAAAAAGTTTCTTTCACAACTGTGTTAGTGAAGGCATACTCGGACAAGTTTTAGTGAGCATGTGTTAGCCTGTGATAAAAGCTTTCAATATTTGCACCACATTTCACATCTGTAATGCAAGAGCATTAAAGTGAGTCTGTCACTAGAGATGAGCAAATTTTTAAAAATAGTGGCAAGGTGACAGTTTGGAGGTAGCAGCAGCATGAGGAGACCACAGAGTGGCAAGGTGACATAGTGTGAAGATGGCAGCAGCATGAGGAAACCACAGAGTAGCAAATTGACATAGTGTGGAGGTGGCAGCAGCATCAGGAGGCCACAGAGTTGCAAGGTGACATAGTGTGGAGGTGGCAGCTGCATGAAGAGACCACAGAGTAGCAAGATGACATAGTGTGGAGGTGGCAGCAGCATCAGGGGACGACAGAGTGACCTGGTGACAGAATGGGGGGGTGGGTAGCAATAAGAGTACCTGCTGACGATGGTGGGTGAAAGAAGGAGCACTTGGCATCAGGCGGGTGGCAGCATCAGAATAGTAGCTGAGGCAGGTAGCAAGAAGAAACCGGTCTCTTTTGTGAAAGTGTTGGTGTGGCACTATGGGTGATCTAGTCTGATGCATTAGGCATTGGTGGGTGGAAATCCTGGCTGATCCACGCCTTATTCATCTTGACAAAGGTCAGTCTCTCCACAAACTCTGGCAGTTGCAACCACAAATCCAGTTTGGCTGCCCAGTATTCCAGCGGATCTTCAATGATGGCTGGCAGGGTGCACTCCAAGTATGCCACCACCTGCTGGTTCAGGTTCTGCTCTATGTCTAGCTGCTGGTGAGTATGCGGGTGAAGAAAGCTGCTCATTAGCGACTCTAGACTCAGGCTGCTGCTGATGGAGCTGGTATTGCTCATGCCACCCAACCCCTACCCAGCAGCCATGGCATACCTGTGAAAGGATGGACGATGGCACAGATAGGCAGCGGCTAACTTGACTACATAGGATGTCTCTATAGTAGTTCAGTTTGTCCTTCCTCTCAGCAGGTGTAAAAACGCCCCCCATTTTGGACCGATGGCAAGGATCCAACAAGGTGGAGAGCCAGAAGTCATCCCTCTGCCAAATGCTGACAATTTGGCTGTCACTATGCAAGCAAGTGAGCATGCATTGGGCCATTTGTACAAGTGACTCAGAGGGACTCCCTGCCTCCATCTCCACTGCATACTTGCATGGTGTGTCTGCCTTCTTGTCCTCATCGCCCTGTAGCTCCTCTGGCTTCTCCTGCACCTCCTCTCCTGTTACCTGTAAAAGCACCAATTTCGCTACACATTGCTTTTGCTCCAATGTCCTCCTACTTCTCCAAATCAGCCCCCACAGGACTCATGTGGCTGTGAGATGTAGGCACCAGTCTCCAGTCCCAGGCCCTGACCAGCCAGATTTACCAGCATGTGTTCCAGGACATGAAGCAGTGGAATGACATCGTTCATCCCGTAGTCCTGGCGACTGACGAATAACGTGGCCCCCTCAAAGGGCCTGAGCAAACGGTAGGTGTCACGCATGAGCTGCCACTGGCTGACATCGACGTTATTGAGGGGAGTACTCTTGTCCGCTTGGATCATCAAGAAATTGTTTATGTCCTTTCTCTGTTCGTATAGTGGGTCCAACATATAGAGGGTGGAATTCCAACGTGTGGAAACGTCACATATCAGCCTATGTTGGGGGATGCTGTTCTGCAGCTCAAGGAAGGTGTGCTTGTTGTGTACGAGTGGCTGAAGTGCATGCAAAGTTTCCTGCCCATTTTTAGGATGTCTTGCAGATGGGTGGAAGACTTTAGGAACCGCTTAAAACCAGATTGATCATGTGTGCCATGCAGGGCGCATGGCTTAGCCCTCCTTGATGCAGCGCTGACATGATGTTCTTCCCGTTGTCGGTCACCATGGTTCCGACTTTCAGTTGTCACGCAGAAAGCCAGGATTCGATTTCTTGATGAAGGACATGGAGCAGTTCCTTCCCTGTTTGACTCCGTTTGCCCAGGCAAATGAGGTGCAGAACTGTGTGACAAGGCCGTGCCCTGCACATGTGGTATGCTGGAGGGGCACTGTGAATTGTCCCTGCAGTGGAGGCTGAGGACACGGTGGAGGAGGCAGAGGCGGACATTGTCGCAGGACCAACGGTGTGAGAACATGGAGGCGGAAGCAGCATCAACTGGCCAAGTTGCTGGTGTGGTTGTGCAGAAACCACATTCACCCAGTGGGCCGTAAAGGACATGTATTGGCCCTGATAATAGTTATTGCTGCACACGTCGGCGCTGCCGTGCACTTTGGAACACACAGACAGGCTCAAGGACTGGCCCACCTTATGTTCTACATGTGTGTGCAGGGCTGATTCTGCCTTTTTGGCAGAGAAATGACGGCTTGGGACTCTCCACCTCGGCTCGGCACAAGCTATCAGTTCTCTGAAAGGTGCAGATTCCACCACTTGGAAAGGGAGGGACTGCAGCACCAGCAACTTGGACAGGAGCACGTTCAGCTTCTGCGCCATTGGATGAGTGCATGCATACTGTTGTCTCTTGGCAATCTCTTCAGTAAACGATTGCTGACGAAATGACTGAGAAGGGCGAGGAGCAGGAGCATTAGGACCAGCAGATGATGGGAAGGACAGACAGCTCCCTTAGGGTGAGGTGGTGGAGCCTTGACTGCCTGAAATCGGGTGCGTGCCACTGGTTGATGCAGCATTTGTTGCAGCAGGCTGGACCACCACATCGGAGCCCAGGTTCTCCCAGGCCACTTTACGGTGACGTTGCATATGTTGACGCAGGGCCGTGGTTCCAACATTGGCACCCTGGCCCCCTTAACCTTCGGCCCACAGATTCTACATATGGCCATGTTCACCTCCTCCGGCGGCTTAACAAATAACTGCCACAAGGCCGAGTAGATGATTTTACCCCCAACACTATGTACTGACTGACTGCTACCGCCGCTGCCTCTGTGAACCCATGCACCGCTACTTCCCAGGCAGGTAGGCTCCTGAGAAGCAGGTGGTCTACCCCAGGTACATTTGTCTCCCTACCTCCCACTGCTGCCACCCTGCTGACTCCCAGCCATGCTAGCGACTTGCTTGCTCCCCCACCCTCTTCTCCCGATAATGATGAAGCCCCTTCGTTACCAGGATACCAAGTGCGATCAGCTACATCTTCATCATTGAGTACTCTGGATCAGGAGCCTGACCGCTCGCAACACCAGCTCCCACGCCACTCTCCTCATCACTACTTGCCTGCCTAGTGGAGGAAGCGGCGGATGTCTCCTTCAAATCTTGGCTTGCCAGTAGCTGCTGACTGTCTTCTAGTAGCTCGTCCTCACTGTATAGTGGAGCTAAGCCCACAGCATACAATACTTCTCTGGCTCCTGGGCCATACCAACTAAGGGTTGTGTCTGATGAACCAACTGACTCTTGGCTGGGGGTGTCTGATGTCACTTGCGACAAAGTCGAAGATCGAGTCAACATTCAAGAAACGCTGGGTTTCTGGTCAAGACACAACTGCTAGCTGACACCGGGAGCTCAGGCCTCTCGAAGTGACCCCTGCTGCCACAGCCCCTTACTTTGCTGTGACCTCTGCCTGCGCCAGAAACATTTAGGCCTCTGCTATTCCCCTGTGCATGGCCTTGCATGGCACTTCGCTGTCTGACTGTTAGAACAAATAAATAACTTAAAAGGAAATTAAAACACCCCAAAAAAGTCTGTAATTTTCTCACTTCACCACACAACGACTGATAAGCCCTTTTTTCCCACTAATACACACGAAAATGGTCTGTATAACATATAACTGAACAGCTGATCGGCAAATTTATTTTTCTTTTGCCACTAATACACGACAAAAAGGGCTTTAGAACATATAACTGCACCGCTGAACAGCAAATATATTTTAATTTTGCCACTAATACATGCCACAAAAGGCTTTATAACTAGTGTTGAGCGAACTCGAACTGTAAAGTTCAGGTCCGTAGCGAACTTTGCGAGTTTGGGTACCCAGACCCGAACCCGAACTTTGCTGGAGGACAGCCAATCAATAAACTTTTAATCTGTGGGCACTTAGAAGCCATCACAGCCATGGGCTGTGATTGGCTCGTTCATTATGTGACATTATGTGAATTTGTCCCACCAGAATCTAGGATCTGGATTAACTGATATGATTTTCACTGTCAGGTGTTCAGGAATTTCTGCACCACCAAATTCAGCGCATGCGCCAGGAAAGAGATGTGCCTCAAACCGGCTAGGCCCAGAGCTGCTACGAGATTTCGCCCATTATCACGCACCAGCAGGCCGGGCTTGAGGCTCAGTGACACCAACCACTCATCGGTCTGTTGTTCCATGCCCGTCCACAGCTCCTGCGCAGTGTGGGGTTTGTCCCCCAAACACATGAGTTTCAGAACAGCCTGCTGTCATTTCCCCCTGGCTGTGCTGAAGTTGGTGGTGAAGGTGTTACGCTGAGCGGATGAGGAGGCGGTAGAGGAGGAGGAAGCGGAGTAGGAGGAGGAGGCAAAGAAAAATGGCCTGCAATCCTCTGGGGCGGAAGGACATGCGCCAAACTGCTATCTGCCTCTGGCCCAGCCGCCACTGCATTTACCCTGTGTGCAGTCGGGGAGATATAACTTCCCTGCCTCTGCTTACTGGTCCACGTATCAGTGGTTATGTGGACCTTGCCACAGATAGCGTTGCGCAGTGCACACCTGATTTTGTCCGCCACTTGGTTGTGCAGGGCAGGGATGGCTCGCCTGGAAAAGTAGTGGCGGCTTGGAACCACGTACTGTGGGACAGCCACTGCCATAAGTTTTTTAAAAGTCTCCATCCATCTCCACCAGACGGAATGACAACATTTCAAAAGGCCAGGAATTTTGAAATCCTGGCATTCAGGGCCAAGGATCGTGGGTGGGTAGAGGGTACTTCCTCTTTTTATTTCTCTTTCCCTCCAGTGTTTGGGAGATGGACAGCTGAACGCTTCCATGGTATAGTGTGGAGATGCTTGTTGACGGTGAAAGATGTGGTGGCGTTGCTGCCACATCCTCTGTTTGCGGGGTGGCAGGTGTCACTGTCACTCACTTGTGCTCAGGTTTAGGGTACTTTCACACTTGCATTATTCTTTTCCGGCATAGAGTTCCGTCAAAAGGGCTCTATGCTGGAAAAGAACGGATGAGGCATATCCCCATGCATGCTGAATGGATAGAAATCTGTTCAGTTTGCATCAGTATGCCTTCCATTCAGTCACTGTCAGGCGTCTTGGCCGGACATAATACCGCAGCATGCTGCGGTAATATGTCCGTCCAAAATGCCTGATCAGTCGCCGGAATGCCGGATCCAGCATTCATTTACATTGACTTGTATTAGTGCCGGATCCGGCATTGAGAAACAACTGAAGGACGGATCAGTCCTTCCGGTCTGCGCATGCGCAGACCGGGAAAACTGTGAAAAAGACTGCCGGACGGATCCGTCCATCCGCATGACAAGAAGAGGGACGGATCCGTTCTTGCAATGCATTTGTAGACGGATCCGTCTACAAATGCTGTCAGTTGTCACACTGAAGGGCGGATCCGGCAGGCAGCTCCGACAACGGAACTGCCTGCCGGATCACACTAACGCAAGTGTGAAAGTACCCTTAGAACGTTTATTTTACATTTTTATGTATTTTGTGTTATTTTAAGTTATTTCCCTATCCAAATTTGTTTGCAGGGCACTTGTCCTACTTTCCAGCGCTCTAGCCCTTTCCAGGACTTTTTTAGAGCCATTTTAGTGCCCCAAAGTACAGGTCCCCATTGACTTCAATGGGCTTCAGGTTCGGGGTCAAGTTCGGGTCCTGAACTCGAACTGTGCAGCGAAGTTCGGTCGAACCCGGCGAACCTGAACTTCCAGGTGTTCGCTAAACTCTACTAGTTAATCCATCTGTTACATCGGTGGGTGACATATACCAATTGTTTGTGTGCTGCACTGCATATGTGACATCTAGTAAATCTATCTGTTACATTGGATGGTGACCTCAAAGAATGAGGAGAGCATCAAATAAGGGACGTGGCCCTGGTCGTGGTGCTGCTGGTGTTGGTGGAGCTTCTGTTGCAGGGAGAGGACCTGGACGTGGTCAATCTGTGCCAGCTACAGGTCCAAGTGAAACACTCCTCAGGTGCGAGTAGGCGACAGAACGTTCAGCGTTATTTTGTAGGCCCGAATGCCGCTCTACGAATGGTGAGGCCAGAACAAGTAGAGGCGGTAGTAGATTGGGTGGCTGACAGTGCCTCCAGTTCCTTCACATTGTCTCCCACCCTTCCCATGCTGAAAGCGCAGAGTTGGCACCTGCAGCCCATACGCATCTGTCTTTCATCTAACCCCCTTGCAAATCACCAAAGAAGTGCTGGCAGGGTTTCTGTCGGCCATCCACCTAGCCATGCCCCAGAAGTGGAAGAGATTGAGTGCACTGATGCCCAACCACTTATGTTTAGGATGTGGACATGGGAGGACCACCTCAGCACGTCTCTGATGATGATGAAACACAGGTGCCAACTGCTGCGGCTTTCTTCAGTTTGCAGACCGGCAAGTAGGGCAGGGGTGAGGAGTTGGTGGAAGATGATGTGGAGGATGATGAGGTCCTGGACCCCACATGGAATCAAGGTCATGCGAGTGACTTGTGCAGTTCGGAGGAAGCGATGTTGGTCACACAGCGCCAGCCCCACAGCAAAAGAGGGATCAAGGTGCAAAAGCAGAGTGGCCATCCCCTAGCCAGTACACCTGCTACTGCCCACCGCACCCAGGGACTAAGCACACCAAAGCCAGCTCCAAGGAGTTCCCTGGCGTAGCAGTTCTTCAGACAATGTGCTGACGACAAGACACAAGTGGTTTGCACGCTGTGCAATCAGAGTCTGAAGCGAGGCATTAATGTTCTAAACCTGAGCACCACCTGCATGACCAGGCATCTAAATGCAAAGCACGAGCTGCAGTGGAGTAAACACCTCAAAAACCACGAAAGACCTCAGGCTCCTCCTGCTCCCTCTTCTTCTGCAGTCTTGGCCTCTTCCTCCCCCTCTGGAGTGACAGTGGCACCTGCCACCCCCCAAACAGAGGATGTGGCAGCAACACCACCACGGTCATCCAGCATGCCCACACTGTCCCATGGAAGCGTTGAGCTGTCCTTCCCCCAAACACTGTAGAGAAAGAGGAAGTACCCACCTACCTACCCACCCACCCACCCACGATCCCCGGCCCTGATTGCCAGCATTTCTAAATTCCTGGCCTTTGAAATGCTGTCATTCTGTCTTGTGGAGAGGGAGACTTTTAAAAACCTTATGGAGGTGGCTTTCCCACCGTGTGTGGTTCCCAGCCGACTCTACTTTTCCAGGTGAGCCATCCCTGCCCTGCACAACCAAGTGGCGGACAAAATCAGGTGTGCACTGCGCAACCCCATCTGTGGCAAGGTCCACATACAGTAACCACCGATACATGGACCAGCACTGGCAGGGACGTTATATCTCCCTAATTGCACACTGGGTAAATGAAGTGGCGGCTGGGCCTGAGGCAGATAGCAGTTTGGCGCATGTCCTTCCTACCAAGGATTGCATTTCTCGTTGCCTCCTGTTGCCTCCTCCTCCACTTTCTCCTGTACCGCCTCCTCATCCGGTCAGCGTAACACCTGCCCCACAAACTTCAGCACAGCCAGGGGGAAATGACAGCAGGCTGAGGAGAAGGAAGAAGTCGCCAATGCAGCTGGGGCACCGCCAGCACCTCAGAAGGGAGGGTTAGCATGGCTGAAATGAGGAAAAGCCTTGTCAGCACATCTCAACAACCAGCACCACCAGCTGATTTGCAGGGCAATTGTCCTGCTCTTACCCCCATTTTGCTTCCTTTTGCAACCCTCTAGTCCTCACTATGACTATTTTACAGCCATTTTAGTGCATTAAAGTTCGGGTCCCCATTGACTTCAATGGGTTTCGGTTTGGGTCAAGTTCAGATTCCGAACCCGAACTCTGACCCGAAGTTCATCCGAACCCGGCGAACCCGAACATCCACGGGTCTGCTCAACCCTACTGGTGAACCTTCCCAGGAGTTACTGGCCTACCAAAATTACTCCAAGAGCCCATTGATGACTCATTCAAAAGGTCACAAAAGAACCCAGAACTGCATCTAAAGCACTGCAGGCCTCACTTGCCTCAGTTAAGGTAAGTTCATGATTCAACAGTAAGAAAGAGACTGGGCAAAAATGGTGTTAATGGGAGAGTTCCAAGGCAAAAACCGCTGCTGACCAAAAAGAACACAAAGGCCCATCTCACATTTACCAAAAAACATCTTGAAAACCCCTAAACCTTTTAGGAAAATATCTTGTGGACTGACAAGACATAAGTGGAACTTTTTGGAAAGTGTGCAACCTGTTACATCAAGTTTTACATCTGATGTAACAGAAATTCAGAAAAGAACAACATACTGACAGTCAAACATGGTGGTGGTAGTCTGATGGTCTGGGGCCGCTTTGCTGCTTCAGGACCTGGACGACTTATTGTAATGAATTCTGCTCTCTACCAGAAAATCCTGAAGAAGAATGTCTGGCCATCAGTCTCTAACCTTGAACACAAGCGTACTTGGGTTCTGCAGTAGGACAATTATCTGAAGCACACCAGCAAGTCCACCTCTGAATGGCTGGGGAAAAAAATGAAGGTTTTGGAGTGACCTAGTCAAATTCTTACTTACTTAAGTCTCACTTAAATATGATTACGATGCTGTGGCAAAATCCTCCCATGTGGCTGAATTAAAACAATTCTGCAAAAAAGAGTGGGCCAAAATTCCTCCACAGAAATGTGAAAGACTCATTGCCAGTTATCGCAAATGCTTGTTTGCAGTTGTTGCCACCAAGGGTGGCACAACCAGATATTGGGTTTAAGGGTCAATTACTTTTTCACATAGGGCCAGGTTGGTTTGGATTCTTTTTTCCCTTAATAATTTTTTTTTCTTTTTATGTGACATCTTAACATAACTCATTAACAGGATGCACTAACAGGATGCCCTAACAGAGCACCCTAACGTCATGCTCTAAGGTGACACCCTGACAGGATATACTAACAGGATACACTAACAGAAATCCCTAGAGCTGCGATGGATAATCTCCAGCACTCCAGCTGTGAAAAAACTTCAACTCCCAGGATGCACACTTGCTTGGCTGTTCTCAGAACTCTATAGAAATGAATAGAGCATGCTGGGAGTGGTAGTTTCACCACAGCTGTAGTGCCGGAGATTAGCCATAACTGCCCTAGAGTGATGCTCTTAGGTGATACCCTAACACAGAGGTCCCTACTCCCTAACCTTCTGTATGTTGTGAGCCACATTTAACTTTCAGTAATGGTCTGGAGCAACAGGCAATTCAAAAATAGAAGATAGAAATTTTGAATGTGGAGAAACAAAAAACATGAAATTGTAAACATTTGCAGATAAATATTTTAGTGTGAACTTTCGCACTAGTATTATACCATCCACATTGGCACTGTTTGGTGGTAAATCTAGATTAGATCAGCAACAATGTCACCTACCAGAACTAGTGTTGAACGAAAAATGAAGCATCCGAAGTGGAATTCAATTCGAAGTTTAGGAAAAATGTGATTCGCCACAAATCTGAATTTTCTTATGCTTCATGGTAACGAATCATTTTTTTAGCCTGATGACAGTCGGGTGGGAGCACATGTTACTAGATTTGAGTGGACACCTTGAAGTTCGGGTTCGCCAGGTTCAGCAGAACTTCGCCGCAAAGTTCGGGTTCGGGACCCGAACTTGACCCAAACTACCCTGATATATCAGAGCTGCTGCAGAAAGTGCGGGCTGTCTGTGGGCGCTTTCGGCGTTCTCACCCTGCTGCCGCTCGCCTGTCTGCACTGCAGCGTAACTTCAGCCTTCCCGCTTACCGCCTCATATGCGACATGCCCACAGCTGCAGCACGCACGGGTGAGTAGCTCTGCGGAACAGCACCACTTCACCACCAACGAGTGGGCCTCCATGTGAGACCTGTGTGCCCTGTTGCGCTGTTTCGAGTACTCCACCAACATGGCCAGTGCCGATGATGCCGTTCTCAGCGTTACTATTCCACTTCTATGTCATCTTGAAAAAACGCCTCGGGCGATGATGTAAGAGGATGTGGCACAGGAGGAAGAGGAGGAGGAAGAGGGATCATTTCCATCGTTATCAGGCCAGTCATTCACAAGTGGCTCGGAGGGTGGGTTCCTGCGCCAACATAGGCCAGGTACACAATTGTCCAGCCAGGGCACAGTTCTGGAGGATGAGGAGGATGAGGAGGAGGAGGAGGAGAAGGAGGAGGAAGAGGAATCGTGCTCACAGCATAGTGGCACCCAAAGCAGCTCAGGGCCATCACTGCAGCGTGGCTGGGGGGATAGGGAGGACACAGACGATACACCTCCCACAGAGGACAGCTTGTCTTTGCCTCTGGGCAGCCTGGCACACATGAACGATTACATGCTGCAGTGCTTGCGCAACGACCGCCAAGTTGCCCACATTCTAACCAGTGCTGATTAATGGGTGGCCACCCTGCCGGATCCCCATTACAAAGACAACGTACCATCCCTAATTCCCTCACTGGAGCGTGATCGGAAGATGCGCGACTACAAGCGCACGCTGGTAGATGAGCTGCTGATGGCATTCCCACCTGACATCGGGGTCTCAGTGGAAGCACAAGGCGAAGGCAGAGGAGGAAGAAGAAGTCACCAACAAAGCTGAGGCACCACCAGCACCTCAGAAGGCAGGGTTAGCATAGCCGAAATGTGGAAAAGCTTTGTCAGCATGCAAAAAGAACCAGCACCACCAGCTGATATGGAACATCTTAGCAGGAGGCAGCATTTCAGCAACATGGTGGAGCAGTATGTGTGCACATGCCTACACATACTGACTGATGGGTCTGCCCCATTCAACTTCGGGGTCTCCAAATTGGGCACATTGCCTGAGCTTGCCCTTTACGCCTTGGAGGTGCGGTGGTGTTATCACAGACAAGCGCAGCCGCCTGTCCACAATCAATGTGGACAAGACCAGGTTCATTCAAATGAACCAGGCATGGATCCCACAGGACTTGCCTGTACCTTGTGCAGAATAGACATGTATACCAGCCATACCCAGCGCAATTTCTCTTAGTTTTCTTTTCTATATTTCCCAATGTTTTGGGGTCTACCTACGCCGCCACTTGCACCGCCTCCTCAAACTCCTACTCCATATTGACCTCCTCCTCCTCCTAGTTACAGATTATTATTTTTAATTTTTATGTTATTGTAAGTCATTTGCCTATCCACGTTTGTTTGCAGGGCAATTGTCCTGTTCCTATACCCATTTTGCTTCCTTTTGCAGCCATGTAGCCCTTTCTATTACTTTCTTTGAGCTATTTTAGTGTCCCAAAGTTCGGGTCCCCATTGACTTCAATGGGGTTTGGGTTTGGGGTCAAGATTGGGTCCATCACGGACCATGTGATTGGACCATGTGATGTGACGTCATCACAGGTCCTTTAGACTGCAGCTAATGCTTGAAGAGAGAAGAGAGATCGCTAACTACGCGATCAAGTGGCTAAAGTAGGTTAAGTTTTTTATTTTTAACCCCTTAATCCTCATTCTACAAAGCATTCTTTATTAAGAATGCTATTAGTTTCCCTTATAACCATGTTATAAGGGAAAATAATAAATTCTCCAGAATACTCTACCCGAAACCGGACTTCAGTGATGAAGTCCGGCTTTGGGTCTGGGTACCACACGCGCGGGAAAATCACGCATATTCCCGCAACACACCCGCATCCTATCTGGGTGTCAAACGTGACGCCCGTGTGAAAGAGGCCTAACAGTAGCCATAGAAAGTAAAAACACAAATTGTCAATTCAAGTGAAACAAACAAAAACAATAAAAGGAAATTAAATAATCCCTACCCGGGGAGTTGGCTATAGTGTGAGAGGTAGTGTATCTCCTCTGTTGGTGCTTTTAAAGGTAATAGTAACATTTCACTAGGACAACTGGGAAATGTGACAGTAAGAGACACCCGCATTGACAAGCCACATAATCACTGTGGTCCAAGCCCGTCCCAAGACTCTCCACCCATCTATGCCTCAAATGTAACTATTAAACAGCCAAATAATCCAACCTAAGAGGGAGACATAATTATCTTGCAATAAGAATCTAGACTAAAATCAGTAGAAGCAAAATACTGTTCAAGTAGTGAGCATCTCAGTCCTCTGGAGTAGTTAGATGCTTTCGAGAAAGGTGACTATTGGTCATTTTCCATGGTACTACTGCTGGCAATTGAGGGAGGTCTGCTACATCTGTGATCTGTAACTTGGAAGGGATCTCCGATGGTGTCAACCCAATGGAGTCAGATCAGGAGTCAAAAAAAAAAAGAATCAACTATATGAACATGACCAAAGAGTTTGCTAGAAAATAAATTTAGGACAAAAACCAGATCTCAAAGTTATTTCAGACTCAAGACCAGATCCCAAAATTCATGGACCTCAGACCAGACCCCGAATAACATAAAAAAACTCAGAATGAAATCAGACATTTGCCTCAACCCCCAAATTAAAAGGGTTTTTTGATACTGATGACCTATCCTCAGGATAGGTCATCAGTGCCTGATCAGTGGGTATCCGACACCAGGGACCCCTGCGGATCAGCTGTTTGAGAAGGCACCAGTGCTCCCCTAAGCACTGCGGCCTTCTCTCTTCTATTACTTTGCATATAATGTCCCTAGGTGGTTGATCTTCTTTAAGTTTAGCCTTCGGTGCTCTGTGTGCTCTTTCCAAAACTAAGTCCCCTGCAATCTCAGAGTTCAACAGCAGCCTCAAAATGGAGCATGTGATGTCCATCAATGTAGAATCAGATGTGGATTCTGGGACTCCCTTAATTGTTCGGTTGGCCCCTGTTGTCTTTATCTTCAATATATGCTAGTAGCAAACTATTCATGTGTGCTTGGCAGGTTTGAAGGGCATCGGCAGCAGATTCCCCAAATGTGATTAAGAAGATATTAGGAGGCTTGATTTTCTTCCAAGTGCTCCACTCTCCCCATCTCACGTAAATCTTGTTTAATATCAGAAAGTTCAGACAGCGTAGGTTGTAGAGTGGCCTCTATTATCTTTTGTAGGGTTTTGTATGTCATGACCAGCTGAGTATATTTAGCTGGGGGCTCCTCTCTGCTTAGGCTCTCAGCATCAGAGGATTCTAAAGGGTCATGAGTAGTGTTGATCGAGCACCAAAGTGCTCGGGTGCTTGAGTAGAACACCTCGGGATGCTCGGGAGCTCTACCGTGCACCTGAGCACAATGGAAGTCAATGGGAGAACTGGGTGTCTGGTTCACATGAAAAGGTCAGAAATTGATGGAAACACCACTGAAATGGTTCGGGAATAGGATGGGGTGGATGTTTTGATGCATCTTGGACTCCCAGGTCGCTGCTGGGAACGATGTTGTCCGGGTAGTACGCCAATTTTACAGACTGACAATAATATGCAGAAAACCAAAGATAAAATCGATTTTAGAGGAAAAATTTTTTAGGAAACATTCTTTCCTGTATATTTACTTGTATATAAAGTGAAAGGGCTGCCAAAAATTACAAGGAACCGGCACTCCAATACACCCTTTATTACACATAAAGGAGGGCATCATACACACCCTTGAAAAATTATGATTGATGGCCTGCTGGTGACTCTCAAAAACATTAGAAGCAAGGGCCTGCTGGTGACCCTCTAAAACATTAGGGGCGAGGGCCTGCTGCTGATCTGACCATCTAAAACATTAGGGGTGAGGGTCTGCTGCTGAGCTGACTGTCTAAAACATTAGGGGCCAGTGCCTGCTGCTGAGCTGACCATCAAAAAAAATTACCGTAAAGGTCCTGCTACTGAGCTGACCATCGAAAAATGATGGTTGAGGGTCTGCTGGTGAGCTGACTCTCTAAAACATTAGATACAAACACAGAAATGCAACAGCATTCTGCCACTAGCATTTTGTCCTGCCTCTATGCTAAAAGCTATCAGAGGTAATTGTGATCAAAAAGTAATAAGCCACTCGCCACGTCAAGGCCGCCTCCATGAGTTGTCCTAACGCTAAATCCCACGTGTTATGGGTCACAACGGCCACATAGAATCCAGGGAGCGTGGGCCCAGCATGCGTGTCCGGATCAACCATGCTTATCAACCCTTTCTCATGCTGTAACAGCCTCCATTAGAAAAAAAACATTAGGGGAGAGGGCCTGCTGCTGATCTCACTATGGAAAAAATTATGGTTGAGGGTCTGCTGCTGTGCTGACTCTCTAAAAGATTAGAGGTGAGTGCCTGCTGCTGATCTGACCATGGAAAAATTATGTGTTGGGGTCTCCTGCTGAGCTGACCATCGAAAAAAATTATGGTTGAAGGCCTGCTGCTGAGCTGACCCTCTAAAACACTCGGAGCGAGGGCAGCATGTTGATGTGATGGATGAGGATGAGAAAAGGAAGATTGAACCATATACCCTTTTTTGTGGTGGAAGGAGTGCATGGGAATACAGTGTATTCAATACACCATAAAAGCCACATTTTTAATGTGCCTTTATGTTCAGCCGCTTTTCTCTGGTGGAGTAGAAAAGTCAGGAGCAATCCAGGCCTTCTTCATTTTTATAAGAGTCAACCGGTTAGCATTTTCAATTGACAAGCAGATGCGCTTATCAGTTATTATGCCTCCAGCAGCATTAAATACCCGTTCTGACAAAACATTGGCGGCAGGGCAGGCCAGCACCTCCAAGGCGTAGAGCACCAGTTCGTGCCACGTGTCCAGCTTGGACACCCAATAGTTGTAAGGCACAGAGGGATCATTGAGGACGCAGACACGGTCTGCTACGTACTCCTTCACCATCTTCCAAAATTTTTCCCTCCTTGTGACAGTAGGCCGCGCATCAGGGTGAGGCCTCTTTCACACGAACGTTTTCTTTGCGAGTGTACTGGCCGTTTTTTGCGTTCGGTATACGGAACCATTCATTTCAATGGGTCCGCAAAAAAAAGCGAAAGGTACTCCGTATGCATTCTGTTTCCGTATTTCTGTTCCGTTCAAACATAGAACATATCCTATTATTGCCCGCATCACGGACAAGGATGATACTGTTCTATGAGGGGCCAGATGTTCCGTTCCACAAAAAATGGAATGCACACGGATGGTATCCTTTTTTTTGCGGATCCGTTATTTGCGGACCGCAAAACCATACGGTCGTGTGCAATAGGCCTGAGGGTGCTGGCAGGGTCTCATGAAACTGGCCATTACTGCAATGTTTTATGGACTTTGCTAGGCTTCAGGCCCTCACCTCCAATGCTTTATACGGTCTGCTCACCTGTAGCCTATCACTGCAGTGTTTTATGGGGTTCACTAGGCTTCAGGCCCTCTCCTCTAATGTTTTATACCATCTGCTTACCTGTAGGCCATCACTGCAATGTTTTATGGGGTTCGCTAGGCTTCAGGCCCTCACCTCCAATGCTTTATATGGTCTGCTCACCTGTAGCCCATCACTACAATGTTTTATGGGGTTCACTAGGCTTCAGGCCCTCACCTCCAATGTTTTTTATCAGGCATCCTCAAACTGCGGCCCTCCAGCTGTTGTAAAACTACAACTCCCACAATGCCCGGCTGTAGGCTGATGCGTGTAGGCTGTTCGGGTATGCTGGGAGTTGTAGTTTTGCAACAGCTGGAGGGCCGCAGTTTGAGGATGCCTGTTTTATATGGTCTACTCACCTGTAGGCCATCACTGCAATGTTTTATGGGGTTCGCTCGGCTTCAGTCCCTCACCTCCAATGGTTTATACGGTCTGCTCACCAGTAGGCCATCACAGCAATGTTTTATGGGGTTCGCTAGGCTTCAGGCCCTCACCTCAAATGCTTTATACCGTCTGCTCACCTGTAGCCCATCACTGCAATGTTTTATGGGGTTCACTCACCTTCAGTTCCTCACCTCCAATACTTTATACCGTCTGCTCACCTGTAGGCCATTACTGCAATGTTTTATGGGGTTAGCTAGGATTCAGGCCCTCACCTCCAATGCTTAATACCGTCTGCTCACCTGTAGGCTATAACTGCAATGTTTTATGGGGTTCGCTCACCTTCAGTTCCTCGCCTCCGATGCTTTATACGGTCTGCTCACCTGTAGGCCATCACTGCAATGTTTTATGGGGTTCACTAGGCTTCAGGAAAAATGGGAAATGTTTTCCTCTCTCCTAAAGGGAGACCAAATTATGTTATTATCAGGAAACACTGTGCACACAGCTTGCCATAGCAGACACTTGCCACCTGCGTGTCCGAAATCGAGGCCCCTGTTTGTCCCCCACAGAGTCACCCACCTCGCACAACCACAAGAAGCAGAAGCTTCAGCAGCAGTAGCAGTCAGTTCAATCTTCTCAACATGATGTTGCAGTTTTTTGTTTACATATTACACCAGTCTTAGGAAAATTAGCAAATAAAAGCAAAAAAAATATAAAAAAATAACAAATGCTCAGCAGCAGGTGATGTTATTGGCGTATAATGCTAATGCTTCTGCTCAGGAGCGTTCCTAGCCTTTCTGCTCCCTGAGATGAAGACTGAAACGGCGGCGCCCCCCCCTGCCAATTTCTTGACCTATCCCTTTGCCGCAATGAAAGCACCATGGCCCTTCCGCTGCCCCCCTCTGACACCCTCTCTGTGTGTGTCAGGGAGCTCAGGGAGAGAGTGGTGTAACACAGAGGCCTAGTGCAGAGGCTCTGTGCGAGTGGTCTCGGTTGGCTGAGGGGCCACGGGCTAGGTGCTAGCCGAGACATTGGGGGACGCCGAGACCCCTGGGCTGACGGGTCACAAGGCCTGAGTCGGGAGGACTGCTGGACCACACTCCCCCAATAAAGGTAATGGACTTGGTATAGCCTGTAATGCTGTGGGACTGTGAGGCGTGGAAAGCCGCGCATTAAAGCTGTATGTGAACATCGCTTTCATTGAGTTAGGGACCCACTGCCGATGTGTAGGACGAGCCCAGACGGGGAAGGTGTTTATTTTATATTATGTTTATTTTGTTATGCCGTGTGCCAAAATAAATCACAATGTGTAGGAAGAGAGATCATTCACACAAAGAAGAATCTTTGTGTGAATGATCCCCGAGACCAGAGCTAATCCCCACAATGTATTATTATGTACTAATGTTAATATTACTATGGCAGTAGTAATATTCAAAGACAGTTTCAAATGTTATAGCAGAATTTGGGGAAACAGATTTATGACACTGCTTAACTTGTTGAATACTGGACTGAATTTGTCCCAGGGATTTATGGCACATTACAAGATCTAAAAAGTCTGCTACAGATATAATGGGGGCACCAGGTCTCTCTGAGATAAGACCGATTTAGAGATCATACAACTTTGACACAGCTTATCTGTAAGATGATTGCCTTTATTTTTCTCAGACCTGCGAGACTCTTATTTAGTTTTTCTTAATATGAGCAAATTCACCTCATCGATTCCTTGGGTCTACCGGACACTAGTGTTGATCACGAATTTTCGAATGGCGAATTTTAATCGCGAATATCGGCACTTCGAGAATTCGCGAATATTTAGAATATCGCAAAATTGCGAATATTCGTTTTTATATGAATTTTTTATATGCAAATTTTCGCAAGCAAGAAAATAATGTCATTTTCTGATTGCGAAAATTCGCATACAAATTAGCATACATTTGCATAAAAAATGCATAAAATTTGTATCTTTTAAATGCCAGTTCATGCGAATTTTTATGCAAATTTTATGCGAATTTTTACGCAAATGTGTGCTAATTTTTTATGCGAATTTTCGCAATTTAAGAAAATAATGTCTGAAGATTACGAATTTGCGAATTTTCGAATATATGGCGAATATTCGCCCAAATATTCGTGAAATATTGCGAATTCGAATATTGCCCCTGCTGCTCATCACTACCGGACACTTCCCAGGTCCTCCACCGCTCTCTATTTCCGACGTCTTAACCCAGAAGTATGACTGTTCAGCCAATCTCTGTGTCAGGTAGATCAGCGCTGTGGTCAGTGATCGGCTAAGTAGTCACATTTCCTGTGTTGAAAGAGAGAAGGTGGTAAAGACTAGAGGACCAGACTCAAAAGTGTCGGAACGGAAGGGTGGATGATGGATCAGATGTCTTTAAGATATTCTGTGTGTTTATGTTAACCAAGAGGAAAACCCTTTATCAGCTGTAGACCTTGTATCAGAAGCTTTAAGTCACTGATACAAATTTGTATCTATAAATGAATATAGCTCGCGAACATTTCTCTGTGCACTTCACTACAGGACTACAAATTGTGAAACTACAACTCCCCCCCATGTTTAGGCAACAGCTACAGGACCAAAGGTTCTACACCGCAGGTATAGGTACAACTAAAGTGTGTTTGTGAACCCAGCCTACAGTATGGTAATGATAACCGCAAATGCAGCTCTACTGCTAATATTGTTTATGGTCAGACCTGGTGCCTAGGGCAGCACCACCCGTAAATATTGTCCTGCTTGTCAAGAGAGTCTAGGAAAGGATAAAAGTGATTTTTTTGTGGGTCAAACTGAGTTAAAATCAAGTCACAAACGTACATCTAGTCCTATGTCTGGGGTTTGAATTTATATAGTGGTCTGGTGTGGTGTCAGAATTAATTTTAGGGTCTGACTTGTGGTTTGAACGTGGGGGTTTGGCCTCGGCTCTGAACTTCTTCAGCTGTTCGAGAAGGTACCGGCGCTCCTGTGGCGCCGCGGCCTTTTCACAGCTCACCACGTACAGCGCCGTACATTGTATAGTGGCTTTGCTTGGTATCACGCTCAGCCACATTAAAGTGAGTGGGGCTGAGCGCAATTCCAAGCACAGCCGCTATACAATGTACGGCGGTGTACTTGGAGAGCTGTGAGAAGGCCGAGGTACTACAGGAGCGCCGGAGCCTCCTGCATACTCTGTCCATATACCCACTCTACATACCCACCACTGTTCCACCAATACCCTGGTCTTCTGCCTGTCATTTTGTTTAACTCAAATCACCTCTTCACACAAGAGAGAATGCCAGGGATGCACACTAGCACCTCAAGGAGCTTTCTGCTGGGGTATTTTCACCTCCATTTGGGAATCCATTCCATGGTTGTTCCCTTGCAGGGAATTTTAGAAGGAAATATAGCTCTATGGGCTACTGTTGCTTTCAGAAGGTGAGCGGTTGAATATGCCTAGAATGGGTGTCACTGTACTTTTATGATGATTTTTCAATCAAATTTATCATTTTGCAAGATTCATGCAAAGATCCAGAGCTGACAATTGAGAAAGTATTTATATAGCAGGGATTTCTGTATTGTCTCATCTTCTCCTGTTTACTAACATTGTTTAGAGCAATTTCTATACAACTCAGGGTCTTAACTAAGCAGAATGGAAAAAGAGAAAAAGAATATAAAACCATGTGATGAAATACTAGATATAAGTGATGTGTTTAAACATGCAGTAATACATGACCAAGAAACAGGGTATGCATAACTTGAGTACTTGTATGCCATGGATGTAAACTGCATTCTTAATTGTATTGTATTATGTCACCACTACATATGTGTTGTAAAAATTAAGAGCAAGCCTTCGCTCCCAGGTGGGCAGCAATCGGCTCCTCTGCCTCCCCTCCCCCCTCTGCTTTTGCCGACGGGGGGAGGAGTTGGAAAGGAGCATTTTGTTTCATACAGACTATAAAAGCCCGGACGGAGCACACATTTGGCACTGTTACGAATAAGATTTTTTTCGAAACGCGTCAACAGCCATGATCTAGTGAGGATGTGTATCCTGTAAATGTTATGCAAAGCTACTGAATAAAGACAAAGAGAGACACTTCTAAAGTAAAGCCGGAGTTCACTTTTTCTTTCTTCAAGTCTGCATCAAGGCCTATCACCTCAACTCCGTGCACCCGGGCAGAGAATACAACCAATTATAGGTGAGCTGGAGTTTTCACTTTGGACTCTTAACTAAGGGCTCAAAGTCCCTTGTGCTAAAGTTCAGCTTGGGCTTCCCCCGCAGAGCTTCATCTACTGTTCTCCATTTGAAGGCTGTATGCAAAATTTTTAGCATTGATGCCGCTCTAGCAGCTATTGATTACACTGCAGTTACATCTTCTCTGATTGTAGTTGTCTGCTTCCCAATAGTTATAGCAGTGTCCAAGGTGTTTTTGGAGGGAGGAATGGGGGTAGGTCGCCAGACAAGCCTCTATGTGGATGTAAGTCCTTCCAAAAAGGAACAGAAAACTAAGCCTCTATTGCCACCAGATGTTAGTTATCAACCCAACAAGTCAATGCTTAGCCCTCTAAACAGTCTTTGAAGCATAACTTAGATTGTTCCACATAAGTACAGAGCAGAGAGAAATGGCTTAGCTACGTGGAGGGCTTTGGTTGGGATCAGGGAGCAGTATTTCTTCTTTTGGACGCTTAGTAGATATGAGGAGTCTTATAGGCCAGGTAGCGCTCCACTAGGTTCCTGGGGAAAAGATATGTGAATTCACTTTCCTTCCTAAAAGAAAAGCTGAGTGTGGACTACATTCCCTGTTTAAATGAATAGAAACATTAGGACTCTGTAAAAAACATTATTCACACTATGGAATTAACATACACAGCGCATGGACTGACAGTTTTCTGGTAATTTTGGAAGAAAAGCTCATTTGCAAACACAGAGGAGCCTTGTCTGGCCTATAAGACTACTCAAGCAGGTGAGCCTTTTTCTCTCATTGGTTGTTGATGGGTCATTTCTGGCCAATCAAGCTGAACTTCTATCTTGTCCACAACTGAACGGACAGGTCATGGACAAAACTCTGTTGTGCCAGTCACCTGATCAGATAGATGCTGGCACATATAGAGCGCCTACAGAAAGAAGGCTGGCGTTCCTCCAATGAGGAAAATAGGTCAGCCTCCCTGAAGCCTCCTCACTGATGAGTAGGGTTGCCAACCGGCCGGTATCTCACCGGCCAAGCATATTTTATTTTTTCCTACCGGCAATAATAATTACCAGTATTTTTCTATATGGACTGTTACTAATGAGCGCTTTCATTGTGGAGCGCTCACTAGTACAGCCTTTACCTACTGCCCCGACTTGTGTTAAGAAGAAGAATGGAGACATTACTATTACTTATTAATTCTGGGGGGCACTAATGGAGGCATTGGTGTTACTGGGGGGACACTAAAGGGGATGCTATTAATACTGGGAGCCACATTATGACATAGTGACTTAACATCCGTGTTAAGCCATGCCTCCACAACCATACCCCCTTTGGGGTGTGTTTAAGACACCTTGGCAGGTATTTTTGTTGGGAAAGGTGACAACCCTACTAATGAGGCGTCATCTGGGCAGGGTGACGGAGCAAACCGGCTGAAAAAGACTACAAGACTTTCAAGGATTGGTCGTGATCAACAGGTCGTGAGGTGGGTCTGATTGTGTATGGAGATTCCTCCTATACCGGGGTCTAGGCGAATCCGGCACAAGAGGGTCTCCATCACCATAATGAATAGCGCGGGGGACAGGGGGCAACACTGCCGGGTTCCATTGGATATGAGAAAGGGAGCCTTTAATTTTGACCCTGGCAGAGGGGGCGAGTAAAGTGTCAGAATCGCTTGGATGGATTGAGGCGGCAAACCGAATTTTGACAGGGCGAGGGACATGTATTGTCAGCTCACCCTGTCAAAGGCTTTTTCCGCATCCGTACTCAGCAGAGCTAAAGGCGTGGATTTAGATTTAGACCAATTAAGTAAGTGCAAAAGGCGTATCGTGTTCTCACTCCCATGTCTGCCCTGGAAAAAGCCAACCTGCTCCCTGTTTATGATATCCGGAAGGATTGTTTGGAGGCGAAGGGCCAGGATCTTTGCCCACCACTATATATCTGTATTTAAAAGAGCGATCGGGCGGTAGCTCCCACAAGACGTGGGGTCCTTATTCGCTTTATGAATAATAGTGATATGGGCTTCCAAGGATTGAGGAGGTAGGGTGCCCCCGGTGAGAAGGTGATTGCATAAGGATGTGAAGTGAGGGATCAGAATATCTTTAAAGGTTTTATAATAAAGGATTTTTCCGGAGGGGAGGGAACCTAGATTTTTAAGAACTTCTGAGTCAGTTATAGTGTTGAGCGCGAATATTCGAAAAGCGAATTTTTTTAGCGAATATCGGCACTTCGCTAATTCGCGAATATTTCGAATATAGCGCTATAAATTCGCTATTTCGAATATTCGTTTTTTTTTTTTTTTTTTTTTAGTTATATTTTTTTCTTTCCCTCTTCCCAACAGTAGTTCTTACCTGTCCTGAGGATTCCTGGCTTCCTGGCTGCTCTAGTCAGTGCCCATTGCCGCTTCTGCCGACTTCCGTGCTCATGGAGCGTCCCCATCCATGGGAGAATCTACATATACTAAAATGTACTGTCGGATTTGAGGAATTACGTTGAAATCGCAATGCGATTAATTCAAGTTATATTAATCGCATTGCGATTTTAACTTAGAGCTGAGTTTATAATGGGTCAGCTTGCTAGAATGAACGAAGTTAACGAATTTGGAATATAGCAGCACTGCTAAGTTGAATTCGCAATGCGATTAATTTAACTTGAAGTAATCGCATTGCGATTTCAACTTGGCACTGCTAGTGCTATATTCCATATTCGTTAATTCTAGCCTATGTAAGAAAGCAGTGCTAAGTTGAAATCGCAATGCGATTACTTCAAGTTAAATTAATCGCATTGCGAATTCAACTTAGCAGTGCTGCTATATTCCATATTCGTTAACTTCGTTCATTCTAGCAAGCTGACCCATTATAAACCCAGCTCTAAGTTGAAATCGCAATGCGATTAATATAACTTGAATTAATCGCATTGCGATTTCAACGTAATTCCTCAAATCCGACAGTACATTTTAGTATATGGAGACGTTCCCATGGTGATGGGGACGCTCCATGAGCACAGAAGTTATGGTTGGCTTGGTAGAATTAGCGAATAGCGAATATGGCGAATGTATTCGTCATATTCCTCAAAACGAAGATAGCAGTATTCTACATCTTCGTTTTAGCAACCTATTCGTCAACCTCGCTAATTCTAGCAATCAAATAGGAAGGTTGACTATAGAGACAGCTGTGTTAAATTCGCTATGCGATTTTTTTTTTTTAATAGAATAATTATATTACTTGATATAATTATTATAATTATTCTATTTATTAAAAAAAAAAAATCGCATAGCGAATTAAACTACAACTGTCTCTATAGTCAACCTTCCTATTTGATTGCTAGAATTAGCGAGGTTGACGAATAGGTAGCTAAAGCGAAGATGTAGAATACTAGCTATCTTCGTTTTGAGGAATAGACGAATACATTCGTCATATTCGTCATCCTCGCTAATTCTAGATATGAAACCAATAGGAAAGTAGCCTTAAGTACAAATCGCAATATGCGATTATTTAAATCGCATGTTAATCGCGATAACTAGAAAAAATGACGAATATTCGATTTCGACGAATATGAAACGAATATTCATTCGAATATTCGCGAATTTCGTCGAAATCGAATATGGCACCTGCCGCTCATCACTAGTCAGTTACTGGGGCCAATAGGTTTAGGGACTTGTCCACGGCAACAGTAGGTAGCGAGAGCTTTTCTAGAAACTTTTCCGTCGCCCTGGCGATACCTTTTTGGGGCATCTGGTCCGAGGGCGGAAGGTTATGTAATTGTGCATAAAATTCGCAAAATGCTTTAGCTATTTCCGGGGTAGAATTAAGAAGGGCTCCAGAAGTATCTTTAATAGAGGAGATGTGTGCCGTGGCCTGTTGTGTTTTAGCCAGTGCAGACATCAATCTATTACACTTGTTGCCGTGGGCATAGACCCGGAACCGGGAGCGAAAAAGTAGTTTAGCTGAGGTTACATTTAAGAGGTTTTTCGAGTGAGCGCGGAGGCTGTCTCCTAGGCTTGTTGTTGCTTATGGGATAATTATAAGCTAGAAATCTGCGAGAAGAGCCTGTTAAGTGCTAAGGAGCGTTGGTTTTTTACATGGGAGGCGAGCGAGATTAGGTCTCCCCGAATCCTAGCCTTAGGTGGAGGGGGGGAGGGACCTGTTTTATTTAGAGTGAAGTATTCGGCTAATGGGTCAGCCATTTTAGCTTTGTGTAAACTATCTGCAATGAGAGTTTCATTGAGACGCCAAGTGCGTTCCCTGGTAGGGGGGGTCTGATAAAGATACATGCAGGAAGATCGGGGCGTGATCCGAGAGGGTGATGTTATAGTAGCTTTGGAGGCTTTCTGAATATGGGTTTGGGACGAAAAGAGGTAATCTAGCCTCTGGTATGAGGACTTCGTGTGCGAATAAAAGATATATTCCCTTTCCTGAGGGTTCAGGGCTCTCCAGTCGTCAATAACCCCCAGCCGTTTTAAGTGGATTTTGAGCCGTCTCAATGACTTATGAGATATAGCCGAGCGTGTAGATGAGGAGTCCAAGGCTGGTTCTAAAGTGGCATTAAAATCGCCGCCCAGTATCAATATACCGTCCTGGAAGGAGGACAGGAGTCGTAAGGACTGAATGAGCCATGGAATCCGGCCTCTGTTCGGTCGGTGCACAAAAATTGGCTAGGGTCACCGGTTTGTCAGCGATAAGGCCTTTCACAAACAGATATCGCCCATCTGGGTCCGAGACCTTAGAAAGGTGTTTAAGAGGAATCTGTTTGTGGATGGCGATACTGACCCCTCTACTAGCAGAAGAGTAGGTGCTGTGGAACCAGTGGGAAAATCGTGTGGAAGATAACTCAGGTATCTTGCCAGTCTTGAAGTGCATTCCTGGAAGTATATAATGGAGGTTCTGTCTTTCTGAAGGAGCGAGAGAAGTTGCAGGGCTCATTCAGTCCTTTCACGTTGTATGAGGCAACTACAACAGAAGCCATGGTAAAATAATATAGAACACGTATAACATGGAAAGCAGATGATATTCGCCATCATTCGCGGGCAGCCATGAAGGTATGTCCAGGGGAGAAATACCCAGTAGATCCCACACAGCTCGGAGGTCCTGGATGGTGAGCTGTCGTCCGTTTTTAGTGATGGCCAGGCCAAACGGGTAAAGCCACCTGAAGGGGGTCGCCGACAATCTGAAGGCATCCAATAGCGGCTATAGCAGTCGCCGCTTGGCTAATGTTGACGGGGCTAAGTCCTGGTACAATTGAATGTTGGTGTTATCGTAGACCAGGGGGTCAGCTTCTCTGCATTTCTTTAATATTTCTGCGGTGTCCACATAACTTAGGAGCCCGCAGATGACATCCCTCGGGGGATCCGTGAGTTTGGGCCTGGGTCGCAGGGCTCTGTGGATACGTTCAATAACCACAGAGGCTGCACGGTCCGGACCCAGCAAAGTGTTAAACAATTCTCGCGCCACTGTGGGCAGCGCTTCGGCAGCAAATAATTCTGGGAGACCCCAGATTCTCACAATTTTTCTGCGACTCCGGTTCTCCTGGTCCTCAATCTGGAGGAAGGCATCATTCAGGAGGTCCCGGTGAGTGGAAAGGGTACCGCTGGATTTCTCTTCATACTGCAGTATCTACTCATGCGCCGCGGTTTCCAGCGCTAACACTCGGTGACCTAGGTGTCGTAGGTCACCTTTAATGTCGGAGAGATCTTTTTTCAAAGGAGTTAGGGCAACTTCCAGTATTTCTCGGAAGAATCTTCTGGAGATTTGAGGGTCAGCAGGTCTGGATTCAGAAATGTCTGAGCAACTGCCGGCATCAGATAATTCTCCCGCCTCGGAGTCATGGGCCTGGCTCGGCGCAGTGGCGGATCCAGAGTCTGATCTCGGGAGGGGCACTTCCAGATTGTTTTCTGGCGTGCCAGGGGGTAATATAACTGAGGAGGGTTATCATGGGACTGTAGAATGTACCTTGATACCCCTTAGTTATAATGCACCTGTATAATGTACCCTGATACCCCTCCTCAGTTATATTACCCCCTGTATAATTTACCCTGATATCACTGAGGAGGGGAATCAGGAGATATTATACATGGGGTAATATAACTGAGGGGTATCATCAGGGTAAATTATACAGGGGTAATATAACTGAGGAGGGTTATTACCCCCTGTATAATTTACCCTGATGATACCCCTCAGTCAGTTAGTTACATTACCCCCTGTATAATGTAGTTGTACCCTGATACCACTTAGTTATATAACTGAGGGGTATGGTTATCAGGGTACATTATACAGGCAGGGGCCAGGGGGTAATATAACTGAGCTGAGGGAGCGGTGCATGGCGCAGGTTACTTTATTGCCTACTGTTACGCCCCTGCTCGCATCACTACAGAAATATAGCCCCACTTACCTCTTACATCCAGTGACGTCTCATTTGATGTAGATGTTCTCTTTTCTCATCTTCTTCTTTCAGACCTGCAGACCGCAAATTTTCGTCTCTGCAGTTTGACAAAAAAAAAAAAATATTAAAAATCAGTTTACTACTACTTTTCCATCATCCTCCCATCTTCTGGACCCATCATCCTACTACCCCCAATACTGTGCCGCTGTGCTCCCCAATACTACACTGCAGAAACAGATGAACCCCTTGATAATACTAGTACCACACAGAGCCCCCATATAAAATACCCCTTCTTTGTGGCCTCCGTAGAAGCCTCCATAGTGCCCCATAATAATGTGCAAGTAAGAAGTGCCCCCATAGATACACCCATTCATGTGCTAGTAAAAAGTGCTACTCCCCCCCATCATGTGCAAATATTAAAGGGGTATTCTCATGTCAGACAATGGGGGCACATCGCTAGGATATGTCCCCATTGTCTGATAGGTGGGGATCCCACCGCTGGGACCAGCACCTATATTGAGAACGGGGCCCCGTAAGTGAAGGAGGGCGTACCGCGCATGCGCGGCCGCCCTCTATTCATTTCTATGGGGCCGCCGACAATAGCCGAGCGCTGGCTCGGCTATTTCCATCGGCTCCATAGAAGTGAATGGGAGCCCGCCGCGCATGCGCGGCCCAGGCTCCCATTCACTTCTATGGGAGAGGCGGAGAGAAGCGCTGAGTGGTGGACGGACCCCAGGAAATCTGGGGTCCTCCAGCCACAACTCTCCCTGCTCCGTTCTCAATATAGGTGCCGGTCCCAGCTGTGGGACCCTCACCTATCAGACAATGGGGGCATATCCTAGCGATATGCCCCCTTTGTCTGAAATGAGAATACCCCTTTAAGTGCCAATTTCCCCTCTCCCCCATCATGTCCCAGTCTCCCCATCATGTGCCTGTAATAAGTGCCACTCTCCTCCCCATCATGTGCCAGTCCCCCCTCCCCCATGTGCCAGTAATAAGTGCCACTCTTCTTTCTCTCCCCCTCTCACCCGTCTCCTCTCATGTGCCAGTCTCCACAGTGAGTCCCCCCCCCTCCCCTTAAACATACTGACAGCTCCCACACTGCTGCATCTGTTGTGCTATATCTTGTGCTACATACTTACCTCTCTATGTTGTCCTCCTTGGCTCTCTCTCTGTGGGCACTGCCTGGGGCCCTGGGCTGTGGCCTAAGAACAGTCACTCAGGCTTCTGGCTGCGCTCCCACAGTTGCTCCGCCCCCTTCTTCTTCTACGGGCTGGGGCAGGAGCTAGCAATGGCTCTCCTCTCCCAGCTGTGATGCTGCGTGTGTCTGCACGTACGGCTCTGCTGCTTCGCTCCGGACCGGCTCCGCCCCCCTTCCTGGCCCTGCGGCGCGGTATTGAAATTTATAGTGCGTGCACGCCGCAGCCAGTGAATTTATTCAGCAGATTCTTGGGGGGGGGGGCAATTGCAATAAGCTTGGAGGAGCTCAACCAGCACGTCCATTCAGCGGCACAGTCCATAGTAGTTGTATTCTTATACATAGGAGAAGTATTATAGTAGTTATATTCTTGTACATAGGAGGCAGTATTTATTATAGTAGTTGTATTCTTGTACATAGGAGCATTATTATAGTAGTTATATTCCTGTACATAGGAGGCAGTATTATAGTAGTTATATTCCTGTACATAGGGGATCAGTATTATAGTAGTTATATTCTTGTACATAGGAGCAGTATTATAGTAGTTATATTCTTGTACATAGGAGCAGTATTATAGTAGTTATATTCTTGTACATAGGAGCAGTATTATAGTAGTTATATTCTTGTACATAGGAGCAGTATTATAGTAGTTATATTCTTGTACATAGGAGCAGTATTATAGTAGTTATAGTCTTGTACACAGGAGGCAATATTTATTATAGTAGTTATATTCTTGTACATAGGAGCAGTATTATAGTAGTTATATTCTTGTACATAGGAGCAGCATTATAGTAGTTATATTCTTGTACATAGGAGGCAGTATTATAATAGTTATATTCTTGTACATAGAGACAGTATAATAGTAGTTATATTCTTGTACATAGGAGGCAGTATTATAGTGGTTATATTCTTGTACATACTGTAGGAGCAGTTTTATAGTAGTTATATTCTTGTACATAGGAGCAGTATTATAGTATTTATATTCTTGTACATAGGAGCAGTATTATAGTAGTTATATTCTTGTACATAGGAGCAGTATTATAGTAGATATATTCTTGTACATAGGAGGCAGTATTATAGTAGTTATATTCTTGTACATAGGAGCAGTATTATTGGAGTTATAATCTTGTACATAGGAGCAGTATTATAGTTGTTATATTCTTGTACATAGGAGGCAGTATTATAGTAGTTATATTCTTGTACATAAGAGCAGTATTATCGTAGTTATATTCTTGTACATAGGAGCAGTATTATAGTAGTTATATTCTTGTACATAGGAGCAGTATTATAGTAGTTATATTCTTGTACATAGGAGCAGTATTATAGTAGTTATATTCTTGTACATAGGAGTAGTATTATAGTATTTATATTATTGTACATAGGAGGCAGTATTATAGTAGTTATATTCTTGTCCATAGGAGAGGATAGACGTGTGCTGCTGAGCTCCCTGCAGGGAGGGGCATGGCTTCTGACTCAGGTGGAGGGGAGGGAAGCTGAGCTGATGATCCTGGGAAAACCTAGAGCTTGGAGTGTGGCCTGCAGCATGGAGATGGTGGAAGTGATAGTCTGGAAATGGTGACTGGTGAGTTAACTGAATCTTGTAGTGCTTCTGGATTGAGTACAACTGTGACAAAGAAAAGTTTATTTAAACTGGAAAGCCAAATTTTCAAGTTAAGAGATGAGAATAAGGCTACATGCACATGAACGTTGTTTGTTTCCGAGTCCGTTCCTTTTTTTCTGCGGATAGGATGCGGACCCATTCATCCCAATGACACCGTGTGCTGTCCGCATCAGTATGTCCTTTCCGTAGCCCCGCAAAAAAAATGAAATATGTCCTATTCTTGTCCGTTTTAGGCATTGTTACAATGGATCCGCAAAAAAAAACAGATGGCATACGGATGTCATCTTTTTTTTTTTTTTTTTTTTGCGGATCCGCAATTTGCGGATCGCAAAACCACATACGGTCGTGTGTATGTACCCTTAGACAGAGACTGATCCAAAAAAAGCTGATGAAGTGTGAGAGCCTGGATGACTGCACACATGAACTTGCCATATTGAAAGGGAAACTGGATAAAGAAGCAAACAAAATACCCAAAGTAGAAAGGTGGGCAATGGAGAAAATGAGGGAGGCCAGAGCCCGAAGTGTGAGAATGAAAGACATCATAGAAAAAAAGGTACTGATTCTGGCGTTGTGTAAAGTATGGTGGGTCAAGGAACACCTCGGAGATGTGTGGGTGCAGCGCATGGAAGGTCACTGCTTTCAGGGTCTCTTAGGCCTCTTTCACACTTGCGTTTTTGCTTTCCGTCCTAGAGTTCCATCCTCGGGGCTCTAAGACAGAAAGATACTGATCAGGATTATCCTAATGCATTCTGAATGGAGAGGAATCTGTTCAGGATGCATCAGGATGTCTTCCGTTCAGTATGTGAACGTTTTTTGGACGTTGACAAAACCGAAGCATGCTGCGGATTTGTCTCCGTCCAAAAATCTGGAAGACATGCCGTAACGCCGGATCCGACGTTTAGCTTTTTGCCATGGTAAAGTGTAGTAGGGAGGCAGGGGAGAAGCATACTTACCTTCTGTGCGGTTCCCGAGTCCCGGGGCGCTCTATAATGATGTCAGAGCGCCCCATGAGCATGGATCACGTTATCCATGACGTCATTGTGGAGCGCCGCGGGAGCCGCACGGACTGTAATTATCTGCTCCCCCGGCTCCCCACTACTTACTATGGCAACCAGGACTTTAATAGCGTCCTGGCTGCCATAGTAACACTGAAAGCATTTTGAAGACTGATCAGTCTTCAAATGCTTTCAGTTGTCTTGCGCTGTGACGGATCCGGCGGGCATTTCCGGCAAGTGTGAAAGAGGCCTAAGTATGGGGTCTGGACAATCAATCTCTGAAATTGCTGGGAATACTATGGAGCAAAGTGTGGCATCTAACAAGGGGTTAATTGCAGTGGACTCAGCTTGTAACTCTGAAGTGAATCGAAGCAGCAATCCTGTGTGCGAGCAGGAGAGTGCTTCATGTACGGACATTGTGGATGAGACCCCGCTCAGTGGTGTGGATGAGGCCCCGCTCAGTGGTGTGGATGAGGCCCCGCTCAGTGGTGTGGATGAGGCCCCGCTCAGTGGTGTGGATGAGGCCCCGCTCAGTGGTGTGGATGAGGCCCCGCTCAGTGGTGTGGATGAGGCCCCGCTCAGTGGTGTGGATGAGGCCCCGCTCAGTGGTGTGGATGAGGCCCCGCTCAGTGGTGTGGATGAGGCCCCGCTCAGTGGTGTGGATGAGGCCCCGCTCAGTGGTGTGGATGAGGCCCCGCTCAGTGGTGTGGATGAGGCCCCGCTCAGTGGTGTGGATGAGGCCCCGCTCAGTGGTGTGGATGAGGCCCCGCTCGGCGCTGAGTGAAAGTCAGCAGACATGGAGGTCGGTATACAGGACCCTCAGCCATCCGCAGTGTCAGGTGCACAGCAGTCTGGAGCAGACATGGACCCTCAGCCGTCCGCAGCAGACATGGACCCTCAGCCGTCCATAGTGTCAGGTGCACAGCCGTCTGGAGCAGACACAGGTGGATCTGCAGGACGATCTGGAGTCAGTAAGCCTGTAGAGGAGAGGCCCAGCACTGATCCTCCTGCTAGGGCATCACGCACACGACCGTAGGTGTTTTGCGGTCCGCAATCCACGGATCGCAAAACACGGAAGCTGTTCCACGTTCCGTTCCGGAACGCGGCCCATTGTAGAAATGCCTATTCTTGTCTGCAAAACGGTCAAGAATAGGACATGCTATATTTTTTTTGGGGGGGTGGGGCCATTGAAGTGAATGGGTTAGTGCCCGAGCCGCAAAATATGCGGCTCGGACGCAGACCCAAAATACGTTCGTGTGCATGAGGCCTATCCCTACACCTCAGATCCCTACACCTCAGATAAGGAACACTCCAGACTGTACATAGGGAAAGTTCTTCTAAAGGATTTCATGAAGTATAAGGCATCTGAGGTGTAAGCCCTGATCCATATCCCCTCCAGCCAGTGGCGTACACACAATCCATGGATCCCCTCCCCGTCGGCCCCCCCCCCCCCCCACTACCTCCGTAGGGCACATTATACAGCGGGCAACTGGCCTACCGACGGCAGGTGGGCTTAGCGTGGCACGGGTGAGGTCCTCCAGGGCAGGCTGAGGCTCCATAAACGTACGCACGACGTAGCAATACGCACAACGTAGCGTGTCAGGTGGCGCCTGATTAGTGAGCGGAGAGTCAGAGGAGGGTGGGACCGAATGTCAGGGGTCAGGGACTTAACCATAAGTGCACCCTAAAGCACAAACACACACGCTGCGCGCACGTGTGTATGTATGTATATATATATACAGTTGTGTTCAAAATTATTCAACCCCCACTGAAATTGAGTGTTTTGGCCAGTTTGACATTGATTTTGATCATTTCAGTCATATTGTTTACAATGAAATCAAAGAGGCTCTTGTAAGTCAGACAAATATAACATAACATTTATAATGAAATATCTACAAATGTCTTTTCTGTGCTCACATCATTATCAGTTTTATTCAACCCCCAAGTGACATTCAATCTTAGTACTCAGTACAACATCCTTTTCCAGTTATAACAGCTTTTAAACATGAAGCATAGCTTGACACAAGTGTCTTGCAGCGATCTACGGGTATCTTCGGCCATTCTTCATGGGCAAAAGCCTCCAGTTCAGTCACATTCTTAGGCTTGCGCGCTGCAACTGCTTTCTTTAAGTCCCACCAGAGGTTCTGAATCGGATTTAAGTCTGGTGACTGCGATGGCCACTTCAAAATGTTCCAGCCTTTAATCTGCAATCATGCTCTCGTGGACTTGGAGGTATGCTTGGGATCATTGTCCTGTTGAAAGGTCCAACGTCTCCCAAGCCTCAGGTTTGTGACGGACTGCATCACACTTTCATCCAATATCTCCTGGTACTGAAGAGAATTCATGGTACCTTGCACACGCTGAAGCTTCCCTGTACCTGTAGAAGCAAAACAGCCCCAAAGCATGATTGACCCCCGCCATGCTTCACAGTAGGCAAGGTGTTCTTTTCTTCATAGGCCTCCTCCAAACATAGCGTTGATCCATGGGCCCAAACAGTTCTAATTTTGTTTCATCAGTCCACAGAACACTATCCCAAAACTTTTGTGGTTTGTCCACATGACTTTTGGCATACTGCAGTCGACTCTTCTTATTCTTTGGAGACAGCAAGGGCGTGCGCCTGGGAGTTCTGGCATGGAGGCCTTCATTACGCAGTGTGCGCCTTATTGTCTGAGCTGAAACTTCAGTACCCGCATCTGACAAATCTTTTTTCAGTTCCTCAGCAGTCACACGGGGACTTTTCTCCACTTTGCGCTTCAGGTAGCGCACAGCAGTCGAAGTCAGCATCTTCTTTCTGCCACGACCAGGTAGCTTTTCAACAGTGCCCTCTGCCTTGAATTTGCGAATGATGCTTCCTATGGTGTCTCTTGGTATGTTTAACACCTTTGCAATCTTCTTATAGCCATTGCCCTTCCTGTGAAGAGAAATCCCCTCTTCTCTTGTCTTCCTGGACCATTCTCTTGACTTCACCATGTCTGTAAACACACCAGTAAATGTCTAGAAGGAGCTGAGTATCACAGTCATTTTACATCTGCCTAATTGGGGCTTATTCTGCTTGATTGCTGCTCCTTGACATCCAGAGGTGTTTTCAATACCTGATCGAAAACACTTGAATGAACCTCTGTTCTTAAGAGTGGTCGTCTTTAAGGGGCTGAATAATTGTGTCAATGAAGAAATCACAAAAAAAACATTTAATACTGTATTACAAAAACAATTGATGTCATTTTAGTTGCATTTGGTTCTTTAAAAAGTCCTTGTAAGATTTCATTCTGAACACAATTACAAATGTACACTAAATTCCCTAAAACCCTTTACAGCATTGGGGGTTGAATAATTTTGAACACAACTGTATATATATTATATACTGTATATCACTATATACAAGAGGATGATATACGGTATAACATCTTCTTGTAGTGATATACAGTATAGTGATAAGGACCATGCTGGTATAACCTGGGTATCTCCTGTATATAATTATATATGTACAGCTGATATAAGTTATACATCTTCTTGTATATAGTGATATGGAGCATGCTGGTATAACCTGGGTATCTCCTGTATATAATTATATATGTACAGCTGGTATAAGTTATACTTCTTCTTGTATACAGTTATATGGAGCATGCTGGTATAACCTGGGTATCTCCTGAATATAATTATATATGTACAGCTGGTATAAGTTATACATCTTCTTGTATACAGTGATATGGAGCATGCTGGTATAACCTGGGCATCTCCTGTATATAATTATATATGTACAGCTGGTATAAGTTATACATCTTCTTGTATATAGTGATATGGACCATGCTGGTATAACCTGGGCATCTCCTGTATATAATTATATATGTACAGCTGGTATAAGTTATACATCTTCTTGTATATAGTGATATGGAGCATGCTGGTATAACCTGGGCATCTCCTGTATATAATTATATATGTACAGCTGGTATAAGTTATACATCTTCTTGTATACAGTTATATGGACCATGCTGGTATAACCCGGGTATCTCCTGAATATAATTATATATGTACAGCTGGTATAAGTTATACATCTTCTTGTATACAGTGATATGGAGTATGCTGGTATAACCTGGGTATCTCCTGTATATAATTATATATGTACAGCTGGTATAATTTATCCATCTTCTTGTATATAGTGATATGGAGCATGCTGGTATAACCTGGGCATCTCCTGTATATAATTATATATGTACAGCTGGTATAAGTTATACATCTTCTTGTATATAGTTATATGGAGCATGCTGGTATAACCTGGGTATCTCCTGTATATAATTATATATGTACAGCTGGTATAAGTTATACATCTTCTTGTATATAGTGATATGGAGCATGGTGGTATAACCTGGGTATCTCCTGTATATAATTATACATGTACAGCCGGTATAAGTTATACATCTTCTTGTATATAGTGATATGGACCATGCTGGTATAACCTGGGCATCTCCTGTATATAATTATATATGTACAGCTGGTATAAGTTATACATCTTCTTGTATATAGTGATATGGAGCATGCTGGTATAACCTGGGCATCCCCTGTATATAATTATATATGTACAGCTGGTATAAGTTATACATCTTCTTGTATATAGTGATATGGAGCATGCTGGTATAACCTGGGCATCTCCTGTATATAATTATATATGTACAGCTGGTATAAGTTATACATCTTCTTGTATACAGTGATATGGAGTATGCTGGTATAACCTGGGTATCTCCTGTATATAATTATATATGTACAGCTGGTATAATTTATCCATCTTCTTGTATATAGTGATATGGAGCATGCTGGTATAACCTGGGCATCTCCTGTATATAATTATATATGTACAGCTGGTATAAGTTATACATCTTCTTGTATATAGTTATATGGAGCATGTTGGTATAACCTGGGTATCTCCTGTATATAATTATATATGTACAGCTGGTATAATTTATCCATCTTCTTGTATATAGTGATATGGAGCATGCTGGTATAACCTGGGCATCTCCTGTATATAATTATATATGTACAGCTGGTATAAGTTATACATCTTCTTGTATATAGTTATATGGAGCATGCTGGTATAACCTGGGTATCTCCTGTATATAATTATATATGTACAGCTGGTATAATTTATCCATCTTCTTGTATATAGTGATATGGAGCATGCTGGTATAACCTGGGCATCTCCTGTATATAATTATATATGTACAGCTGGTATAAGTTATACATCTTCTTGTATATAGTTATATGGAGCATGCTGGTATAACATGGGTATCTCCTGTATATAATTATATTTATACATCTTAATATACCAGAAGATGTATAACTTATACCAGGCCAGCTCACATATAATAATATACAGAACATACCAAGGCCAGATAGTAACTATTACCTGGGCTGGCTCCGGCTGAAAGCTGCTGAAAGTCAGTGTCTACTGTCAAGGCTGGATGGTGGAGGCTGGCTGGGCTCTGGCTGGCTGAATGAGTGCTGCTCCTCGGCCTAGCTCAGGCTGGCAGAAATGTCTGGCCCGAGAGAGAGAGAACGAGGCGAGGTGGGGGTGAGTGACTGTAGTATAGAGTCAGACAGACTACTGGGCAAGTGGCATGACCGCCTAAATGGGGGCATCACATACAGGCGATAGCCAACACAAATCTTATTCGACTTTATGGATATTTTTACTAAAGCTGTGGCGCAACCAAAGAACAACTTCCAAGAGTCTCCAACCGAGAGATGAACCCGTGGGGTACCACGTCTCAGTATTAATAAGTTCTGGCCTCACAACCACACCAAAATAAAGCTGTGACAAAAGGTACAATATAGTGTGTATATATATCTATAGTAATTATTTTATTTCATTATATATATTGTGGGGATTCGCTCTGGTAGACAGGACCAGCGGGTGCAGTACAGAGGCAACGTTCAAGCTTGTAAATTAAATGTCCGTGTTTTATTCACACAACAAAAAGAGCATCACAAAAAACAGGTGGCTTGGTGTTTGTTCACACACACAAAAGTCCATAAACGGAAGAGTCACCTTAGCTCCTTGGTGTTAGCAAGTCCATAGACAGGCTTTTTCAGGCAGCCTGTTCGTTTTCACAGGGGTTTGAGCCCTCCAGCTTGGCTCCAGCCGCAGGTCCCAAAAACACAGCCCTCAGCTCCCAGCACTATTAGCAGCTCCAGGACAATCACTCCCCCAGCTGCTGGTGCTGGCTGAGTTTTAAACCCAGCCCAAAACCAGGACTGGACCGTGGGGAGCAGCCACCCACCCTACACTTTAGCTGCTCCCGGTAAGAGCCGGCCCGGATCGGCTTTGCAGCCATGCTATCTATCAATGTCAAGCAGCACTAGCTGCTGCTGACACAAAAACCCGGCTCTCACCTCACCGAGGCCAGGAACCTCGGTGACACGTATCTTCCGTCCATGACGGCACCTTGCGCCCTCTTACATACCTCCCCCTTTGTTCAACCCCGACAGGGTGAACACACGCCAAACACTGTACTCGAGACAGTGCATCCGCATTTCCTTGCAAGCGGCCTGCCCTGTGTTCCACTGTGAACTTGAAGTTCTGCAGAGACAAGAACCATCTGGTGACCCGAGCATTCCTGTCTTTCGCCTGGCACATCCACTTTAGAGGGGAATGGTCGGTCACCAGACGGAACTTTCTCCCTAGCAGATAATAGCGGAGAGACTCTAGTGCCCACTTGATGGCCAGGCACTCTCTCTCCACTATACTGTACCTGGTTTCGGCTGGGGTGAGTTTGCGACTCAGGAAAACCACGGGATGCTCCTCCCCATTGATTTCCTGAGAGAGTACAGCCCGAGGCCCACTTCAGAGGCATCGGTCTGTACCACAAACTCTCTCTTGAAGTCGGGCGTCACCAAAACCGGGGACCCACACAGGGCCGACTTCAGAGCAGAGAAAGCCTTATCCGCCTGCTCATTCCACTGAATCGACACTGACCTGCGTCCCTTTAAAAGGCTTGTCAATGGAGCAGCAATTGTAGCAAAGTTGGGAATAAACCTCATGTAGTATCCCACCATGCCCAGGAATGATTTTACTTGCCGCGTAGTGACAGGTCGGGGCCAATTCTTAATTGCCTCAATTTTGTTTACCTGAGGTTTGACCACCCCCGCCCAATGACATACCCTAGGTATTTGGTCTCTTCTAACCCTATCACACACTTTTTGGGTTAGCAGTTAAGCCAGCTTTCCTAAGGGAGTCCACTATGGCCTGTACCTTCGGTAGGTGACTCTCCCAGTCGGTGCTATGGATAATGATATCATCCAGATACGCTGAGGCGTACCGTCGATGTGGACGAAGCACAATATCCATAAGCCTTTGAAACGTGGCGGGGCGCCATGTAGACCAAAGGGTAATACCTTGTACTGATACAACCCCTCCGGTGTGATAAAAGCAGTTTTTTCCTTGGCAGCCTCCGTTAAGGGTACCTGCCAGTACCCTTTGGTGAGGTCCAAGACAGAAAAATACCTGGCTTGGCCCAATTTTTCAATGAGCTCATCCACCCTCGGCATGGGATATGCGTCAAACTTGGACACCTCATTCAGCTTGCGGAAATCGTTACAGAACCTCAATGTCCCGTCCGGCTTGGGTATTAAGACTATCGGACTGGCCCAATCACTTTTTGACTCCTCGATGACACCTAACTGGAGCATCAGCTGCACTTCCTTCACAATGGCTTGTCGCCGAGCCTCGGGTACCCGATACGGCTTTAACCGGACTTTGGCCTGAGGCTCAGTGATAATGTCATGCTGGATTAGGGATGTGCGCCCAGGAGGTCCGAGAACACATCCGTGTTCCGACTAATGAACTCCTTAACTTCCTGGACCTGTTTGGAGGACAGGCTATCTGAAATTTTTACGGTGGCGGCTGCTTCCCGGACTTCGAGGTGAGGGGCTGGATCCTTCTCACCTAGAAGCCCTGGCCGGGGCTGTCATCGCTGGACGAGTTCCTATCCTTCCATGGCTTCAGCAAATTCACATGATACACCTGCTCCGGCTTCCGCCGCCCTGGCTGGTGCACCTTGTAATTTACTTCCCCACTTTCTCGAGCACTTCATAGGGCCCCTGCCACCTAGCTAGAAATTTGCTGTCAAGGGTGGGTACCAGAACTAAAACTCGGTCTCCGGGATTAAAGTCTCGTACTCGAGCCTGACGATTATAGACTCTACTTTGGGCCTGTTGTGCTGCCTCCATATGCTCCCGGACCAGCGGTAACACCCTCTCCATACGTTCCTGCATCTGGGTGACATACTCAATTACGCTTTTGTGGGGACGGGCTGTTGCTCCCACGCTTCCTTAGCGATGTCCAACAGGCCCCGTGGGCGTCTGCCATAAAGCAGTTCGAAGGGTGAGAACCCAGTAGAGGCCTGGGGCACTTCTCGCACTGCAAACATGAGATAGGGCAGAAGCAGATCCCAGTCCTTCCCATCTCGGGACACCACCCTTTTCAGCATATTTTTTAAAGTTTGGTTAAATCTTTCCACAAGGCCGTCCGTTTGCGGATGGTAAACGGACGTCCGCAATTGCTTTATATGCAACAGTTTACACAATTCCCTCATAATCTTAGACATAAAGGGGTCCCTTGGTCCGTCAGAACCTCCTTAGGTAGGCCCACCCGGGTAAACATCTCCATTAACTCCTTTGCAATGAGCCTAGCCGATGTGTGTCGAAGAGGCACCGCCTCTGGATATCGAGTAGCATAGTCCAGAATCACCAGGATATGTTGGTGACCCCTAGCAGACTTCGGTACGGGTCCGACCAGATCCATGGCAATACGCTCGAATGGGACCTCAATTATTGGGAGAGGGACCAGGGGACTTCTGTAATGCGGCTGGGGGCTATTTACCTGACAGGTCGGACAGGACTTACAGAACTCCTCTACTTCCTTAAACAAACCGGGCCAGTAAAATCGCTGTAGTACGCGGTCCTGCGTTTTCTGCCACCCCATGTGTCCCCCAAGAACATGTTGGTGGGCAAGCTCCATAACAAGCTTGCGATATGCGGTGGGCACCACCAACTGTTCAACTGGCTCACCTCGGATTTGGTTCACCCGATACAACATATCCTGAAGAATAATAAACCGTGGAAACATTAATTCAGCCCCAGGTTTCTGGGGTTTACCGTCAATTATTACAACACTTTCCCAGGCCCTGGTTAGGGTTTGGTCCCGGTGTTGTGCGGTCCCAAAATTTTCCCCGGAGACATTGAGGTCTGCCAACTCAGGTCCCGGTGGCAAGTCCTCCGTGTCTCCCCACCATTACACTCAGTGGGGTTGTCTCCCCTCTACCGCTGGAGCAGTGGTCACACCTACCGCTGGCCCTTCAGATTCGGGCTCCCAGGGTTCTGGCCTTCCAGTGGTATCAGGCCACTCTACTAGGGTTACCCCTGTCTCGGGGCCCATCAGACACTTTTATAGCCGGCCACAGCGTCGGGAAACCTGGGAAGTCCCTCCCAAGAATCAGTTCATGTGGGAGTTTGGTAGCGACAGCCACCTCGTGGGTCCACTTACCAGCCGCTGTGGACAAAGTCACTAATGCAGTGGGGTAGTCTTTTAAGTCTCCGTGGATGCATAGGACCCCGACTTTACGGCCGGTATACTCCGCAGGCCGTACTAGGGCAGCTCTTACCAGGAGACTAAACTCCCGGAGTCCATCAGGGCCACCGCCAGAGAATCTCCCACCTCTACCTGACACAGGTGGGTATTGTCCTGCCCCTCACGGGTGCCAGTTGCACACAGCTTCCGTGCATACAGGGAGTGGCGATACCCGTAGTTCACATCCATCGGCTCACCCTGATGCGGACAGTCGGCCCTGATGTGGCCTGGCTCCTGACACCTCCAGCATACCACGGGAGGCGGATCCGCAGGGGATACATTCCGTGCAGGTCTCTCTGTCGCGGTCGTCGGAACTGGGGTGGAGGCCTCCGGGGTTTGACTGGCCCCTTCCCAGCAAGACTCCCCTGCAGGTTTCTGGTGGCCTCGTAACGCTCCACCAGGTCGACCATCTCCAGGGCACTTACCGGAGACGCCTGGCCGACCCAGTGCTGGAGGGGATAAGGCAGGGCCCTCCAAAAGATGTCCGCCAACAGTCGATCCAGCATGGCAGTGGGACTTAGTAGATCAGGCTGCAGCCACTTTTGCAGCCTGTGCAGCAGATCGTAGTACTGCGGCCTAGCAGGTTCAGTCGTTTTAAAGTCCCACTGGTGGACTCTTTGAGCGCGGACCAGCACGTTCACCCCCAGTCTGGCTAGGATCTCTCCTTTCACGGTGTCATAATCGGCCGCTTGGTCGTCCGACAAGTCGAAAAACACCTGCTGAGGTCCGGAAGCCAGGAACGGAGCGACCACCTCAGCCCACTGGTCACGGGGCAGCTTCTCCCTCACGGCCACTTTTTCGAAGACTGCCAGGTAGGTCTCGGCATCATCCTCGGGGTCATCTTGGGAATTGCTGCACGGACCGCTTTCCGGGCATCATGGGCACGGTGAGAGGCTCCAGTCGCTTGCAAAGCCATTACATGTTGCAACAGCAGCTGGTTTGTCTCCTGCTGCTGCTTGTTGGCCTCCCGCTGCTGTAAATTGGCCTCCACGAGAGCCTTTACAACTGCCTCCATCTTGTCAGAGTTCACGTGTTGAAACTTTGCCGGCTTGACATATGACATTCACTTTGGAAAAAACTTCGGCGTTTACGCCAGCCTCACTGCGCATGCCCGCATCCGACACCAAATGTGGGGATTCGCTCTGGTAGACAGGACCAGCGGGTGCAGTACAGAGGCAACGTTCAAGCTTGTAAATTAAATGTCCGTGTTTTATTCACACAACAAAAGAGCATCACAAAAAGCAGGTGGCTTGGTGTTTGTTCACACACACAAAAGTCCATAAACGGAAGAGTCACCTTAGCTCCTTGGTGTTAGCAAGTCCATAGACAGGCTTTTTCAGGCAGCCTGTTCGTTTTCACAGGGGTTTGAGCCCTCCAGCTTGGCTCCAGCCGCAGGTCCCAAAAACACAGCCCTCAGCTCCCAGCACTATTAGCAGCTCCAGGACAATCACTCCCCAGCTGCTGGTGCTGGCTGAGTTTTAAACCCAGCCCAAAACCAGGACTGGACCGTGGGGAGCAGCCACCCACCCTACACTTTAGCTGCTCCCGGTAAGAGCCGGCCCGGATCGGCTTTGCAGCCATGCTATCTATCAATGTCAAGCAGCACTAGCTGCTGCTGACACAAAAACCCGGCTCTCACCTCACCGAGGCCAGGAACCTCGGTGACACGTATCTTCCGTCCATGACGGCACCTTGCGCCCTCTTACAATATATATACATATATATATATATATATATATATATATATATATATTATTTATTATTAAAATGAGATTTTGAAAACATACATAAAACAGATAAGATCATGGAGGAAGGGGTGGGTGGGAGGGATTGTCACCTTGAAGACTGAAGCTGGAATGCACTGTGTGCTGAAGAACAAACAGTGAAAGTAGGGAGCTAAACCCTCCCTTCCAGGGGGCAACTAATAAGGAAAGGGAATTTAAACTAGATTTTACTAGAATATGTGCCCCAACCATGACTCCTGCCTTGCTGGATGCTAGGCTAGTCATGACCTCCGTGGCCTACATACAGAGCCTACAAAAGTCACTGACTAGCAGTCGCCTCGCGCTCCTCTGTTCCCAACTTCCTGCCAGACCTGCAGCACTGATAACTTTGTGACTTCACGTAAGCGCACAGTGTGATCCGGACATGCTGCCAGACCCTGCTCCCTGCCATTAGTACTTAAAGTTACCATGCCCTAGCCCGCCCGTCGTCGCATATTTCATAACAACGAAAAGGGGGACTTCTGGCCGTCTGTCCTGGCCTTGCGCCGAACCAGGAGTCTAAAAACTGGACTGTCAGGCCTAAAACCGGACGTCTGGCCACCCTAAGAGCAGCAGTGGCAGAGAGGCTGAGGCCAGCAGCAGCCATTTCAGTCAGATTAGAGCCAAACTGCAGAGTGGCTGTAATCTGCTGGCTGCTGCTGGCCTCAGTGAGTCTCTGAAACTGCAGAGACCCTCATATCTGCCAGCCCCCATCAGACCTCTGATCAGCCCAAAGACCCTCAGTCAGCCCCCAGCAGACCTCAGATCAACCCAAAGACCCCCATCAGACCTTAGCTCAGCCCAAAGACCCCAATCAGCCCCCACTCAGCCCCCATCATGCCTCAGATCAGCCCAAAGACCTCCCACTCAGCCCCCATAAGACCTCAGATCAGCCCAAAGACCCCAGTCAGCCCCCATCAGACCTCAGATCAGTCCAAAGACCCCCATCAGAACCCCACTCAGCCCCGCTCAGACCAATCAGCGGCAGGGCCCAGGCTAGGCCCCAACATACTTACCTGTTTTGCACCGCGGGCCACGGCTACTCTTCCTCCCTGGCTGGCAGAAGTTGCGCTCCTCTGTCTTCCTGCCTGGTGCTGCACTGTCACCTGACAGTGCAGCGTCAGGTCATAGTGCGCGCACTACGCCCTGAAGCTGTACGCGCTCAGGACGCTGGCCAGGGAGGGTAAGTATATTAAAGGGACGGGCAGGCCATGCGCAAACGAGGAGGTGGAGCACTGGGCCCAAGGCATACCACAGCACTAATGCAGGGGCCAGGGGTCCACAGGCGGCCTCCAGCAGGTTCTCTGACATCAGCTTTAAGCTGCAGTATGATTTGGACTTATTCTGGGATATATATAATGACTAGTGTTGAGCGAGCATGCTCGGCCGAACTCAATTTGGCCTCGAGCATTGCTATGCTCGGCACATGGCGGTACTCGGCCAAGTACCGCATGTGTTCGAGCGCAATGCTCGAGTCTCCTTCCCGCATGTTTCTTGGCTACTATGCAGCCAATAAACGTGCAGGAGGTACTGGCATGCACTGTAATGCCGTAGCCATGTTGGCTACTTGCAATACAGTGATTGGCTGGCCGAACACGTCATCGGGTGCTATATAGCACCCGATGAGACGTGTTCGGCTTAGTATTAGTCAGGGAGAGCTGAGCATAAGAAGGGACAGATGCTGTAGGGAGTTTTGTTGGAAAATTTTTATTAGAAAAACTTTTCAGAAACCCAAAAGTCCTTTTAAGGACTATTGTGTCTGATAGCAGCAATATATGTTTGTAGCGCAACCTGCACTAAATTGCTCAGTCTTGGGGCTCATGCACACAACAGTGTTTGGAGGACAGGCTATCTGAAACTTTACGGTGGCGGCTGCTTCCCGGACTTCGAGGTGAGGGCTGGATCCTTCTCACCTAGAAGCCTGGCCGGGGCTGTCATCGCTGGACGAGTTCCTATCCTTCCATGGCTTCAGCAAATTCACATGATACACCTGCTCCGGCTTCCGCCGCCCTGGCTGGTGCACCTTGTAATTTACTTCCCCCACTTTCTCGAGCACTTCATAGGGCCCCTGCCACCTAGCTAGAAATTTGCTGTCAAGGGTGGGTACCAGAACTAAAACTCGGTCTCCGGGATTAAAGTCTCGTACTCGAGCCTGACGATTATAGACTCTACTTTGGGCCTGTTGTGCTGCCTCCATATGCTCCCGGACCAGCGGTAACACCCTCTCCATACGTTCCTGCATCTGGGTGACATACTCAATTACGCTTTTGTGGGGGACGGGCTGTTGCTCCCACGTTTCCTTAGCGATGTCCAACAGGCCCCGTGGGCGTCTGCCATAAAGCAGTTCGAAGGGTGAGAACCCAGTAGAGGCCTGGGGCACTTCTCGCACTGCAAACATGAGATAGGGCAGAAGCAGATCCCAGTCCTTCCCATCTCGGGACACCACCCTTTTCAGCATATTTTTTAAAGTTTGGTTAAATCTTTCCACAAGGCCGTCCGTTTGGGGATGGTAAACGGACGTCCGCAATTGCTTTATATGCAACAGTTTACACAATTCCCTCATAATCTTAGACATAAAAGGGGTCCCTTGGTCCGTCAGAACCTCCTTAGGTAGGCCCACCCGGGTAAACATCTCCATTAACTCCTTTGCAATGAGCCTAGCCGATGTGTGTCGAAGAGGCACCGCCTCTGGATATCGAGTAGCATAGTCCAGAATCACCAGGATATGTTGGTGACCCCTAGCAGACTTCGATACGGGTCCGACCAGATCCATGGCAATACGCTCGAATGGGACCTCAATTATTGGGAGAGGGACCAGGGGACTTCTGTAATGCGGCTGGGGGCTATTTACCTGACAGGTCGGACAGGACTTACAGAACTCCTCTACTTCCTTAAACAAACCGGGCCAGTAAAATCGCTGTAGTACGCGGTCCTGCGTTTTCTGCCACCCCATGTGTCCCCCAAGAACATGTTGGTGGGCAAGCTCCATAACAAGCTTGCGATATGCGGTGGGCACCACCAACTGTTCAACTGGCTCACCTCGGATTTGGTTCACCCGATACAACATATCCTGAAGAATAATAAACCGTGGAAACATTAATTCAGCCCCAGGTTTCTGGGGTTTACCGTCAATTATTACAACACTTTCCCAGGCCCTGGTTAGGGTTTGGTCCCGGTGTTGTGCGGTCCCAAAATTTTCCCCGGAGACATTGAGGTCTGCCAACTCAGGTCCCGGTGGCAAGTCCTCCGTGTCTCCCACCATTACACTCAGTGGGGTTGTCTCCCCTCTACCGCTGGAGCAGTGGTCACACCTACCGCTGGCCCTTCAGATTCGGGCTCCCAGGGTTCTGGCCTTCCAGTGGTATCAGGCCACTCTACTAGGGTTACCCCTGTCTCGGGGCCCATCAGACACTTTTATAGCCGGCCACAGCGTCGGGAAACCTGGGAAGTCCCTCCCAAGAATCAGTTCATGTGGGAGTTTGGTAGCGACAGCCACCTCGTGGGTCCACTTACCAGCCGCTGTGGACAAAGTCACTAATGCAGTGGGGTAGTCTTTTAAGTCTCCGTGGATGCATAGGACCCCGACTTTACGGCCGGTATACTCCGCAGGCCGTACTAGGGCAGCTCTTACCAGGGAGACTAAACTCCCGGAGTCCATCAGGGCCACCGCCAAAGAATCTCCCACCTCTACCTGACACAGGTGGGTATTGTCCTGCCCCTCACAGGTGCCAGTTGCACACAGCTTCCGTGCATACAGGGAGTGGCGATAGTTCACATCCATCGGCTCACCCTGATGCGGACAGTCGGCCCTGATGTGGCCTGGCTCCTGACACCTCCAGCATACCACGGGAGGCGGATCCGCAGGGGATACATTCCGTGCAGGTCTCTCTGTCGCCGGAACTGGGGTGGAGGCCTCCGGGGTTTGACTGGCCCCTTCCCAGCAAGACTCCCCTGCAGGTTTCTGGTGGCCTTGTAACGCTCCACCAGGTCGACCATCTCCAGGGCACTTACCGGAGACGCCTGGCCGACCCAGTGCTGGAGGGGATAAGGCAGGGCCCTCCAAAAGATGTCCGCCAACAGTCGATCCAGCATGGCAGTGGGACTTAGTAGATCAGGCTGCAGCCACTTTTGCAGCCTGTGCAGCAGATCGTAATACTGCGGCCTAGCAGGTTCAGTCGTTTTAAAGTCCCACTGGTGGACTCTTTGAGCGCGGACCAGCACGTTCACCCCCAGTCTGGCTAGGATCTCTCCTTTCACGGTGTCATAATCGGCCGCTTGGTCGTCCGACAAGTCGAAAAACACCTGCTGAGGTCCGGAAGCCAGGAACGGAGCGACCACCTCAGCCCACTGGTCACGGGGCAGCTTCTCCCTCACGGCCACTTTTCGAAGACTGCCAGGTAGGTCTCGGCATCATCCTCGGGGTCATCTTGGGAATTGCTGCACGGACCGCTTTCCGGGCATCATGGGCACGGTGAGAGGCTCCAGTCGCTTGCAAAGCCATTACATGTTGCAACAGCAGCTGGTTTGTCTCCTGCTGCTGCTTGTTGGCCTCCCGCTGCTGTAAATTGGCCTCCACGAGAGCCTTTACAACTGCCTCCATCTTGTCAGAGTTCACGTGTTGAAACTTTGCCGGCTTGACATATGACATTCACTTTGGAAAAAACTCGGCGTTTACGCCAGCCTCACTGCGCATGCCCGCATCCGACACCAAATGTGGGGATTCGCTCTGGTAGACAGGACCAGCGGGTGCAGTACAGAGGCAACGTTCAAGCTTGTAAATTAAATGTCCGTGTTTTATTCACACAACAAAAGAGCATCACAAAAACAGGTGGCTTGGTGTTTGTTCACACACACAAAAGTCCATAAACGGAAGAGTCACCTTAGCTCCTTGGTGTTAGCAAGTCCATAGACAGGCTTTTTCAGGCAGCCTGTTCGTTTTCACAGGGGTTTGAGCCCTCCAGCTTGGCTCCAGCCGCAGGTCCCAAAAACACAGCCCTCAGCTCCCAGCACTATTAGCAGCTCCAGGACAATCACTCCCCAGCTGCTGGTGCTGGCTGAGTTTTAAACCCAGCCCAAAACCAGGACTGGACCGTGGGGAGCAGCCACCCACCCTACACTTTAGCTGCTCCCGGTAAGAGCCGGCCCGGATCGGCTTTGCAGCCATGCTATCTATCAATGTCAAGCAGCACTAGCTGCTGCTGACACAAAAACCCGGCTCTCACCTCACCGAGGCCAGGAACCTCGGTGACACGTATCTTCCGTCCATGACGGCACCTTGCGCCTCTCTTACAATATATATATATATATATATATATATATATATATATATATATATATATTATTTATTATTAAAATGAGATTTTGAAAACATACATAAAACAGATAAGATCATGGAGGAAGGGGTGGGTGGGAGGGATTGTCACCTTGGAAGACTGAAGCTGGAATGCACTGTGTGCTGAAGAACAAACAGTGAAAGTAGGAGCTAAACCCCTCCCTTCCAGGGGGGGGGGGCAACTAATAAGGAAAGGGAATTTAAACTAGATTTTACTAGAATATGTGCCCCAACCATGACTCCTGCCTTGCTGGATGCTAGGGCTAGTCATGACCTCCGTGGCCTACATACAGAGCCTACAAAAGTCACTGACTAGCAGTCGCTTCCGCGCTCCTCTGTTCCCAACTTCCTGCCAGACCTGCAGCACTGATAACTTTGTGACTTCACGTAAGCGCACAGTGTGATCCGGACATGCTGCCAGACCCTGCTCCCTGCCATTAGTACTTAAAGTTACCATGCCCTAGCCCGCCCGTCGTCGCATATTTCATAACAACGAAAAAGGGGGACTTCTGGCCGTCTGTCCTGGCCTTGCGCCGAACCAGGAGTCTAAAAACTGGACTGTCAGGCCTAAAACCGGACGTCTGGCCACCCTAAGAGCAGCAGTGGCAGAGAGGCTGAGGCCAGCAGCAGCCATTTCAGTCAGATTAGAGCCAAACTGCAGAGTGGCTGTAATCTGCTGGCTGCTGCTGGCCTCAGTGAGTCTCTGAAACTGCAGAGAGACCTCATATCTGCCAGCCCCCATCAGACCTCTGATCAGCCCAAAGACCCTCAGTCAGCCCCCAGCAGACCTCAGATCAACCCAAAGACCCCCATCAGACCTTAGCTCAGCCCAAAGACCCCAATCAGCCCCCCACTCAGCCCCCATCATGCCTCAGATCAGCCCAAAGACCCCCACTCAGCCCCCATAAGACCTCAGATCAGCCCAAAGACCCCCAGTCAGCCCCCATCAGACCTCAGATCAGTCCAAAGACCCCCATCAGAACCCCACTCAGCCCCGCTCAGACCAATCAGCGGCAGGGCCCAGGCTAGGCCCCAACATACTTACCTGTTTTGCACCGCGGGCCACGGCTACTCTTCCTCCCTGGCTGGCAGAAGTTGCGCTCCTCTGTCTTCCTGCCTGGTGCTGCACTGTCACCTGACAGTGTGCAGCGTCAGGTCATAGTGCGCGCACTACGTCCTGAAGCTGTACGCGCTCAGGACGCTGGCCAGGGAGGGTAAGTATATTAAAGGGACGGGCAGGCCATGCGCAAACGAGGAGGTGGAGCACTGGGCCCAAGGTACATACAGCACTAATGCAGGGGCCAGGGGTCCACAGGCGGCCTCCAGCAGGTTCTCTGACATCAGCTTTAAGCTGCAGTATGATTTGGACTTATTCTGGGATATATATAATGACTAGTGTTGAGCGAGCATGCTCGGCCGAACACCAATTTGGCTCGAGCATTGCTATGCTCGGCACATGGCGGTACTCGGCCAAGTACCGCATGTGTTCGAGCGCAATGCTCGAGTCTTCTTCCCGCATGTTTCTTGGCTACTATGCAGCCAATAAACGTGCAGGGAGGTACTGGCATGCACTGTAATGCCGTAGCCATGTTGGCTACTTGCAATACAGTGATTGGCTGGCCGGAACACGTCATCGGGTGCTATATAGCACCCGATGAGACGTGTTCGGCTTAGTATTAGTCAGGGAGAGCTGAGCATAAGAAGGGACAGATGCTGTAGGGAGTTTTGTTGGAAAATTTTTATTAGAAAAACTTTTCAGAAACCCAAAAGTCCTTTTAAGGACTATTGTGTCTGATAGCAGCAATATATGTTTGTAGCGCAACCTGCACTAAATTGCTCAGTCTTGGGGCTCATGCACACAACAGTATTTTCTTTCCGTTTCCGTTCCGTGTTTTTTTTGTGGACCGTTTGCGGAACCATTCACTTCAATGGGGCTGGAGAAAATACTAAAGGTACTCCATGTGCATTCCGTTTCCGTATTTCCGTATGTCCGTTCTGCAAAGAAGTTGTGCATGTCCTATTATTGTCTGCAAATCACGGTCTGAGGCCCTATTTAAGTCAATGGGTCCGCAAAAAATACGGAACGCACACGGACCACACCTGTATGTCATCCGTATTTTGCGGATCCATACTGTAGAAATGCTATGCCCAGCACATATTGCTCATGTGTTTGGTGATTAATAAGTGACTGTTTCAGTATACGATCCGCAAAAAACGGACCAAATACAGAAACAATACGAATATGTTTTGTGCAATAAAGGAATGGAAGAGGACTTAAATTAGAGGGAAAAAACCTCAGATACTGAACAACGGATCCGTGAAAAACGGACCTTAAAAGACACACGGTCGTGTGCATAAGTCCGTAGGGAGAGCTGTGCATAGCAAGAGACAGACAGTATAGGGAGTGTTATTGGAATATTTTTATTAGAAAAACTTTTCAGAGACCCAAAAGTCCTTTTAAGGACTATTGTGTGTGACAGCAGCAATATATATTTTTAGTGCATCCTGCACTAAATAGCTTCTAATAGGCCACTGCGGACAGTTAAATTATCCGTAATATTTTTAATAGGGTCAGCTCAGCAGCAGGCCCTCAACCATAATTGTTTCAATGGTCAGCTCGGCAGCAGGCCCTCAACCATAATGTATTAGATGGTCAGATCAGCAGGCCCTTGCTCCAAATGTTTTTGAGGGTCACCAGCAGGCCATCAATCATAATTTTTCAAGGGTGTGTATGATGCCCTCCCTTATGTGTAATAAAGGGTGTATTGGATGCCGGTTCCTTGTAATTTTTGGCAGCCCTTTCACTTAGTGAATAGGCTTTATGCGTGTAGGAGTCCCACTACATGAACAATTGTACCGCAATGTGAATGAGGCCCTCCTTTATTACCAGCGGACATGCTGCCAGACCATAAGGGGGGGTATAGGGCATCCGGGAGAAGCATAGGAGCAATCCACGCTGTCTCAGATTTGCAGGTATAAAAGTTGTGAATACCCCGACTAGGGGGGGTCGACAGGCACCGGTTACTATTACAGGCAGAGTCGAGATGGATAATTCGTACCCAAGCAATGGGGAGTCTCGGTTAAAATGATAAGAATGATTTGTCTGTACATTTATAGGATACGAATGTAGGGGTACCCTGTTTCATACCCTGCTCTATACCAATGCAGTCTGGGGGTTATGTATTTGCTACCCTGCCGTAGGACGCTTGACTGGGTCCCTATACATGTACGCACGCATGGACATGCTGGAGGCCAGACGAAGCGCAGTATCTGCGCGAAACAGCCGTCGCCGCTTATCTACTGTGAGCAGAGCACGTCCGCCCCCAAGCCTGGCTGATGTACTTTTGGATTACTACAATAAAGTTTTGGACCTTTTAATACACTGGTGAGTGCCACTGGTTTCATCTCTTCTGTGAATAGGTGCCTGGTTTAATGCTCGGGTTCTCCCATTGACTTCCATTATACTTGGGTGCTCTGTAGAGCACCCGAGCATCCCAATGTGTTCAGCCCAAGCACTTGGGTACTCGATCAACACTGACTGATGCTTTGTTTCGTTATTAATCTGGGAGCATCTACAGGAGATCCAGCTGTCCAAGCCTCAGGTAGTGAGGGCCACCATCTTGTTCCAGTCTGAGGTGATGGTGCTGACAGATCTGGAGCACTGGCTGAGCAGACAGTGTATGTTGAAGAGTCACCCGGAAAAAATATATGAGGAAGACATCTGGAATGGCGGATACACCGTGAGAATACAACTAGAGCAGGCATGCTCAACCTGTGGCCCTCCAGCTGTTGTTAAACTACAACTCCCACAATGCCCTGCTGTAGGCTGATAGCTTTAGGCTGTTTGAGCATGCTGGGAGTTGTAGTTTTGCAACAGCTGGAGGGCCGCAGGTTGAGCATGCTTGAACTAGAGCAAAACAATGGTGTGACCAGACATCTGCCGCACTCCTTCTACCTGGGCTCAGAGAGAGGGATATGCTACTACCCCGGTCAGCCGTGGCTGTGTCACAGATGTTTGGACAGACACCTCGCCATTAACTGCTCCCATATTAAGTGCTTATTTTGTGGACAGTTTGGACATTCGAAGGACGACTGTACAGGTTCGGTCATCTGTAACCTATGTTTAGGAGCGGGTCATATGTTCCGGGACTGTCCGCATGCGGATCATAATAAAAGTTATGAGATCTTCTCAGAGGCTATGGAGGAAGGTCAAGAGGATGTCACTCTGCAAGAGCAGATACAGCCCCAGAAACCGACAGTCCTCATACTGAAGTAATGCAAAGTACCAGTGATCCTGCTGTAGAGAGTGATGGCCCTCCTGAAGCACTACAACTACCAGCAGAGGTAGAGACTGATGGCCCACCTGCTCCATTACAAGCACCATCATCTGCTGAACTACAAATACCAGCCACTGAAAAGACATCTAATGTAAAATATCCAGAAATCCCATTGTAGAGACTAAAGTACCACCTGTCGCACTACAAGCACCAGCCACTGAAGAGAAATCTCATATGCAGAGTAAAGTGACCAGTAAACCAGTTGCCAAACCACTTAAACAACTGGCATGTACGGCAACAGAACCTGATGGTCCAGCTGCAGGGCTCAGGAGGTCCTCTGTGTATGTAGAGGGGTTCCAGACGGTAAAAAGAAAGTACGGTACCGCTGATCCTAGTAGAAAAGTTACTGCAGCAAAGCGAACCCCGGATCCGCCAGTGCTGGCCATAACCTCTGGGCAGTACAGTGCGCTAGGGAAAGAAGAGTCAGAGGAAAAAGCAGAAATAGAGTATGTTTTTTCATAAAACCCTGATGACAACCCTCAGGAAGATGAACCTGACCCTCCAGTGTTCACCAAAAGATGGGGCACTACAGGTCACAGCAGCGGAAGGAGGAAAAAGAGCAAGAAAACTAAGTGACCCGGATGAGGCTGAGAATCCGCTCTATAAATGTGAACAGTGTGAAGACTAAGAACAGGCGGCAGGCGATGTACCAGCGTCTGTCTCAGGAGAGATCTGACATCTTCTTCTTACAGGAGACTTATCTGAAGAACAATGCTCAGGTGTTTGCAGCCAAGAGAGACTGGAGACATGGAGCGTCTTTCTGGTCCTTTGGGCTGGAGAGAAATGACGGTGTGGCCATTCTCTTCAATAAGATGGAGGTTGAGGTGGAGAGAGTCCTGGAGATCTGTCCGGGCCGCTGTCTGATGCTGGACTTTATACTGGACACTGTGTATTATAGAGCCATTAATATCTATGCTTCTCAGACTAGAAAGGAGAGGAGGGAATTATTTCAGCAGATGAAGCCATATTGTTTTACATTCAGGGTGTTTATAATGTGCGGGGATTTTTATAGTGTCTCCTGTAATGTGGATCGTTCCAGTAGTTATAAGCAACTGATATATGATGAGAACTTCCTTAACAATATAGTCCAACAGGCTCTTTTACTGGATCCCTATGTTTAACACAACACCAGTAGAGCCTACACTTACCATAGGGCCGGTAACGCCAGTAGAATAAACCGGGTGTATATAAAACGTGAAGTGAGGAGCTCTCACTAAAGGGCGAGCCCCATAGAGTTCTCTGACCATTGTATGGTGAGTGTCACGCTGGATCTGGTCGGGCCATGGTCTGTGGTACGGGCTACTGGAAGGTGAATAGCTCGGTGCTGCAACATTCAGACTACGGAGAGGCTTTTATCACCTTTTATAATGACCCAAGGACCATCCAGTGTATGTGTGATGACACAGCGGAGTGGTTGGAGTAAATGAAGGGTCATACCAAGCAGTTTCTTATACGTGCTGCGAGGAGGCATAGTAATGTGGAGTATATGAGTAGGGATGAGTGGACCCATGGATGTTCGGGTTCAGCTGAACTACAGGTCAAAGTTCGGATTCGGGACCCGAACTTGAACCCGAAGCCCATTTAAGTCAATCGGGACCTGAACTTTGGTGCACAAAAATGGCTGTAAGATAGTCGTAGTAAGGGCTAGAGGGCTGCAAAATGGGGGTAAGAGCAGGACAGTTGCCCTGCAAACAAATGTAGATAGGGAAATTACTTAAAATAACATGGAATAGAAAAAAAAAAAGAAGAATCTTTAATTAGGAGGCGGAGGTCAAAGTGGAGTAGAAGGTTGAGGAGGCAGTGTAGGTGGAGGAGGGAGGCACTGTTTCCTTTCCTTTCCCTTCCCTTCCTCCCTCCACATTGGGGAAAAGAGAATGCAAAGAGAGCACCCTGTAGTATAACAATGGCTGAGTGCGCCCAGTATACTTGTCTACTCAGCACAAGGTACGGACAAGTCCTGTGGGATCAATGCCTGGTTAATTTTAATGAACGTTAACTTGTCCAGGTTGGCTGTGGACAGGCGACTGTGACTGTCTGTGATTACCCCCCCAGCACCTCCAAGTCGTAAAGGGCATGCTCAGGCCATGTGCCCAATTTGGAGACCCAGAAGTTGAATGGGGCAGACCCATCAGTCAGTACGTGTAGGCATGTGCACACTTACTGTTCCACCATGTTGTTGAAATGCTGACTCCTGCTAAGACGTTCCATATCAGCTAGTGGTGCTGTTGTGGCGTGCTGACAAAGCTTTTCCACATTCCGACCATGCTAAGCCTCCCTTCTGAGCACTGGTTATAATGTGGGCAACTCGGTGGTCATTGCACAGGCACTGCAGCATGTAGTCGCTCATGTGTGCCAGGATGCCCAGAGGCAACAACAAGCTGCTATCTGTGGGAGGTGTATCGTCTGTGTCCTCTGTATCCCCCCAGCCCCGCTTCATTGATGCCCATAACCTGCCTTGGGTGCCACCCTGCTGTGAATATGGTTTCTTTTCCTCATCATCATCCTCCAGAACTGTGCCCTGGCTGCGCAGTTGTGTACCTGGCCTCTCTTGGTGCAGGAACCCACCCTCTGAGGCAGTTGTGAATGATTGGCCTGATAACCATTGAAATTATCCTTCTTCCTCCTCCTCCTCCGGTGCCACATCCTCTTCCATTATCGCCCGTAATGTTTTTTCAAGGAGACATAGAAGTGGGATAGTAACACTGAGGACTGCGTCATCGGGACTGGCTATGTGTCACGGACGCTCCTGTGACAGGTGCCAGGAGATCAGAGAGACTGGCAACATGTGGGTTAATCTGACTTGTTCCTTATGGATCATTTGTGTCTGTGTTTTGGTAATGACCACACTCCTTGCAGGTGTTGTTGGTATGGTCATTTAACCTCCCCTATTTATTACTGCTTACCCCTTCTGGTTTATAGCTTCCATTTCTGGACTCTGGGCTAGCTGGTTGTTGGATCTCGGTTGAGCTCCTGGCACTACCTTTGCTCCAGATTAAGTTAATTGTCGTCTTCCCTATTTGTATTTTGTTTGTTTTATTTCCCTGTCTTTTGTATCTAGGCTTGAGGGAGACTCCTGTTCATCCTTCTGGTCTTGTCACTATTCCAGAGCCCTACAGGGTGTGTTAGGGCTTTAAGTTCCTGTGTATGAACTTTCCTACCATCGAGGTCAGCTCATACTGATAGTTAGTCAGGACTTGGATTAGGGTTGTTCTAGGAGGTGACTTTCTCCTTTACCGTAGTTTCTGTCCCCTTTCCTCCTGTGCTCGGTGTGGAGTTTCCCACCCACACTGTATCCATGATATTATAAACCGTCGAATAACTGGCATTTTTGTTTGTCTGTATCAGTTCAGCCATAGATGCTATCACTGCACTGGCCGGACAGCTGCAGGGGCTGTCACTGGAAGTAGCTGACCTCTGCACGACTGTCTCTCAGGATCAGAGACCACAGGCGGTTGATCCCAGTGGTAGTTACCAGGCCTATCCTGAACCTAAAGTCGCCCTCCCGGATAGATTTTTAGGAGGAAGTGATATTTTCATTCGGTTCAGGGAAGCGTGCAAATTGTATTTTAAGCTACGTCCACATTCTGAGAGGAGAATCAGAAAATGTGCATTTGTCTTTTACTGGTAGTACCCGATTTTCTCCGGACTGTTGAGGTAGCATTAGAGCCCAAGACTGTGGGGATTGAGGTGTTTATCGACAGTGGGGAAGGGGGGAATCCATATGCATGGGGTGTCACCAAGTGTATTAGAAAAAAACATTCCCGTGTTCGCTATTGATCCTGCACCTCTTGCTCAAAAGTGTTTGTCTCATGTGGTGCATGATATCCGATTAAGAGTGGCTGACTTGCATCGGTGGTTCTGGGTTTACCGTGGCTTAGCAAGCACAATCCAACTATCGATTGGCAAGCTAGGCAGATTCTGGATTGTGGTGTTTATTGCATTGACAATTGTCTTAATACATCTTCTATTGCTGTAACTACCAAGAATTTATCCTCTTTTATATCTGAGTTTGCCTACGTGTTTTCTGAGAGTGGATGTCAGGATTTACCTCCACATTGGGAATATGATTGTCCTATCAATCTTATTCCCGGAGCCTAAATCTAGGTTGTATAACTTTTCTGAACCTGAAAGACTGGCCATGAAAGAGTATATTACCGAGAGTTTGGCCAAAGGACATATAAGACCTTCCAAGTCTCCAGTAGCAGCAGGGTTCTTCGGCCATGTCTGGATTTCCGTGAACTTTCTGTCCGTGATCCTTACCCTCTTCCTTTGATTCCCGATTTGTTTAACCAGATTATTGACACCAAGGTGTTCTCCAAGTTGGATTTCAGTGGGCATATAATCTGGTTAGGATCAAGGAAGTTGATGAACGGAAGATGGCTTTTAATACTCCTGAGGGGCACTTTGAGAACCTGGCCATGCCTTTTGGGTTGACCAATGCTCCTGCGGTGTTCCAACACTTTGTGAGTGACATTTTCCAGGTCGTCCTCCATGACAGCACACATGTCATTTATACCTCTAAAGGGACAGGAAGCACAGAGAGGTTAAAAGCTCCTCTCTCCCTTCCAATGCCAGTGTTCTTCCTGTCCCTTTAGGTCGGGAGTAACAGAGAGGTTCTCTGTTATATGAAGAAATTTTTTTTTTTTGGGCCCAGATTGGATCGGGGGGGTTCTGCCTCTCCTTCCTTTCTATCCTTGGGCCGGCTAGTACCCCCTCAAAGTGGTGTCCCCTGGCCTTACCAGTACCAATGACGGCAGCCAGGTCTGGTTGCGATGTCCGCTTCCTCCTACGTTGTGAGTAGAGTTGAGCGAACTTGTATTTTAAGTTCGACGTCCACAGTTCGGGTTCGGGTTATTGAAGCATCCTGTTATGGATTCCGCTATCACGGACCATGACGCCATTTGGAATCCATAAGGGGATTCTTCAATGAACCCGAACCTTGGACAACACAAAGGACCTGGGGTGATGTCACCGTCATGTGATCAGTGCAGGGGGCGTGACTCAGTACTGGATTAGATAAGAGGTGGTAGCCTACGACCTCTTATCCAATCCAGTACTGAGCCACGCCCCCTGCACTGATCACATGACGGTGACATCATCCCAGGTCCTTCACACCGTGTTCCAAATGCCGTTATGGTCCCTGGTAGCGGAATCCATAACGGGATGCTTCGATAACCCCAACCCGAACTTTGGATGCCGAACTTAAAATACATGTTTGCTCAACTCTAGTTGTGAGGCTCTCGCCTTAGCGCTTCTTCCTCCGGTGGCTCCACGTGTATATATGTTGCCATGTTGGAGGCGGCCCCGGCATGCATTCCAGCGTAGGAGCATGCTAGTGAAGTTCTCTCACAAGATTTGCCAAGAGGACAGACAGGCCTGGACAAAGCAAAAGCAATGGATCCCATTCTGGGGGCATCATCCATACCGGGATTTGCCTGGGGCACGCTAGGAAGGCACAGATTAACGGTGGCAGGAGGCAGGACTATAAAATCGGGTAAGAGATGAGTGTTGTGTATCTTTCTCCATGGAAGGTCCTGTTTCCTCAATCAAGGTCGCCTATTATATAGGTGGGGCAAAAGTGCACATGAATATCACTCCCAGAATAGGAGCGCATTCACACCTGAAGGTGCCACTCCTTCAAGACAAGATAAACAAATCACGGAAAATAGATATAAAACATCCTGCACAATATGATAGTAATTGTTGCGGATGGGTACATTTATAAAGTCACAGAAAATAATGCACTGTAATAATAGATGCAAACATAACATGTGGACTAAGCCCTCACTCTAATAATAAAATCTGAGACCCTTAGCCAACATTATCAAAACACTGTGCTCCTGAATATAAATGTGCTACAGCATGGATAGGTTAGCCTAGGATCTGCCTGAACTGAGACCACCTTGGAGCTTGGTAGGTGGGCACAGATGTGTTTTGATCAAAATATGTTTTAAAACAGATAACTGCACCGCTGAGCGGCAAATATATTTTTCCTTTTTCCACTAATACACGCAAAAAAGGGCTTTAAAACATATAACTGCACTGCTGGGCAGCAAATATATTTTACTTTTGCCACTAATACACGACAAAAAGGGCTGTAATTTTTGCACTTCACCACACAACCGCTAATAAGCTTTAGAACATATAACTGCACCACACTAGGGCAAATAAAACTTAGAAATATTTCCTTGTAATAAACCCTGTTAATGTCTGTATCAAACAGCACTTGCACCCTAATAAGAACGGTTTGCTGGAATTACAGAGCTGTATAATGACAATTTTGGATCCCCAGTCAGTGCAGCAAGGTGTAAAAGGATTGTTCCTATTACCGAGACTGTACCCTCCCCTACTGAACCCTGTTCAACAGAAACGCTGTGGAATGATTCCTCAGTCCCTATCCTTTCCCTACACATTGATTAATCCTTCCCTGCACTTGTAAATCTTTTTTTTTTTTAGCACGTGGGTCAATCTGACTGATTCCTTGTGGATCATTTGTCTGTGTTGTTTTGGTAATGACCATACCCCTTGCAGGTGTTGTTGGTATGGTCATCTAACCTCCCCTATTTATTACTGCTTACCCCTTTCTGGAAGTGCAGTTTATAGCCTCAGTTTCTGGACTCTGGGCTAGCTGGTTGTTGGATCTCGGTTGAGCTCCTGGCGCTACCTTTGCTCCACATGAAGTTAAGTGCTGGCTTCCCTATTTGTATTTTGTTTGTTGTATTTCTCTGTCTTTTGTATCTAGGCCTGAGGGATACTCCTGTTCATCCTTCTGGTGGAGGAATAGATTGCCTCAAGTCCTGTCACTATACCAGGGCTCTACAGGGTGTGTTAGGGCTCTAGGTTCCTGTGTATGAACTTTCCCATCATCGAGCTCAGTTCATACTGATAGTTAGTCAGGACTTGGATTAGGGTTGTTCTAGGAGGTGACCTTCTCCTTTACCATAGTTTCAAGGCATAGTTCCTGTCCCCTTTCCTCCTGTGCTCGGTGTGGAGTTTCCCACCCACACCACATCCGTGACACCATGTTGCTGGAGTACTCGAAACAGCGCAACACGGCACACATGTCCAGCATGGAGGCCCACTCGGTGGTGGTGAAGTGGTGCTGTTCCGCAGAGCGACTCACCCGTGCATGCTGCAGCTGAAACTCCACTATCGCCTGCTGCTGCTCGCACAGTCTCTCCAGCATGTGCAAGGTGGAGTTCCACCTGGTGGGCACGTCTCATATGAGGGGGGCGGGAAGGCTGAAGTTACGCTGCAGTGAAGAGACAGGCGAGCAGGAGCAGGGTGAGAACGCCAAAAGCGCGCACAGATAGCCCGCACTTTCTGCAGAAGCTCTGACATATCGGGGTAATTTTTAAGGAACCTCTGCACCACCAAATTCAGCACATGCGCCAGGCAAGGGATGTGCATCAAACAGGCTAGCCCCAGAGCTGCTACGAGATTTTGCCCATTATCACACATCACCAGGCCAAGCTTGAGGCTCAGCGGCACCAACCACTCATCGGTCTGTTGTTCCATGCCTGTTCATAGCTCCTGCGCGGTGTGGGGTTTTTCCCCCAAACAGATGAGTTTCCAAACAGCCTGCTGTCGTTTCCCCCTGGCTGTGCTTAAGTTGGTGGTGAAGGTGTTAAGCTGACCGGATGAGGAGGTGGTAGAGGAGGAAGCAGAGTAGGAGGAGGAGGCGGCACCAGGAGGCAGCGAGAAATGTCCTGCAATCCTCGGTGGTAGGAGGACATGTGCCAAACTGCTATCCGCCTCAGGCCCAACCGCCACTGCATTTACCCTGTGTGCAGTTAGGGAGATATAACGTCGCTGCCTGTGCTTACTGGTCCATGTATCGGTGGTTATGTGCACCTTGCCACAGATGGCGTTGCGCAGTGCACACCTGATTTTGTCCGCCACTTAGTTGTGCAGGGCAGGGATGGCTCGTCTGGAAAAGTAGCGGCAGCTTGGAACAAAGTACTGTGGGACAGCCACCGCCATAAGGTTTTTAAGTCACTGCCTCCACTAGACGGAATGACAGCATTTCTAAGGCCAGGAATTTTTAAATGCTGGCATTTAGAGCCAGGGATCACTGGTGGGTAGAGGGGTACTTCCTCTTTCTCTCCAGTGTTTTGGGGGATGGACAGGTGAACGCTTCCATGGGACAGGGTGGACATGCTGGGTGACGGTGGTGGAGGTGGTGTCGTTGCTTCCACATCCTCTGTTTGCGGGGTGGCAGGTGCCACTGTCACTTCAGAGGGGGAGTAAGAGGCCGAGACTGCAGCAGAAGAGGGAGCAGGAGGAGCCTGAGATCATTTGTGTTTTTTCAGGTGTGTACTCGTGCTTTGTATTTAGATGCCTGGTCATGCAGGTGGTGCTCAGGTTTCGAAAATGTATGCCTCACTTCAGGTTTTGATTGGACAGCGTGCAAACCACTCGCTTCTTGTCGTCAGCACATTGTCTGAAAAACTGCCATGCCAGGGAACTCCTTGGAGCAGGTTTTGGTGTGCTCAGTCCCTGGGTAGCAGGCATACTGGCTAGGGGATGACCACAGTGCTTTTGCACCCTGCTCCCTTTTGCTGTGTGGCTGGCACTGTGTGACCATGACCTCTTCCTCTGAACTGCACACGTCACTCGCATGACCTTGATTCCATGTGGGGTCCAGGACCTCATCATCCTCCACATCATCTTGCACCCACTCTTCACCCCTGCCCTCCTTGCCGGTCTACACACGGCAGAAAGTCGCAAAAGATTGTACCTGTGTTTCGTCATCATCATCATCGGAGACGTGCTGCGGTGGTCCCTTATCCACATCCTGAAACATAAGTGGTTGGGCATCAGTGCACTCAATATCTTCCACTTCTGGGGCAGGGCTAGGTGGACGGAAACCCCACCAGCAGAGTCATCAAAAAGCATAAGTGACTGCTGCATGACTTGGGGCTCAGACTGCTTGGCTGATTTGCAAGGGGATGAGGTTAAAGGCAGATGCTCATGGGCTGCAAGTGCCAACTCTGCAGTTTCAGCAGGGGACCGGGTGGGAGACAATGTGAAGCAACTGGAGGCACTGTCAGCCATCCAATCTACTACCACCTCTACTTGTTCTGGCCTCACCATTCGTACACCGGTATTCAACGCTGAACGTCCTGTCGCCTATGTGCACCTGAGGAAGGTGTTTCATTTGGGCGTGTAGCTGGCACAGATTGACCACGTCCTCTCCCTGCAACAGGAGCTCCATCAGCATCAGCAGCTCCACGACCAGGGCCACGTCTCTTATTTGATGCTCTCATCATTCTTTGAGGTCACCCACCGAACTAACAGACAGATTAACTATATTAATTTCCCTGTCACATATGCAGTGCAGGTGTACCTCACACCTAAAATGGGTATATGTCCCCCACTGAACTAACAGACTGATTAACTATATTAATTTCCCTGTTACGTATGCAGTGCAGGTGTACCTCACACCAAAAATGGGTATATGTCACCCACTGAACTAACAGATGGATTAACTATATTAATTTCCTTATCACATATGCAGTGCACGTGTATCTCACACCAAACATGGGTGTATGTCACCCATCGAACTAACAGACGGATTAACTATTATATTTTTTGTGTTAGGGGTACAGAAATGGTGCATTGCACCGACAAAAAAATCACTATAGGTCACCCACAGAATTAACAGCCAGATTTATTATTATATTTCTGTATCAGGGGTGCAAAGCTGGTGTATTGCACCAACAAAAGATCATTATAGGTCATCCTCAAATAGCAAACAAATAGCCAGATTCTTAACACTCTATCTTGCTTCAGCTGCCTGTTTCCTGTCCCTGCACTAATCAGAGCTGATGGGCGGTCCTACACATGGTCCATCTTGTATAGAGGCCTGGTCACATAATGCACCGGCCAATCACAACCAAGGCGGAAAAAAAGGCAAAGTAAAAAGGTTTTGTCATTACCTTCAACCCCACCCTGTGGTTTATGTATAAGATTTTTTGACAAGAAGTACGAGTTGGACTGCTGTCACTTCGTGAGACTCTACAAGCTACCCAGGCGCAGGAGGTATTTCGGAGGGTGTCTTGAGCTTATCCCATCCGAAACCTCCTGGGTGAAGTGAGTTTATTCATATTTTTATATGTTTTAACCCATGCCAGGTAAGCTCAATCTTTTTAAGATTAGAGACTAACCCCCCTTCCCTTTTTCTCCCCCTACCAATCACAATCAAGCCATTACTAGGCATGGCTGTGATGGCTTCTGAGTGCCCACAGCTTAAAAGCTTGTTGATTGGCTGCCCTGCCAGCCTTTCAAAAGCTTTATAACATGCCCGAACTCAAACCCAAACTTTTTTGGCAAAGTTCGGGTTTGGGTCCGGGTACTACTTAATAGACTTTGTGTGGTGAAGTGAGAAAATGATAGCCTTTTTTGCCATTCAGCGGTGCAGTTATATGTTCTAAACATTTTTTAGTGTGTGTAAGTGGAAAAAAGAAGGGCTTATTTGCCGTTCAGCGGTGCAGTTATATGTTCTAAAGCCTTTTTCGGCGTGTATGGGGAAAAAAAAAAGGGCTTATTAGCCATTGTATGATGAAGTGAGAAAATTACAGCCCTTTTTTACATGTATTAGTGGCAAAAAAAAGTATTATTTGCCGTTCAGCAGTGCAGTTATACCCTCACCTATAGAATTATTAGGAACACCATATTAATATGGTGTTGGACCCCCTTTTGCCTTCAGAACTGCCTTAATTCTATGTGGCATTGATTCAACAAGGTGCTGATAGCATTCTTCAGAAATGTTGGCCCATATTGATAGGATAGCATCTTGCAGTTGATGGAGATTTGAGGGATGCACATCCAGGGCACGAAGCTCCCGTTCCACCACATCCCAAATATGCTCTATTGGGTTGAGATCTGGTGACTGTGGGGGCCATTTTAGTACAGTGAACTCATTGTCCTGTTCAAGAAACCAATTTGAAATGAATCGAGCTCATGGTGCATTATCCGGCTGGAAGTAGCCATCAGAGGATGGGTACATGGTGGTCATGAAGGGATGGACATGGTCAGTGGTGTATCTTGGTTTTGTGCTGCCCTAGGCGAGACTAAACTCGGGCACCCCCTAATATAAATTTGACCCGCCCCTTCCTGTCAAGGCCAAACCCCTTTCTCTGTAAACCCCGCCCTTCCTTTTAGGCTCCATCCTTTCCTGTATTCCTGTATTTAAAAGTGAATAACGACAGCCACACCTCACACCCCTCCCTTGATCCCACTAAGTGTCATCCACAGATCCCCCCCTTAAGTGCCATCCACAGACAGATCCACCCCTTAAGTGCCATCCACAGATCCCCTCCTTAAGTGCCATCCACAGATCCCCCCTCAGTGTCATCCACAGATTCCCCCTCTTTAGTGTCATCCACATATTCCCCCTTAGTGTCATCCACAGATTCCCCCTCTAGTGTCATCCACAGATTCCCCCTCAGTGTCATCCACAGATTCTCCCCCTCAGTGTCATCCACAGATTCTCCCCCTCAGTGTCATCCACAGATTCCCCCCTCAGTGTCATCCACAGATTCCCCCCTCTTTAGTGTCATCCACATATTCCCCCTTAGTGTCATCCACAGATTCCCCCTCAGTGTCATCCACAGATTCTCCCCCCAGTGTCATCCGATTCCACAGATTTCCTACCTGCCCAGCGCCGTTGTAGGTAATTTATTCCTCCACTTGCCTGAGAAGAGAAGCGCCGGAAGACTCACAGGCGCACTGGCAGGCGCATGCGCACTTCAATGCCTCTGCCAGTGCGCCTGTGTGAGTCTTCCGACGCTTCTCTCAGGCAAGTGGAGTGAATAAATTACCTACAACGGCGTTGGGCGGGGAGGAGCGGCGCCGGCGCAGCCCAGCAGCGCAGCCCGGACAAAAAAAAAAATCTATCACTGAGGCAAACAAGGCATCTTGCCTCGTGATAGATACGCCACTGGACATGGTCATAAACCATGCTAAGGTAGCCCGTGGCATTTAAACGATGCCCAATTGGCACTAATGGGCCTAAAGTGTGCCCAGAAAACATCCCCTTTTGGTTCATTTTTTACCCCACCTAGATGTAGAGGCATATAACTTTATCACCACCTACTCTTGCCATCTAGTACTAATTTACTCTAAAACCTAACTTTTAATTTATCGATTGTTACTAAACTCTAATATTGAACTAAGAGATGGACGCCAATCCTGCCTTTTGAATGCACCTATTATAGTATTCCTGAGCTATAATCTCTGGCTCTAATTGCTGAGAGATTGCGTGCTATCTCTCAATACTTATATACCGGGTGAGGTAAGGATTGTATGTACCCCCTAGTGTGCACGGATTTTAAATGTGACATACAATCCTTACCTCACTCAGTATATCAGTACTTAGAGCCAGAGATTATAGCTCAGGAATACTATAATAGGTGCATTCAAAAGGCAGGATTGGCGTCCATCTTTTAGCTCAATATTAGAGTTTAGTAACATTCGATAAATTAAAAGTTAAGTTTTAGAGTGAATTAGTACTAGATGGCAAGAGTAGGCAAAAGCTATTGGTGGTGATACAGAAAACATCCCCCACACCATTACACCACCACCAGCCTGCACAGTGGTAACAAGGCATGACGGATACATGTTCTCATTCTGTTTATGCCAAATTCGGACTCCATTTTGGTGAGCTCGTGCACATTGTAGCCTCTTTTTCCTATTTGTAGTGGAGATGAGTGGTACCCGGTGGGGTCTTCGGCTGTTGTAGCCCATCCGCCTCAAGGTTTTGCGTGTTGTGGCTTCACAAATGCTTTGCTGCATACCTCGATGGTAACGAGTGGTTATTTCAGTCAACGTTGCTCTTCTATCACCTTGAATCAGTCGGCCCATTCTCCTCTGACCTCTAGCATCCACAAGGCATTTTTGCCCACAGGACGGCCGCATACTGGATGTTTTTCCCTTTTCACACCATTCTTTGTAAACCCTAGAAATGGTTGTGCGTGAAAATCCCAGTAACTGAGCAGATTGTGAAATACTCAGACCGGCCCGTCTGGCACCCACAACCATGCCACGCTCAAAATTGCTTAAATCGCCTTTCTTTCCCATTCTGACATTCAGTTTGGAGTTCAGGAGATTGTCTTGACTAGGACCACACCTCTAAATGCATTGAAGCAACTGCCATGTGATTGGTTGACTAGATAATTGCATTAATGAGAAATAGAACAGGTGTTCCTAATAATTCTTTAGGTGAGTGTATGTTCTAAAACCTTTTTTGTTATGTACTAGTGGCAAAAAAAAGTATTATTTGCTGTTGTGTGGTGAAGTGCCTTTTTAGGGAGTATTAATTTCCTTTTAATTTACTTATTTGATTTAACAGTATGTCAGACAGAGAAGTCCAGGCCCAACACAAGGGAAGGGGCAGAGGCCTAAATGTTTCTGGCGCAGGCACAGGTCACAGCAGAGTAAGGGGGCGTGGCAGCAGGGGTCACTTCCAGAGGCCTGAGCTCCCTTTGTCAACTAGCGGTCGTGTCTTGACCAGCAACTCAGCGGTTCTTGAATGGTTGACTCGGTCATCCACTTAGTCCCAAGTGACATCAGACACCCCCAGCCAAGAGTTGGTGGGTTTGTCAGACACAACCCATAGTTGGTATGGCCTGGGAACAGGCCCTGTGCGCTCATCTGTCCTCAACCTGCCTCTGTCATTTTCTGTTCCCACAGCCAGAGAAGTATTATATGCTGTGGGCTCAGCTCCGCTATACAGCAAGGATGATCTACTAGAGGACAGTCAGCAGCTACTGCCCAGCCAAGATCTGGAGGAGATATCGCAGCTTCCTCTGGGAGGCGGGCAAGTAGTGATGAGGAGAGTGGCGTGGGAGCTGGTGTTTCGAGTGGTCAGGCTCTTGGCTCAGAGACCGTTGAGGAGGACATCAGTGACGTGCAGACGGTACTCGATGATTATGTAGCCGATCACAATTGGGAACCGAATGACGAAGGGGCATCATCAGGAGAAGAGGGTGGCAGCTTGCGCGTAAGGCAGTGGTGGAGCCAGCAAGTTGGCAGCGTGGGCGGGAGTCAGCAGGGTGGCAGCAGTCTTAGGTCAGGAGCCAAACGTGTCCCTGGGAGCATACCTGCTCGGCAAGTAGTGGTGCAGGCAGGGGTTCACGGAGGCAGCGGCGGTAGCAGTCAATAAGTGCGGAGTGTTTGGGGTAAAATCACCTACTCAGCGGTGTGGCAGTTTTTTGTTAAGCCGCCGGAGTATGTGAACATTGCCATTTGCTGAACCTGTGGGCAGAAGGTGAAGCGTGGCCAGGGTGCCATAAAGTGGCCTGGGAGAGCTGTGGCTCCAATGTGGTGGTCCATCCTGCCGCAGCAACCTCTGCATCACTCAGTGGCACACACCCGATTTCAGGCAGTCAAGTCTCAACCACCTCAGCCGAAGGGAGCTGTCTGTCCTTCCCATCATCTACCGGTCCTGATGCTCCTGCTCCTCGCCCTCCTACTCCTCATCAGTCATTCCATCAGCAATCGATCACTGAATCGATTTCCAAGAGACAATAGTATGTGTGCACTCATCCAACGGCCCAGAAGCTGAACTGAACTTGCTCCTGTCCAAGTTGCTGGTGCTGCAGTCCCTCCCTTTCCAAGTTGTGGACTCTGCACCTTTCAGAGAACTGATGGCTTCTGCTGAGCCAAGGTGGAGAGTCCCAAGCCGTAATTTCTTTGCCAAAAAGACAGTACCAGCCCTGCAAAAATATGTAGAACAGAAGATGGGCCAGTCATTGAGCCTTTCGGTGTCTGACACAGTGCACGGCAGCGCCAACATGTGGAGCTGTAACCACCGTCAAGGACAGTATACAGATGTAGTAGAGTTAACACACATGATTTATGAGACGTGTTATCTAAGCTAAATGCATTAAGCAAACACCTTCAATTGCTTTTCAATGGCTTTTGTTTCAAGATAACTCTGAGTTAAGAAATTTGAGTTAAGAGTTTGTGTGTTAACCCTGCTACATCCATGTGTCCTTTACAGCCCACTGGGTAAATGTGGTTCCTGCCCAGCCAAACCAGCAAGTTGGCCAGGTGACGCCGGTTCGGCCTCCACGTTCTCACACTGTTGATCCTGTGACCATGTCCGCCTCTGCCTCCTCAACCAGTGGCAGCTCATGCATGACACCTGTCGTTTTCTCAGGCCCTTTGAGGATGCCACGTTATTTTTCCGTCACCAGGATTACAGGATGAACAACTTCATTCCACTGCTTCATTTCCTGGAACAGATGCTGGTACATCTGGCTGGTCAGGGGACTCTCTGGGGCTGAACTGGAGGAGAAGGAGGACATTGAAGCACAAGCAATGTGTAGCGAAATGGGTGGTTTTTCTACACAGGTGACAGGAGAGGAGCAGGAGCAGCCAGAGGAGCAACAGGGAGATGAGGAAGATGAGGCAGAGGACCCAGACACATTGTGGCAGTATGCAGTGGAGGTGGAAGCAGGGAGTCCCTCCGAGTCACTTACGCAAATGGCCCGCTCACTTGCTTGGGTAGTGACAGCAGAATTGTTACCTTTTGGCAGAGGGATGACTTCTGGCTCTCCACCTTGTTGGACCCTCGCTACTGGTCCAAAATGGGGGCCTTTTTTACATCCGCTGAGAAGGAGTACAAACTGAACTACTATAGAGACTTCCTATGTAGTCAGTTGGCCGCTGCCTGTTTCCGCCATCCTCCATCCTCTCGCAGGTCTGACCGGGGAGGGGGGGCCCTCTGTGCTCTCGTTCCACTGCCATGGCTGTTGTGGCGGGGTGGGGGGGACAGGTAGGAGCAGTACCAGCTCCATCAGCAGCAGCCTGAGTCTAGAGTCCATGATGAGCAGCTTTCTTCACCCGTCTAGTGAAGAAAGTACTCACCAGCAGCAGCAGCTAGACCTGGAGCAGAACCTGAACCAGCAGGTGGTGGCATACTTGGACAGTACCCTGCCACCCCACATTGAAAATCCACTGAACTACTGGGCAGCCAAACTGGATTTGTAGCCGCAACTGGCTGAGTTTGCCCTGAAAAAGCTTTTCTTCCCAGCCAGTAGTGTGACATCAGAGTGGGTGTTTAGTGCAGCATGGGCAATAGTTACCCCAAGGAGAACTCTCCTGTTACCCCAAAATGTGGACAGACTGACATTTGTCAAGATGAATTAGGCGTGAATTAGCCAGGATTTCCACCCACCAGTGCCTGACGCACCAGATTGGATCATCCATGCTGCCTCACTCAAACCTTGACAAAAGAGACTGGTTTCTTCTGGCTACCTTCCTCAGCTACTATTCTGATGCTGCCACCCGCCTGATGCCACACATCTGATGTCAAGTACTCCTTTTTACACCCGCCATCGTCAGTGGGTCCTGTTATTGCCACCTACCTCACCACTCATGTCTCCTCATGCTGCTGCTGTCACCTCCACACTTTCATTGTGCCACTCTGTGGCCTCCTCATGCTGCTGCCTCCTTCACACTATGTCACCTTGACACTCTGTGGTCTCCTCATGCAGCTGCTAAATTAACACTATGTCACTGGGCCACTCTGTGGCCTCTATGCTGTGGCTGCTGCTATCTCCACACTATGTCACCTTTGTGGCCTCCTCATGCTGCTTCTAACTCAACACTATGTCACTAGGCCACTTGGTGGCCTCCTCATGGTGCTGCAGCTGCCACCTCCACACTGTCACCTTGCCGCTCTGTGGCCCCCTCATGCTGCTGCTGCTACCAACTCCACCCTATGTCACCTTGCCACTCTTTCCTCCTCATTCTGCTGCTATCTCAACACTATGTCACTGGGCCACTCTGTGGCCTCCTCGTACTGCTGCTGCCACCTCCATACTATGTCCCCTTGCCACTCTGTGGTCTCCTCATTTTGGTGCTAAATCAACACTATGTCACTGGGTCACTCTGTGACTTCCTCATGCTGCTGCCAACTCACAACTTTGTCTCTGGGCCAGAGGAAGGGCAAAATAATCAGTGACATCAACACAAACTTACTTCTGACACCACTCTGTTGGGGGGGCTCTACTTGTATAAGTGTTTAATAGAACAGGTTCTGTAGACATTTATGTGGAATCAGCTGACGATGTGGAGCGATCTTTCACGCTACAGTAGGTTCTTGGGCCTCTGCACGGTTCTTTATACCTGGCGCTAACATCGACCTGTAAGGCTGAGTTCATACAGTGTGCAATGATTCTAAGAGCTATGCCTGTCATGTGCATGTCATACTGACTCACAGTATTGTTCCACTACCACAGCACACTCCCTATGCTTGTTACTGCAAGGCACAGTGTTCTACACCACTATACAGACTCTCTGCAGCCAGGATATAGCTGTTTTTTAATGCGATTCACCTCAAATACATTCGGATCAAATCTTTTCGGAAAATTTGGCGAACCGGCCAAATTGAATTTTTGAGAGATTCGCTCATCTCTAATTGTTACATCTGTGTTTCACAGAGAGTTTCTATTGACCAAGGAGGAGTGTGAGATTATTTTACAAGGATTTTAGTAAGTCGAAGAAAAATATTCAAGATCTTAAAGTAAGTTCCAAAATTATTTGGGGTATTTTTAGGCTAACAAGGATTATCACTGTTATAATCAATTGAGTTCTCTCTTGTGTTCCCTTTCTAGTCCTTCCTTGGCCTCAGAAGAAGAATGTGGAGGTTGATTTTTAGACAAATGGAGGGTGGTAGAGGTTGGAGACAATTCACGACATCATCCATACATCCCCAGAACGCAATCAATAAAGAGGAAAACAAGATTTTCAAACAGATTGGAGAAAAGACACAAGAGACATTAAAGGTAATTGATTCACATCATACTTTAAGCTCTTAAAAAAGGTCTCCTAATATAGATTTGATTATTTTACAGTTGTTAAGGATGTAGAGTTTTTTGGGGGGAGGAAGCTGATTTTGAAAAGTAAAAAAAAACTTTTAGTTCTGAAGAGGACTCCACCGTCTCTTCATAATGGAGAAGCAGACTCTGAGGGGTTTGTAGTCTCTTTTGGATGAACATTCTTCTAAGTTTCTTATGGAACTGTGCCAGCATTTCTCATCTTTGTCATTATGCCCCTCAGTTGATATTTTTTGTCAAATTAGTAAAGAAAGATTTTGAGAATATTTCTGCCAATTTTGGTGAGAGGAATTTAAATTGGGCTCAGCCACAGGCAATAAAAGAGTTGAGCAATATGAACGATGTGGTTATCAAACCTGTGGACGAGGGGGTGCTGGAAATCTCGTGATTTTGCCCCCTCATGTATGAGAGGAAGGCGATTCCAATACAATATGTCATATATGGTTAGAAAAGTGAGATACAAAACTGAACTTGAAGAAATCTTGACTATGGTAGTGCAGAAACAGATTACCAGTTCAAAGTTAAAGAAGTGACTTGTGGATTATGCTAAGATACTGAATTTACATCTGTTACCTAAGATTCACAAAAAATACTTTCAAAGATCGGGAGATTGTATGAAAAAGTGTGTAGATTTGTGGACTTCTATTTGCAGAAGTGCATACGGACCTTGTCATCCTTTATTAGGGATGCAACTGTTCTCTATAGATGCCTCAATGGAATTCAACGGAAGGATGATATGTATTTGGTATAGGCCTCGTACATATTAATATGTCACAACCATGGGATCAGAGGGCACCTACATTTTTTGGGGGAAATTTGGAGCTGGATTTGATAGCGCTCATTTTGATACTTTTAGAATTTATTTTGGCACATAATTTTGTTGTGTTCAAGGCTGCCGTTTCCTTTAAAAAAAGTTCTCCTAATAGATTTGATTATTTTACAGCTGTTAAGGATCTAGAGTTTTTTTTGAGGAGGAAGCTGCTTTTGAAAAGTAATAAAAAACTTTTTAGGAGTTGTGAAGAGGACTCTTATGTTTCTAGGGCTGTAGAAGAGGGAGGAGGTCCAGAACATTGTTGGACATGATTCCAAGGTCCCATGGTTGAGATATATGAGCAACATTTTGTTTGTTTTGCAGGGCTCCACTTTGGATTTACAGCAACTCTAAATTCTAATGAGCTAAATAAAAAACATACTCGGAAATACAGCCAATCACAATTAGAATTCCTTCAAATCTTGATTATGATGGAGGATAATGGTTCTGTTGCTGTGGATGTATATAGGAAGCTAAATTTGACAAATAACCTTTTACATGCATAGTCTTCTCATTATGTTCAGGTCAGAAATGCTAATCCATTGGGCCAGTACCTACAGTTACGTCATATCTTGAATGGCAAGTTTTGGACACATGGACATGATATTTATGACAGATACGAAGACCGTGGCTACAGCCAATCTGATATAAATAAGGGGCATCTCAGAGCTAAAAAAGCTATCGGGGATTCCCTGCCGGTAAGTAAAGTTGATGAGAGTGATCTAAAACCTAGGTTTATAATTACCCGTTAATTCTCAATGGGGTAAAATGAGTGAGGTTTTATAGGAGACGACTTTGTTGGCAGAAAAGGATCTAAACAGATGTTGACCCAAGTGTCCTTCTATCACATGGAGAAGATGTAAAAACTTAAAGAGCATATTGACAAAAGGCTTTATGTTCTATTGGTGGAATGTTGGTCTGAAGTGAGGCTCTTTTGCTCGAGAAAACTATTCTGCCTGTAAATATACAATTAGGTCTTTTGAGTTTTGTAATTCAGCTGAGGAACATGCATACAAAATAATTCTTCATATCACATGCACTAGAAAAGTGGTCATTTATTTCATGATGTGCCCATGTGATTTTATCTATATAAAGATGACAATGGTTGGTGATAATTGTTGTTTATCACATTATTATATTAATTCATTATTAAATTCTAATACTGTCATGTATACACTTATGTATTACACTGATCGTTTTGTATTGGTTTGATATTCATTTTTTCCCTTTGCCCTATGACAGCATCCCTGGAGAGGCCGTCGCCTTCTTCCTTGGACAGGAAACAGAAACCAGAATTGCTTAAAGAAGGCAAAACCCTCACAGCCCCAAATCTGTTTCCTCTCTCAGGAAGAATCTGGAATCACTATGATGGAGAACTGCAATCTAAGCATGTGTATTTAAAGAGGTTGTGCAAAAATGAAAAGGGGTGGGGGGTGACTTACCTGCTTCCCAGTGGCGGCTTCCAGCTCCTTCTTCTGCAGGCCTGTGATGATCTGCTGGACTACCTCTATGTCAACATCTGGTTTGACGTCACTGCAGCCAATCACTGGCCTTGGTGGAGATCGGATTCCCTTGCATCTTGTGACGATTTGGGAAATAGGTAGGTCATCTTTCCTTTTCAGGTCCAGCAAAATAGGGGGGTTGGCAACTCCCTATTCTTTCACAACCGCTTTAAGGCTTACCCAGGGGCAGCTTAAGACTTCTTTAGAAGCCGCTGCCCAAATCTGCTGCACACTTCCCCCCTCCTGTATGTTCAAGCTTCCTCTTTGGTCCATGTGTGTGGGTCAGGAAGCTGCCTGCCTTGCCCTGTTGAGACTCTTAAGTGAGGCTCCGCGGTGTTTTTTGTAGCTGGTCTCCCTGAGATCAGCTATTGTTGTGTTTGAGTAGTCTCCGAGGCATTGTTCCCGGTTAGCCAGAATCCTACTCCACACTGATGAGGGGCAACACCCCGAAACAGCTGTCTGTGGATGGATAACTGGCTTAGGTTTTCCCCGTCACATCCTTATACTGTAGCTTGTAAAAAAAGCGGGATCTTGACATAGGGGCGATGGACATATGGTGGATTTGGTGATCTCTGTAATGGAGACACCCCTTTGCACCGGTTGTCCTTCCTTTGAGGGATATCTGGCTTTCATTGTGTTGTAGACCCATAACTGGGGCTCCACATTTATTTTGCATAATCATGGGTGACTGTGAGCAGCTGTGGGTAATGCTTGTATGCCTTTTCCCGCCTGGTGGTCTATATGCAGTTCTCTGGTGAACTCTTTCGGGTTCCGGGCCCATTTTTTCTCTCAGGACAGGATGTCTAATAATGACCACTTCCTGTTCTGGGGCAGAGAGGAGGAAGTGGTCATTGCTGTAGGCTAGAAGTGGAAGGAGCCTCGGCATTCTCTGAGAGAAAGCCCGGATAGTTATTTTAAGTCCAGAGGAGGTAGCTGAGGACATGAGGAACTTGGAATCTGGATGCCTCACCTGCTTCTGGATTTTGTGCTGCCATGATGGACCTGTTCAGTGCTCCAAGACCACTGAACCACTAGTTAGGCTTTTGTACCCAGGTTGGGTAAGAGGGGTTTTCACCCCGGTACTACTTTTTTATCGACAGATAGAGCCTTAAGATTTTTTTTTTTTAGGTTGTTAAATAATTGACAGAAAAGTCCTCCAGACCTAAGGAGAAATGTGCTGCTTGCATGAGAAAATTGTCTTACTGTAGTAAACCTATCTATCAGACTTGCAATAATAAATTAGTGGAGGATGATGCCCCATCCCTGATGAGCAGCCTTAAGGAATCTGTCAGTGGCTTGTTTAAAAAGTACTTCTATGGGTCAAACAAGTCGCCCCTCTAGTGACAGCGATGTATTGTCTGGTCCATTTTTTCAGTGGAAAATGCAATAGTGCAAGCACAGACATCTACTATGGACTTGGACAATGATACATTGCTACAGTCTGTGCAGAATAGAATGTTTGAAGGGCAGGGCCGGCTCCAAGTTCATGTGGGCCCTTGGGAGTGGGCCCCCTTGTGGCATTTTGGATAACGCACCTGGCAATAAAAATGCATGTATTATAGATGTTGCCAAATTCAATATACAGAACATCATGCTACAGAGTGGATATATGTGAATCCGTTTTTTTTCTACCTACCCAGTGTTTCAGTCCCTGTGGTCTATTCATAGTTTTTACCGTTTGAATAAATGCATTTTCAATCCATTTTTGTTGAGGTGTACATGGCCAAAAATATAAAATTTGGCATTGCCCGTATGGCTTTCAGTTGTGATACCATATGATACGGGGATACCAAAATGACATCAAATAGGGCCCATTTTAGTTAACGGGTCCCATCTGGCACTATACAGGTTCTTTGGGCCAGCTTGTTAGCAATTCTGGTATTTTTGTTGTTCTGTTCCCATGTTAGAGCAGAACAAAGGAAAACTAAACGTAGATCTAAACCTTTAGATTAAATAAGGCTCATTAGAAACATCCCTCCAACACAGATTTGGACCTAGACATGAGTGACTTTAAAAATATATCGGGGCCTTCTCCTTCCCCACCCTTTCCTAAAATCACATTATCTCACTTGTTATATACTGCAGCTGAGAGACCGTTGCTGAGCTGGAGGCACTGTGCCCCACTTCATGCTTCTGATACCGATGTGCAGCTTCCTCTGACTAGCTGCGCACACTCCACGCGGGCACCTAACCTGTTGGGGTCACAGAGCCACCAGCTACTATTGGCCGAGAGCCGAGGTGTGACCTGTAATGAAGCCACAGCACGTGCCAGCATGGCGATCGTTGCAGTGAGCATATACACCCTCGAACGGCTGTTCCAGGACTGCATACATCATACAAGATGTGCACTGGACGGCGTTGTCAATTGTGCAACACATACTAAATGGGGATTACAGAAAAGCGAAAAATACAATATAATGTAGTAATAAGAAACTGACTAATTGCAGTCCCCCCTGAAGTCCCTGACTCTTAAGTCACTTAATCTTAAGTCACACACTTATACAAACACACACTTAATCAAACACGCTCCGCTCAAACTCGCGGTATATGTCTGCTTTAAATGGAGTTCTCAGAACCAGCCTGTTTTTTTTCCCTCTGGATTCAAAGGGCTTCCTCTGGATTCAAAGTGTTAGAAAACACTTCATTGTGCTAAAAAAAACGATTTACAAGTGCAGGGTAAGATTATTCAAGGTGTAGGGAAAGGATAGGAAGGAATCATTCCACAGCGTTTATGTTGAAAAGAGTTCAGAAGGGGAGGTCACAGCCTGGGTAATAGAAACAATCCTATTACACCTTGCTGCACTAATGTAAACCGTGTACTGGGGTGGGCCACAGTGAAGTCACAAACGAGGAAAGCAACCCCAACACCAGTTTTTGCCCAAACAAAATCTTACTTAAATGTGGCAATAAACACAACCACAAATGCTGAGAACATACAATAAATTTACATACACCTAGCCCGAAGGCTGAGACCCTTGTGCTGCACAGCATGGCGCCCTCCAATGGATGCAGGAGGAAAGAGCAGCAAGTTACCTACTGTCGGGCACAACTAAACTGCCACACCTTATCTGTTATTACCCTAAGGCCTCTTTCACATGAGCGTGTCCGGATTAGGTCCGGATGCGTTGCGGATGCGTTCAGTGAAAACTGTGCGATTTCACAGGCAAAGCCATTCAGTTTTGCCTGCGATTGCGTTCAGTTGTTCAGTTTTTTCCGCGCGGGTGCAATGCGTTTTGATGCGTTTTTCACGCGCGTGATAAAAAACTGAAGGTTTACAAACAACATCTCCTAGCAACCATCAGTGAAAAACGCAACGCACCCGCACTTGCTTGCGGATGCAATGCGTTTTTCACGCAGCCCCATTCACTTCTATGGGGCTAGGGCTGCGTGAAAAACGCAGAATATAGAACATGCTGCGATTTTCACGCAACGCACAAGTGATGCGTGAAAAAAACCGCTCATGTACACAGATCCATTGAAATGAATGGGTCAGGATTCAGTGCGGGTGCTATGCGTTCACGTCACGCATTGCACCCACGCGGAAAACTCGTCCGTGTGAAAGGGGCCTAAGGCTGGGAACACACCTAGGCGTTTTTGGTTCAGGCGTTTTTTTGAGCGTTTTTTCCGTGGAAAACACGCGTTTTTTTAGGCGTTTTTGTATTTTTGCAACGCGTGTATTTGGGGTGTTTTTTGATTGACAGCTTACAGTTTGCAGAAAAAAAGAATCCCCACCCAGCAAAGGTGGGTGGAGATTCTGCCTTTCTGCTGGGTTTTACTACAAAAACGCGCGATCATATGCGCGGTTTTGAAGCGGAAAACGCGCATATTTTCTTATATGCGCGTTTCCATGCTTTTCAATGGGTGCAAACGCTTGGGCAAACGCCCCAAAGGAGCTCATGCACAAGCGTTTGCGTTTGGCGTTTTTCAGCGCGTTCAAACGCGCTGTAAAACGCTCAAGTGTGAACCATGTCCATTGGAATACATGGGTTTTTACTTGTTGTGCGTTTTTCAGCGCGTTTGAACGCGCTGAAAAACGCTTAGGTGTGTTCCCAGGGTAAAAGAACAAGAATCACTGTATGGGTGTGTGGTACGGGCTAGCCTGCGGTGCAGCACAACAGCTTACAATCTTACACAGATCTCAAGTATTCCCCTTCCCATAACTGGTCCTGTAGCACGTGCCTTAGTATTCCTTCTGAGCAAAACGCCTGCCTGGCTTGAGTTTGTGGGAATTTTATCAGCTCTCCAATGTTAAATGTCACTTTAAGTTATGGTGTCCTTGCAATGAACAGTAGTCACACATGTGTCCTGACACAAACAGAGACCCTAACTAACTAACTACAGGCCTGGTATCAGTCCCTAGACGCCAACACTGTAATTAGGTGCGTGTACGATCTTACCAACACGGGTCTGCTCTGCATCCGCTGGTGACTCTGAACAGAACAAATGTCTCTCCAACAAGCATGCAATACCGCCGTGTATGTTTACTCCTCAGCTCTCATCAGCGTTCCTGGAAGCAATCCTTGTTCCTCTGGACAGGATCAGGGTCTTGAACACGATCAGCTTGACTTAGCTGCAGCTCTGGTCATACCAGGATGCCGTTCACTGCTCACACAGTTCCTCAGTCTCTCACAGCCTCCCTCTAAGATGGCAGCTGCCTTCCTCTCCAGACTTGTAACCCCACCCCCTGAGAGTTCCCAACATCACATGAAATGAAGTCTGTTGCTGTGCTTAGGAAACAACGGCTTCTTGTGCCCTAACAGCAGAATGTCAGTCCAGATCATTTAACTTCACTTAAACAATTACAATATTCACACAGTGAGAGCTGTTTCCCCATCTCACATGCCACCCCGGTGCTCTTGCACCCATGTGGTGGTATTTCTCGGTGGTGGCTCCATCGGATCTGGCATGTGGAGATCTTAAATCTCCAGTCTGGCTCTCCCAAACATGAGCATATGTGGGGAGTATTCGGTGGTATTGTGTACCCTGTTGTTATAGGCCCACATCAGTTCAGATAGGTACTCGGGCCACCGAGCCTTTTGGCTGTCCTCCAGAGTCCGCAGCATCTGGAGCAAGGTGCGGTTGAACTCAGGATACATTTGGACCAGGGGGCATGTTTTCAGGGTACTCTGATCAATGAGCTGTACCAGCTGTATGGTATCGAACCTTCTCGCACCACCCTGTATCACCCCCAGGGAAACAGGGTGTGTATCCCGTTTCCCTAGGGATGATACAGGGTAGTGCGAGAAAGTTCGATCCCATACAGCTGGTACAACTCATTCATTAGAGTACCCTGAAAACATGCCCCCTTGTCCAAAAGTATCCTCAGTGGACACCCGAACACCTGTATAAAGTGTTTGCAGACCGCTTCAGCGGCCAACTTTGCTATCTTGTCTCTGGGTACAGCTACCGCATACTTTGTGAAATTTTCTGTCATGACTAAACAGTATGAGTTTCCCAAGGTAGAGTACCCAATCTGTACGTAATCGATCATAAGGAGCTCTAGGGGCTTGAGGTCCGGATGGCCTGGACAGGAGCCCGCTGTTCAGTACTCTTACACAGCCTGCAGGGCCGACAATTAAGACATGCCTCGGCCGCCATGTCTGCCAAATCTGGACAGTATACCAGCCGTTGGAGCCACTTAAACGTTTTATCGCTCCCAAAATGAGCACCCCTCTCATGGGCTTCCCGTGCAGCCTCTGGTCCCAGTGACATGGGGATGACAATCTGTCATCAGTACTTCAACTCTGATTGCAAGTGTATGGTCCGACACAGGAGGCCCTGGGTAACAGTCAGCTTGTCCCACTGCCTCAACAACTTTTGGCTCTCTGAAGTCAGATGGGCCCGCTCTTCTGGCCGAGGCCAAATCTTGGTCCGGACCCATTCTTTCACTTTCCACAGGTCCGGACAGCCAACTACTTTCCCAACACCATGGAACTCCACTTGAATATGCCACATCCTGGAACATAGGTAATCAACCAAGGTCAGGAGTTTCAGTGTCCTCTAGCTCTTCATCGGCACTCTGAGTAGACAACCCTACAGGGACTCAGGAGAGTGCATCGGCATTGCCGTTCTCCCTACCTGACCGGAACTTAATGCGGTTATGGTACTTAAAAAGGTGAGCCAACCACCTCTGCTCAAGCGCACCGAGCTTGGCATTCTTCAGATGTGCTAGCGGGTTTTTGTCCGTCATCATGGTCACCTCTGCACCTGTAAGGTACTCCGTGAAACTTTTGGTCATGGCCCACACAAGTGCCAATAGTTCCAGTTTAAAGGAGCTATAGTTGTCAGGGCCGTGTTTTCCCATGTACTTGGGATAACACGGCCCCCAGACCATCTAAACTTCCGTTAGTGTACAGCAGGAATGGGGTGTCGAACCGCACATAAGCCAGAATCGGCACACTGCTCCTTCACTGCTTCAAAGGCCTCTTGTTGCCGGGGCCCCTGCTTGATGGGACAATTCTTAAGGCCCCCCACAGTGCCCCTTAAATACTCATTTAGCGCGCCCACCAAATGAGCAAATGTAGTAGTCGACCAGCACCACGAACACCTGTACCTCTCGTAGTGTACTCTGCTGGGGCCACTTCTGGTCGGCATCCACCTTGCTGGGGGCCGGCTTTACCCCCTCCTGGGTGACCAAATGTCCCAAATACTCTATCTTCTGTCAAACAAACAGTTGGTACTTCTTGGGCTTGATCTTCAGCCCATGGTCTCTCATTTGTCTTAGGACCTGTTGCAGCTTTTGGAGGTGATCCTCAAAACACTACTATGTCATCCAGGTATATTGATACTGACTCGAAGTTGAGATCTCACAGACAGTGCTCCATCAACCGCTGGAATGTTCCGAATCCTTGGGCATTGGAAAGGCAGGATGGCATCCGGTAGAACTCGTACAGTCCCAAAGGTAGGATGAAGGCTGTCTTCACTTTGTCCTTCTTGGCCACCGGTACCTGCCAATACCCACTGGCCAGGTCAAGAGTCAAGAAGAACTTCACAGGACTCAGGGCGTACAATGACTCCTCAATCTGCGGAAGGGGGTAGGCATTCCAGATGGTCTGGGCATTCAGCTTCTGATAATCCACACAGAATCGGAGACTCCCATCTTTCTTCCTCACCAAGACTACTGGGGCAGCCCAGGGACTTTGACTCTCCTGGATCACCTGAATTTCCAACATACAGGCCACCATGTCCTACACCTCCTGGTACATTTTAGGCGGTATTTGCCGGTAACGTTCCCTGATTGGTGTAGCATCGCCCGTGGGGATTTCGTGCTCAATGGCGGAAGCACACCCAAAGTCCTCATCATGTCTCGAACACCACCTGAAATTCCCAAAGGGTGTCTACCAGCAACTCCTGTTCCGGGCCATGATCACTCGACCATTCCACTCTGCTGTTGGGGTCTCCCTTTGATGGACCTCTACAGCATAAGTCCAGGCTGATGTCCTATCTGGCTGTAGTGTGAAGCCCCTACGTCGAAGGATGTCCCCTTCAGACATATAAATGTTGGCCAGCAAGGTATTCCCAAGAACGCTTTCAATGTTGAGGCAGCGTACAGGCACACATCCATCCTTCACAATAGCAAAGGCCCAGGCTACTAGTGGGCGAGTCTGCGTTTCCTCTTGGTAAGCAGGCTCGATCAGAACCTCCAGTCCATTCAGCTGTTGTCCAGCCCCCACCGGCAGCGTCAATATTTGTAATTGTCAAGGTGGGATCTTTACCGGGGTCTAATAGGCCGACCGTACATATTGCTCCTTCGCAGACTGCAGCTCCTCACCATCTGCTGTAGAACCTTCTGGGTTGGCCGGTGTGTGGTGGCCCCTTCGCCAATACCTTCTTTAGTATAGAGTTGATGTCTAGGTCTCGCAGCATATTCATACCTAGTGTCATGTCCATCCCACTCCAGGACAAATAGTCCACCAGCACGACCCCCATCTTGCCGATGTCTTGCCCAAACAGTCGGACTCGCATCTAGACTATCCCGCAGACATCCATCTCTCTGTTATTAGCAGCCGTCAGCCTGATGACGCTCCTGTCTTTCGGCTCCATTATGTCTAAAGTGTCTTTCGAAGAACTCCAGAGTAGTGTTGATCAAGCACCAAAGTGCTTCGGTGCTCGAGTAGAACAAATTTGAGCACCCGAGCACAAAGGAAGTTAATGGGAGAACCCAAGCATTAAACCAGGCATCCCCTGCTCTGAAGAGGGGGTGCTGGGTCCCACTGGGGTCTATGCAGAAGATCGCTGTACAGTGAGGGAATCCCCCAGTGTGAGTCTGTTGCTTGGTAGTCCCTGCTCTGACTCCATATATAGCTATGTCCATATATGGAGTCAGTGCTTGGGGACACCCAGTGTATTTAAATCTAATTTAGCCTCTATTTCTGAAAAGTTTCTGCCGTGATTTCAACTCACAACCTTCTACATTAGAGGCAAGGGGGGCAGAAGCAATATCAGCTCCATCAGCAGCAACTTAAAGGGGTTTTCCCATTTCAGACAATGGAGGCATTGCCCAAGGATATGCCCCCATTGTCTGATAGGTGCGGGTCCCACCACTGGGACCGGCACCTACAATGAGAATGAAGTGGGGAAATGAACGGAGGGCGTACTGCGCATGCACAGCCGCCCTCCATTTATTTCTTTGGGGCCGCCGAAAATAGCCGAGCGCTGGCTCGGCTATTTCCGTCTGCCCCATAGAAATGAATAGGAGCATGGGCCGCGCATGCGTGGTGTGCTTCCATTTTTTCTATGGGAGCAGCGCCTGGTGGTGGACTCCCCGCTTCGTTCTCATTATAACGATATTCCCCACATTGTCTGAGATGGGAATACCCCTTTAAGTCTAGAATCGCTAATGAGCCGTTTTCTTCACCCGCCTACTGAAGAAACTACTCACCAGCAGTAGCAGCTAGACAGAGCAGAATCTGAACCAGCAGGTTGTGGCATACCTGGACTGCACCCTGCCACCCCACATTAAAGATCCCCTGGGCTCCTGGGGATACAAACTCGATTTGTGGCCGTAACTGGCCGAGTTTGCCCTGGAAAAGCTTTCCTGTCCAGCCAGCAGTGTGGCATCAGAACGGGTGTTTAGTGTGGCTGGGGCCATAGTTACCCCAAGGAGAACTCGCCTCTCTACCCAAAATGTGGAGAAACTGACCTTTTGTGAAGATAAATCAGGCATGGAACAGCCAGGATTTTCAAACACCAGTGCCTGATGCATCAGACTAGATCATCCATGGTGCCACACCAACACTTTGACAAAAGAGACCTGTTTCTTCTGGTTAACTGCTTGAGCTACTATTCTGATGCTGCCACCTGCCTGATGCCACACCTGCAGCCTGTCTGTCCCATAGACTGATTTAAATTAGAGTAAGTATAAACCTGTAGCCTGCTCTCATTGTATTTACTGAAAGCCATTTGGAACCAGAAGAAGTATAGATGGGCTCAGCATGCATGTTGGTACCTGCATCCTTGGATTTAATGGAGGCCGTTATGGCACCAAAAATAGTAAAAAGCAGAGTGGACCCAGCATGCATGTGAAACCTGCACTCCTTGAATTTTATGGTGGCCATTATGGCACATAACAGGTAGTATTTAGTGTTAGGTTCCCGACTTATAGAGATTGCCTTGACGTTTGGCAGACGGGCCTAAATAATTTGGTACAAAATGTATTTGCCAAGAATCTAAAATTTGCAAAATAAGTGTAGCATTAGCATCAGGATGTTTTCAATAACTATGGCATTATTATACTTTATTTGTGTTTGCAGAGTGCTGCATTGTCTTTTTTTGCTACCACTTTACCACTCTGTTGTCTCCTCATATTGCTGCCACATCACTACTCTGTGGACTCCTCATGCTGCTGTCACATCAGCACTGTGTGGTCTCCTCATGCTGCTACCACATCACCACTCTGTGGTCTCATGCTGCTGCCACTTCAACACTATGTCACTGGACTACTCTGTGGTCTCCTCATGCTGCTGCTGCCTGGACACTGTCACTGGGCCACTCTGTGGTCTCCTCATGCTGTTGCCACTTCAACACTATGTCACTGGGCCTCTTTGTGATCTCCATGTGCTGCTCCTACTTCACCACTCTGTCATTTCCTCATGATGCTGCCACATCACCACTCTGTGGTCTCCTCATGCTGCTGCCACCTCCCCACTATGTCACTGGACCATTCTGTGGTCTCCTCATGCTGCTGCTGCCACATCACTACTCTGTGGTCTCCTCATGCTGCTGCTACCTCAACACTATATCACTGGGCCACTCTGTGGTCTCCTCATGCTCCTGTCACTTCACCACTCTGTTGTCTCCTCATACTGCTGCCACATCACTACTCTGTGGTCTCTTCATGCTGATGCCATCTCAACAGTATGTCACTGGGCCACTTTGTGGTATCCTCATACTGCTGCCACTTCACCACTCTATGGTCTCCTCTTGCGGCTGCCACATCACTACTCTGGGGTCTCCTCATGCTGCTGCCACCTCACCACTATGTCACTGGGCCACTCTGTGGTCTCATCATGCTCCTGCCACTATACCACTCTGTGAACGCCTCATGTTGCTGCTACCTCAACACTATATCACTGGGCCACTTAGTGGTCTCCTCATGCTGCTGCCACTTCACCACTATGTCACTGGGCCACTCTGTGGTCTCCTCATGCTGCTGCTACCTCACCACTCTGTCCACTTTTCATGCTGTTCCTACCCTCCCCACTCCATGAATGGGCCACTATTTTGCCTTTTTGGCCTGGTTGACATCATCATTTATTTGACCCTTCTTCTGATCTGTCAGAAGAAAAGAAAAATGAGACACACAACAGATCCTGTCTATGTAGCAGCTGTAAGGCCTGTATGACATGGTGCCTATTTTATATCAGAATTGGCAATATAATTTGGTAGCCAAAAGCAGGAGTTGGTACAAAACACAGAAGACATACACATATTCCATTCGCATGTCATCTGTTTTGGATCCCTTCCTGTTTTTTTTTTTTTGCTTTAGCAGTACTGATGGATTACTGACCAAATGTAGACCGAGTGAAGGTGGATACTCAGCAGAAAGGATCCCTTTTTTGGGGTTATTGTTCTGACGATTCAGAGGAAGGCAAAATAATCAGTGACATCAACACACACTTACTGCTGACACCCTCTCCACTCTGTCGGGGAGGCTCTACTTGTATAAGCGTTTAATAGAACAGGTTCTGTAGAGATCTATGTGGAATTGCGGTGGGCGCCTCCCCCCCAGGGTCCTTTAAGAGGACGCAAAGAGTACTTGTTTTGTCATGACGCCAGTTGCATTGAAGCAACAAGGGACAGAATCCCCTTAAGTAGATGGTGTTGGTGGTACCCAGGTGTAGGAATGCCAGAGTGGTGTAGGGTAGCTTATAATGTCCCTTTTTAGATGTTGATGTGCACGTGTCACAGTGCTCCCACCTCGATATCCTGGACCCCAGGCGTTGGCTCCACAGCAATGAAAAGGAGGTTGTTGATGAAGGGGATAAGATAAATGAAGTCCAGACTTGTACTGAAGTTGATAACAGATTTGCTTGAACAAACTTTCATCAGGGAACAATCTTTTAACTTTATCTTGGTTACCAGTAGGCTTTGGCATTAATTCTGGCAGGCAAACACACTTGACACTGTTACATCTGGTGCTCCTTGCTCCTCTGCTGTGCTATTAGGGTTACATAGAAACTTTTCTTTCTGCTGTGCTTAGCTTGGTAGTCTGACTCTGTCTTTATCTTTAACTTTATCTTTATCCAGGGAATTTTTTCTTTGCTGTATGAGGCTCCTTGCTTTTGCCTCTAGACCCAGCAGAGCGGATATTACTCTGGTTGGCCTTGGCAGGGCTCGTCCAGCAGAAACGAGGGCTTGCTTCCTACCCCTTAGAGGGGGTAAGCTAGACTGACTTTCACTAGCTAAAACTCTTCTCTCCCTCTCTAGAGAGGGCTAGAATGGAAAGAAGGTTCCACTCTAGGCAAAACAGTTCTGCCAAGCTTGCTGGCACCTGCTGGTGAACCAGGTACATTACATGTTACCAGTCACAATCAGAAATTCAAAAACACAATGTGCAGGACCTGGAAATAAATACACATGATGACATAGAATTAACCATAGGAGATATTGGGGAGGTGTAGAATGTGGTAATGAACCTCTGGGGCGTTACAGAATCAGCTGACGACGGTGTAAAAGGAGTGCGCTTCTCCTTGACACTAACATTGACTTGTAAGACTGAGTTCACACTTGAGTTTTTTAGTCAGTTTTGACCCTGTGACTGCCCAAATAAGTGAAGTGTGCAGTGATTCTAAGAGTGGCCCTTGTCATCTGCATGTTGTACTGACTCACAGTATTAATTCACTACCAGAGCAGACTCTCTATGCATGTTACTGCAGGGCACAGTGTTCTACACCACTATAATGGCTCTCTGCAGCCAGGAAATTGCCGTTTTTTTAACTCGATTCACCACGAATAAATTCGGATCAAATAGAATCTTTTCGTAAAATTCGGCAAACCGACCAGATCGAATTTTTGAGAAATTCGCTCATCTCTACTATCCAACATGTAAAATAAAAAAACTCAGTTTTGATTCGCTAAAGGTTTTGTACCATGATTAACACATATCCTCAGTATAGGGGGCAAGCAGTGGATAATTGCGAGTCTGATTGCGGGGAACCCTATTAATCTCAAGAACGATGGTAGATTTTGCTTGATTAATTAAACTTCTCTTCTCCTCTTTTAGCTGGGACACTCGTCTAGATCATGTAGTGACACGGTGTCGGATAAAACTTCATTTCCAAAAACTGATTTTGTATCGGCAACAGCTGAAGACTATGAAGAACTGATGTCTATCTCTAATGGGTTATTCAAAGGAACGGACTATGTTCCTTTCAGGTATCATGAATGGCTGAAGGAACCCCAGAGAAGAATGTTTCTGGCCAAGTGTGAAGGGAAAGTGGTGAGTAGAAAATAGTAAATTATTAGTGACTGAAAACGCCACATTTATGAAGAATATCATAGAGAGAGAGAGAGAGAGAAATAAGCCACTGCTAGACACATGTAGTAGAGTCTAATCTCCTTCAGGAACAAAGGATCAGGCACGTTGAAATCCAGTATCAATCCATAAATTTTTAGCCCCAACACTGTGAGTGGGGTTACATTATTTCGTACATCATCACTTCACTAATGATGCAGCCCAGCACCCCTATCCCTCCTTTTTGATTGACAGTTCTTGAGACAGCTGGTAGTGATGTCGTAGGAGAAGCCAGGTCTACTGCACAGAGCGGCCGTGTCCATGGTACACTAAAAAACGTATTTTGTCCTCTTAATGTAAAAAGAATTGGGGGTAATTTTATAAAACTGGTGTAAAGTAGAACTGGCTTGGTTGCCCATAGCAACCAATCAGATTCCTATATTTATTTTCCAAAGGAGCTGTCCAAAATGAAAGGTTTGGCAACTAAGCCAATTCTACTTTACACCAGTTTGATAAAAGACCCCTAATGTTTTCTTTATTGTCATCAGGAAATCAAATATAAAGTATATTAGAAAGCTGAAGATCTGGTCATAATATATAATATGACAAAGAATTTCTTATAGCTGCTCCTCTATGTCCAGACCTTATAATAGACTAGAAACTCTGTGATGTATTCTATGCTCATCTTGCATTTTTTCATTATGGATTGTCAGGTGGGCTTCATAACTTACAGATTGGATGGTAATGGAACTACTGCAGTAATAGAAGGTCTTCGGGTAGCCCTCTGGATAAGAGGACATGGGATGGCTGGATTGCTTGTGAAGTTTTGCACTAATACTTTGCTTTCTGACCATCCGGAGGTGAAAATATTTCTATTCACTCGGGCAGAGGATCCACCTGCTTCTCTTTTGGCTAGATGCAAAGTGATCACCTCTAAGGTGGGCTCCATCTTCTTTTTTTAACTCTTTATTTAATTACATGTGAACAATAACTAAAAATAAAATCCACAATGTAAAAACAAACAACATTTTACCCCATAATCCACCAAGAGTAGAGAGAAAATAAAAAGAATATCTAGATTACAGGTGAGTAAATGTCTTGAGAGAGAGAGACTAGTATGCTACTCTGGGTTTCTGGGCAATATATATGAATTGTTTTTGGGTACACTTTCTCATTACAGAGAGCGCCTAGTGTGTGCAGTATTTAAGGCCAGGTATAGCCTCTTTGGGTTTCTAGGAACGATATTCAAATTAGCTTTCCTAAGCCTATCTGATGCCAGCAGATAGCTAAGATCCACTAATTTTGATACATTTTTCTCAAAAACCCAAAGTAGCATTGACCTCAGTGTTTTACAACAAAAGCATTGCCTTTCAATCATTGCTCAGCCTTTAAAACTATAATTGTTCTTTCTAGCTGAGAGGCCTTAAGGGGACCTTTAGGTGGGTACTAAATTAGTTCTTAATTTAGATCATTCACTTGTTTTGATTCAACCACTGTTTGTAAGCATCTTTAATTACTTCATGTCTGTCTTTCTTCTTTTTATCATCAAATCAAGTATTTTAACTTAAAAGCTATACATGAGTTTACATTTTTCCCAACATCCTACTGAAGGGGTGTTTCAGAAAAGCCAGTGCTGTGCAATTGCCTTGAGTGCAATCGATAAAGCACTGCAAATTGCTTCAGAAAAATAGCCAATGAAAAATAAATTCTAGACAAAATATCACATCCCCAATTAAGGTGGTACCAACCAGTTGCTAGCCTCAGATATTTTGGCATCAGTCTGTTTTTTATCACTTTTATGAAGAAAACTGGTGAAGTAATAATGCTGAAGTATAAACATACAGTACTGTGCAAACATTTGAAAAAATGCATCAAAGTAAGAATACGTTCAAAAATAAAAGTGTTAATAGTTTATTTTTATCCATTAACAAAATGCTAAATGAATGAAAAAAATAAATCGACATCCAATCAATATTAGGTGTGACCTCTTTTTTTTTCCTTCTTCACCAGCACTTCTAGGTACACTTGCACACATCTTTGAAGGAACTAGGCAGGAAGGTTGTACCAAACATCTTGGAGAGCTAACCATCTTCTGTGGATGTATGCTTGCTCAAATTGTTCTGTCTCTATACGTAATCCCAGATAGACTCAACAATGTTGAGATCAGGGATCTGAGGGGCCATATGATCCCTTCCAGGTCTCCTTGTTGTTCTTTACTCTGAAGACAGCTCTAACCCCTTCCAGACCTTCACTCTTCATCTACAGCATGCTGATTGGGCTGGCACAGGAGCTGCGCTTGCCCAATCTGCGACACGGGCCCAGCTGTTACTGCCACAGCAAGAAGTGACATCCTGACCTTTGCCATACATGTATGGCATGCTGATTGGGCTGTCACAGGAGCTATGCTTGTCTGATCTGTGACATGGGCCAAGTTGTTACTGACAGCCTGACCTCTGCTTTAACCGCCACCATGGCTAAAAACTCAAAGGCCGACAGATGAACCTCTTAGATGCCGTGGTCAATGCTGACCGACCTATTGGCTCCTCGTGATCGAATTGTAGGCTATCAATGGCTGTTAACACAGCCCAAGGCCTTAAATGGAAGCGGTTATTAGCATTTGGACTATAAGACGCACTGCTATTTTCCCCTCACTTTTGGAGTAAAAAGTGTATCGTATAGTCCCAAAAAATACGGTACACAGTGCTTGAAAAGAGCTGACATTGTGATACAGGGGCTGTGCGTTTGTGCTGTGTCTGTGAAATTGGGTAGCAGATAGACTGTGCTTGGGACATCATGTATAGCAGTTAAAATTTGATCCTCTGAACACTCCTCCATGATTTTATATGGATGATTTTTTAGCATACCTTTCAACACCGAGCAATTCGGAGTACTGTTTGAACAGAGTCTGTATATTAATTGGTCCAGGCTGCATTAATCACAAAATTATGCCTTTGTTTCGTTTTTTTATCCATTTTTAATAAATTTATTAAAAACAATAGATCGCATTCACTACAAAAATTCATAGCTCACCTCACAGAATTGACAGCTTTGAAACTGAGAAATCTGCCATTCATTTCTATAGAAGAGTTTTTTTATTCTTAAATATAAATTAATTAAAAAACAACATATCCAAAAATACATATCACACCTATAGGCACCGAGAGCTTCAAAGTGCAGTTTGACAAAAGTCTGTACGTTAAGCTGTTTGGGTTGTGTTAATTGCAGAAAACTGGAGAAGAATAAACCTGACCTTCTCTTGTTTTCTTGATTAATCCCTCATCTCCTGTTTTGACATTATCTGTCTCTCCTGGTTCTGACTCTGCTTGTCAACTACTCCTTGTACCCCAGTCTTATAGTAGGTTTACTTTTAGTAAGCTTGCATCAGTTTTCTGATGTTTACTTTACTCCGCTAACACAACCTGGTTCATTAGCATTCAAGTCCATATAGCCTTGCAGCAGGCTCTGGTGAAGAAACTAGGGGTAGCCTTAGCTTCCCATCAACTGGAGTGGTTAAGGAAGACTGGTAGCAGGTTTCGCTGTTTGCTGGCTGTAGTTCTTAACAGTGACCATAGTATTATCATACACCATCTTTAGTCTGAAGCGCTCCTGCAGCTAGGTCTGGTCCATAATTTTTAACACTGCAATATGCTATTGCTTAAGCGTATCTTTTAGCCCTTTAATATTCCAAAATATCAACTTCATCCTGTCTGCACAGGAAGCAAAAAATGTAAAAATGGAAGAAAACCATGCACCTGACTGCTTGTGGAGAACCCTCCCACCCAAAAAAACAATAAGCCTATTAGTTAAAAATAAAATAAAAGTCCTTTAGTCAAGCAGATCAAACAAAACCCTCTCCCCACCACATCTTATCAATGTAGATGCACTGATATCTCCAGCCGTATCTATCTTGCTAATTTAACTGGGCTAACAAACCAATGTTGTAATAAAGTTCTGCACCTTGTCATATGTTATATGTTCAGTTTATCAAAACTGAGATCTACAACAATGTTGTTTGTCTAGTGCAGTGATGATAATATGAGAAGAGCAAAAGTATTACAACTTAATTAGCAACTAGGTGATATGTGTGAGTGTTCAATCTTCTTCAATCTCCAAACTTTTATTATTTGACTACTGGTCAGAATAATTTGTCTATTTTTCTATCTGTCAATCTATTTATTCTTAATGTCCCCTATATTATTATTATTATTTTTTTGCTTCTCTTCAGTTTTTTTTCGTCTTATCTTCCCTTTCTTCTTCTACTACTTTTATAATAATTTATATTTAGTTATTGCATTAAACATTTTTTGATTTTGAACCACTCTCCTATGTCCTTTGTGTTCCCTATTAGGCAGTGATCTCGGTGTTCCTTCCTGCTGACCAGTTAAAAACAACGTTTAGGTTACTGGAGTCTCGAGTAAATAATTTGGAAATATCTAAAAACGTATCTGTTCTGGGACCGGAGCAAATTCTCAGATTTTTTGAGGAGTCCAAGAAAACGCAACATCTGCTTCCTGGTGGATTGCTAATTCAAGGCTGGTTTCCTTTTACCACTCATAAGTCCAACCTAAATCTTATGTTAAAACGACAGATTTTTTGGATTTACTCACATCCTGGGGATTCAAGTAACTCAGCATCTTCTTCCAAGGTCACCGTCGGCTGTGATGGCCCCCATGCCTATCTAGAAGGGTTTCTTAGCCTTGGTTCCCCTCCATATCCAGTGTCTAATGCAGAAGGAGTATACTTTATAGATATTGACTTGTTTGGAAATGATCCATCTTGTGCTAAGGTCCATGTTCTAGAGCAGTTGAAGATCGCAGTACAAGCATTGCCGGCAGGGAGTAGTATAATCTGTATCCTATATGCAGATCAGGGTCTCCGGACTGAGCTTGTCCAACTGTGTGAAGGGCTGACTCCATTCCCTATCTCGAAGGAACAGATGGTAATGGGGATGGAGCTCAAGGGTTGATTGAATTCCACTCCTCTGTCTTGTTTTGCAGTCTTATGTTGCATTGACAAATATCTGTCTACCAATCCCATTTATTTCTATCGTTATGAAAAATAAAATGATGTTCTGCATACTGAGAATAACATAGTTTTCTATGAATCTGTTTTCCACACCTTTAATTAAAAGTTATGTATGATTTTGTATTTTTTTGAACCAATAGTTTTTAATGAACGTTCCCACCTTTTTGCCACTAGCTTGGTCTTTTCTTCAGCTATATATATGGTATATTAATGTTTAGTAGCACAGAGCTTAATCATGAGTAAAGATCAGTATGTTCAGATCTGGAATGCATGGACAGTCTGCAGTCCTGTTTTTCTGGTTTTATGACTCTTCAATAAAGATCTCCATTTTACTGGATGCAGGATTTCTCTCTGTTCTTTAGTATTCCTGTTGGTTTCTTTCAAGCTTTCGGGCTTCTTTCCTAACAGATGAGCTGCACTGACTTTGACTTTTTTATATGTTACTACTGTGAGATTCCTTTCAAGCTAATGTGACTGTTGAGGCCTGTTATTGGCCTCAGCAGTCACAGGACCCAGCCACTCCCTGGGCCGGAAGCAGCCAGGAATGGAACAGTGGTGAGACAATCTGGTGGTCTGCATTTTTATGTTCAGGGGCACAGGTCCAGACCAAAGAGGTTGGTCCAGCTGCAGAGCCAGACAAATCCTTTAAAAGAAATGATAAGGTTTCTGAATTTCAGATTGTTACAATGCCATTTTAAAAGACAGAAGGCTAACAATTTGAGTAGAGCGGCCACCTGGAAGTTCAGGTTCACCGAGTTCAACTTAACTTTCCCGCAAAGTTCGGGTTCGGGACCCGAATTTGACCCGAACCTGACCCCGAACCCCATTGAAGTCAATGGGGATCCGATTTTTGGGTCACTAAAATGGCTCTGAAAAAGTTATGGAAAGGGCTAGAGGGCTGCAAAAGGAAACACAATGGGGGTAAGAGCTGGACAATTGCCCTGCAAACAAATGTGTATAGGGAAATGACTTAAAATAACACAAAATACATAAAAATTAAAAATAATAATTTTGAACTAAGAGGAGGAGGTCTATATGGAGTAGGAGGTTGAGAAGGCGGTGGTGTAGGTGAAAGCAGTGGTGGAGGAGGTAGTCACCAACAACACTGTTTTTTGTTTTGAACTTTTTGTGTTTTTTTTACATTTGGGTAGATCCCAAAACATGGCTGATGCATCAGACTAGATCATCAATGGTGCCACACCAACACTTTGACAAAAGAGACTGGTTTCTTCTGGCTACCTGCCTCAGCTACTTTTCTGATGCTGCCACCCTGATGCAACACATCTGATGCCAAGTGCTCCTTCTTTCACCCACCATCTTCAGCTGGTACTGGTATTGACACCCACCTCCCCACTCTGTCACCGGGTCACTCTGTAGTCTCCTGATGCTACTGTCATCTCCACACCATGTCACCTTGCCACTCTGTGGTCTCCTGAGGCTACTGCTACCTCAACACTATGTCACCTTGCCACTCTGTGGCCTCCTGATGCTGCTGCTGCCACCTCCACACTGTCATTGTGCCACCCTGTTGCCTCCTCCTGATGCTGCTGCCACCACCTCCCCACACTGTCATTGTGCCACTCTGTAGCCTCCTGATGCTGCTGTTGCCACCTCCACACTGTCATTGTGCCACTCTATGGTCTCCTGATGCTCCCACTCTATGGCCTACTTCTGATGCTGCCACCACCTACAGAGGCTGTCATTGGGCCACTCTGTGGTCTCCTCATTCACATGTCATCTCTGTTTTGGATCCACTAATTTTTTTGGCATTAGCAATACTGATGGATTACTGACCAAATGCTGACTCCTTTACATTATTGGCGAGGGCCTGCTGCCAAACTGACCATCTAAAACGTTATGGGCGAGTGCCTGCTGCTGATCTGACCATCTAAAACATTAGGGGTGAGGGCCTGCTGCTGATCTGACCAGCTAAAACATTAGGGACGAGGGCATGCTGCCGAGCTGACCATCTAAAATGTTATGGGCGAGTGCCTGCTGCTGATCTGACCATCTAAAACATTAGGGACGAGGGCCTGCTGCCGAGCTGACCATCTAAAACATTACGGGCGAGGGCCTGCTGCTGATCTGACCATCTAAAACATTAGGGGCGAGGGCCTACTGCTGATCTGACCATCTAAAACATTATGGGCGAGGGCCTGCTTCTGAGCTGACAATCTAAAACATTATGGGCGAGGGCCTGCTGCTGATCTGACCATCTAAAACATTAGGGCTGAGGGCCTGCTGCTTAGCTGACCATCTAAAATATTATGGGCGAGGGCATGCTGTCGAGCTGACCATCTAAAACGTTAATGGCGAGTGCCTGCTGCTGATCTGACCATCTAAAACATTAGGGGTGAGGGCCTGCTGCTGATCTGATCGTCTAAAACATTATGGTTGAGGGCCTGCTGCGAGCTGACCATCTAAAAAATTTGGGGTGAGGGTCTGCTGATCTGACCAGCTAAAACATTAGGGATGAGGGCCTGCTGCCAAGCTGACCATCTAAAACATTATGGGGGAGTGCCTGCTGCTGATCTGACCATCTAAACCATTAGGGGTGAGGGCCTGCTGCTGATTTGACCATCTAAAACATTAGGGGTGAGGGCCTACTGCAGATCTGACCATCTAAAACATTAGGGGTGAGGGCCTACTGCAGATCTGACCATCTAAAACATTAGGGCGAGGGCCTGCTGGTGACCCTCAAAATCATTAGGAGCAAGGGCCTGCTGGTGACCCTCTAAAACATTAAGTACAAGGGCCTCTTGGTGACCCTCTAAAACATCATGGTTGAGGGCCTGCTGGTGACCCTCAAAAACGTTATGGGTGGCGATGAAAAGAGCTCCTCGGAATATCTGAGTGTGGGATCACTTGTTTGCCAAGACTCTCCATGGTGGGAGGAAGGAGGATCAGGGTGAGGATTCTGTTGACCAGACTCTTGGCTACTGAGACTGGACTTTGTGGAAGACAGGGTGTTGCTTAACCGACTGGAAGCATTATCTGCTGCAATCCAACCGACCACCTGGTCGCACTGGTCCGACTTAGAGAGTTGTGTCCTGCGCCGCCCTGCAACCTGGGACATGAAGCTAGGTATCATGGATGAGTGTGTTTCTTGTGCTCTGGCAGCAGGCTTAGTTTCACCGCGCCCAGGGCCACGGCCTCTGTGTGCACCATAAGCAGCACGGCCACTTCACCGGCCCTTACTGCTCGCCTTGCGGATATTAAATGGTATATATGCTTGCAAGTATGTCACATGTACAGGAGTGCAGGTTTTGTAAGTGTATGTGCAAATAAAGTACACAGAATATCACAGATATTTTTAGGATGTGCACACATTAAACAGAAGATGTAGCACACTTAATGTCGCTGTCCGCAGCATCTATGAAAAAAATACACTGAACGTCACAGAAACTTTTAGGATGCACAAACGTTATACAAGAAGTATAGAGCAAGTAATGTCGCTGTCACCACCGGCTAATAAAAAATTACATTGAATGGATTTCACTGATATTTAGGATGCACAAACGTTATACAGGTAGTATAGCGCAAGTAATGTCGCTGTGACTGATATTTAGGATGCGCACATGTTATACAGGAGGTATAGCACAAGTAATGTCGCTGTCACCACCAGCTAATAAGAAATTACACTGAATGAATGTCACTAATATTTAGGACGCGCAAACGTTATGCATGAGTTAAGCGCACATTATACAGGAGATGTGGTGCTGGTAATGTGGCTGTCACCAGCAGCCAAACTATTGCGCTGAATGTCACAGATATTTAGGCTGCGCAAATGTAAAATAAAAGATTTAGCAGAGGTTGTCACTGTCAGATGCGTCACTAACAATTGCACACAATTTAGCACAGGTTGCGCTAATAATATAAAATGCAACCAGATACAACTATAGTCCTTAAAAGGACTTTTGGGTCTCTAACAAGTTTTTTCCCTAAAATATTACTATTTCACTCCCTACACTATCTGTCCCTTCTTCAGCATAGCTCTCGCAAACGTGCGGGGAGGAGACTCGAGCATCACGCTCGCGCACATGTAGTGCTTGACCGAACACTGCGATGGGCCGAGCATCGCGATGCTCGAGCCGAACTGGTGTTCGGCCAAGCATGCTAGCCCAACACTAATAATAACTTTACTCCGTTTCTCTGCAGCCAAATCGCTGTATATCCTGCAGAATGTCTGTCTGTCCTTGATGTTTTTCTTGGAGAGAAGTGGCTTTCTTCTTAACACCAGGCCATCCTCCAAAAGACATTGCCTCATTGTGCATGCAGATGCCCTCACACTTGCCTACTGCCATTCCTGAGCAAGCTCTGCACTGGTGGTGACCCGATCACATAGCCATATCCTCTTTAGAGGATAGTCCTGGCACTTGTTGGACTTTCTTGGGTGATCTGAAGCATTCTTCACAGCAAACTGCATCTCTCTCCTGGATGTTCTTGATGATCCAATAAATGGTTGATTTAGTTGCAATCCTACAATCCGCATTCTCATTGCCTGTGGAGCCCTTCGGATACAAAGTTGATGACTACACCTGTTTCCTTGGAGGTAACCATCACGGTTAGACACACCCTAAGTGCATTCTGTGCAGCTGCACAGGGACTTAGTATGAAAAGGGGCCTACTACCATCTATTCCTAAAAACACTAAAGCATCGTAATGTAACTTAAGTTAACAGGCTTGTCAGATTTTCTGATATCTCACCAAACCAACAAGACCACATGTATAATACAAATACATTCTTTATTACATTATATGAATCAGACATACAATACCTATGATAAAATGCTGTAATTGATGGGCAGTGTGGATAAGCGCTGTGAAAGATACTGCCTCTACCGAACTCCAGGTCTGCAATACCTCATAAGTAAAATCCTAATATATACATAACAGTATTATAATTAAACAATTGATAATAGAGGTATAAGTATGTCGCTCACTTCTTCAGGTGCTACACCTTAAGTAGGCTCCCTATTATGGCCACATCATCAAGTAAAATAAGTGCATAGTGCTATACCATCACATAAAGACATATAAAGATGTGGTCAAGCAGGGATACAGCGCTGAAAAACGCTCAACATGTGAAAAGCCATGCATCCCTATGGGCATGGTTCACATTTGGGCGTTTTACAGCGCGTTTGAACGCGCTGTAAAACGCCCAACGCCCAAACAAGTACATGAGCTTCTTTGGGGCGTTTTAACGAGCCTATGGACAATGTTGCCATAGGGGAAAATCACTGAATCGCGCGTATGACGCGCGTTTCTTAGTTACAAAAACGCGCATCCAAAAACGTCATACGCGCGATTCAGAAACGCCTAGGTGTGTTCCCAGCCTGAATCAGATGCCATTCCAAAAGAGATGTCCAAAATGAAAGGTTGAATTTGATTGGTTGCTATGGGCAACTAAGCCAGTTCTACTTTACACCAGTTTGATAAATGACCCCATATGTACAGAGCTTGCTGTAGCTTTCTGTCTGAGGCCCCTCTCCACCACCCGAAGAGTCACCAACCTCCCACCTTCTCTGCTACCACAAGCAGCAGAAGCCAGTTCACTATTGTCAGCATGATGGACCAGTTCTTTCATGTGCCACTCCAGGCTGAGGCAAATCAGCAAACGGAGACATACCACCTCAATGCCCAGGTGAAGTTCTGGCCTCTTTGTGGCACATACCCTGTTCCCTGACCCCACTGGCTTCTGGGCAGGCAGGCTGAAATAGTGGCCCAAACTGGTCCAGTATGTTCTCTCTTGCCCAGTCTCTAGTGTAATCTCAGGGATTTTTTTCAGCATGGCAGGGGGCGCTGTGAAACCCAAACTGACAAAGTTTGCCTCCACCAGTGTACAAATCATCATTTATCAAAATGAACAAGGATTTTCACACTCCTCCAGCTGAGGCCATTGAATAGATGACCCTTCTTGATGGTGACCCATCATGACACTGCTGCTGTCTGCCTACCATCATGTACTGTACCGTATGCCTGCTGTTGTCGCTGCCATCATGGCTTTGCTACTGTCTGCCTGACTACCATCATGTTCCGTACCCTACTTCTGCTGCTGCCACCATCACTACAGCTGCTACTACTAACTGCTAATGCCCTACTGCCACTTCTACTACCAATACACACAGCTTCCACTACTACTACTACCCCTAAACATCGACTGCCTATTCTGTTCTATTATGTGCTGCTGCGGCTACTATTGTGGCCACATACCACTATTTCCCTACCATTTCCACATCCACATTGTACTGCGACTGCTTCCAATTAAATGGAGGGCTGTTTTCATTCTTGTTCCGAAGAAGCCATTCATTCTTATGACAATTAAAGGGTTTATACTGGAATTTATATTGATGGCCTATCCTCTGGATCCCCAGGACCCTCACCGATCAGCTGTTAGAAGAGGCTGACTCTCTGTAGACGCGGCAGCATTTTCCTAGGCCATGTGACAGCACTGTACATCAGTCACATGGCCTAGTTGCAGCTCAGCCCCATTGAAGTGAATTGGGCTGAGCTGAAATACCAAGCACTGCCGCTGTACAATGTACGGAACAGTGTTTGGAGAGCTGCCCGGAATCGGCTGCGCTCACCAGAGCTCCGATGAGTGGGGGCGGCTCCCTGAAACAGCTGATCAATTGGAGTGCTGAGACTTAGCCCCCCCCCCCCCACCAATCTGATAATGATAGCTAGTGTTGAGCGAATCGTAGTTGACAAAGTGGAATTCGATCCGAATTTCAGAAAAAATTTGATTCATCACAAATCCGAATTTCCTTGCGCTTCGTAGTAACAAATCATATTTTTTTTTTAAATGGCTGCTGCACATGTTACAAAGTGAAAGTAAGAAACCCGGGAACGAGGGATCACCCACAATGCCATGCAGCCAGCCAATCAGCAGATAGCCAGCCCCTGTGATGTCACAGCCCTATAAAGCGGATAAAGCGGGGGGCGGACGGTCGAAATGTAGCTACACGCTGGCTAGTCACTACATGTGCTGAACCTCAGAAGGACCCTATGCACGCAGGACTTTGTGACAATGTCTGCTTCTGACTGTGAGTTATTTATGTACAGTATGCACAATAATTTTTTGATAAACATAAAGAAGCAGCTTATTTGGTTTTTGGTGCATTTTTTACTGTATTTCTGAATTGGAGTAAAGTTGGGATATCAGTGTTTTTGTACCATTGTGGTCCTGTAGTGTGATTAAAGGGAACCTCTGACAGCTCTTGTGAACGACAGTTCAGCTGGCTTTGCCGAACTGCCAGCTGTCAGTCACAGCGAAAGGGCAGGGAAGGGGGCGGGGTTACCGCGGCTTGAAGCAAGGAGGCCGCTGCCCCCTTGACTTCAAACCTGACTTGAGAAGCGCACCAGTCAGGGATTAAACAACGTTTTTACAGCTTTCCTTCATCTGGTTTCAGGAAGACAATGATCGTTAGAATCACGATGCTGCCTACTGTCAGGTACTGCTGCCAGCTTGGAATGTGTTTTGGAGGTGACAGGTTCCCTTTAACCCCCTTAAGCCCTCAGCCTTATTTCACCTTAAGGACCCGGCCATTTTTTGCAAATCTGACCAGTGTCACTTTATGTGGTGATAACTTTTAAACGCTTTTACTTATGCAGGCCATTCTGAGATAGTTTTTTCGTCACATATTGTACTTCATGACACTGTTAAAATGGAGTCAAAAAAGTTAATTTTTATTTATAAAAAATACCAAATTTACCAAAAATTTTGAAAAATTTGCAATTTTCTAAGTTTCAATTTCTTTATTTCTATAATACATATTAATACCTCCAAAAATAGTTATTACTTTACATTCCCCATATGTCTACTTCATGTCTGGATAATTTTGATCGCTTGGTATTACACTTTTTGTGATGTAAGGAGACAAGAAATGTCTTTTTTTACACCGTTTTTATTTTTATTTTTTTATGGTGTTCACCTGAGGGGTTAGGTCATGTGATACTTTTATAGAGCATGTTATTACGGACGCGGCGATACTTAATATGTATACTTTTTTTATTTATGCAAGTTTTACACAATAATATCCTTTTTGAAACAAAAAAAAAAATCATGTTTTAGTGTCACCATATTCTGAGAGCCATAGTTTTTTCAGTTTTTTGGCAATTATCTTAGGTAGGGTCTAATTTTTTGCGGGATGGTTATGATGGTTTGATTGGCACTATTTTGGGGTGCGTATTACTTTCTGATTGCTTGGTTTTACACTTTTTGTGATGTAAGGTGACAAAAAATTGCTTTTTTTACACCGTTTTTATTTTAATTTTTTTACGGTGTTCACCTGAGGGGTTAGGTCATGTGATATTTTTATAGAGCAGGTTATTACGGACGTGGCGATACATAATATGTATCCTTTTTTAAATTTACTTAAGTTTTACACAATAACAGCTTTTTTAAAGCAAAAAAATTATGTTTTAGTGTCTCCATATTCTGAGCCATAGTTTTTTTTTTTTTTTGGGCGATTGTCTTTGGTAGGGGCTTATTTTTTGCGGGATGAGGTGATGGTTAGATTGTTTTTTATTGATTTTTATTTTTTACGGTGTTCATCTGAGGGTTTAGGTCATGTGATATGTTTATAGAGCCAGTCGAAACAGACGCGGCAATACCTAATATAAATTTTTTTTTACTTTATTTGGGGAATATGACATTTTTGTTTTTTTTACTTGAAACTTTTAATTTTTTTATTTTTTTTTTGGGGGGGGGGCTTTATTTTTTCAACTTTCTTTCACTTTATTTTTTGTCCCACTTTGGGACTTCAACTTTTGGGGGTCTGATCCCCTTTACAATGCATTCCAATGCTCTGTGCCCCCATCTGTTCTGAACCTGCCTCTTTTTTTTTCTGCTTCTTCTGCTTGGGATGTATTGTATGTTGTGAGTTTGCTCCGCATTTCAGTAAAGATGAACTTATTGAAGACAGTCATCAGCTACTGCCCAGCCAAGATTTGGAGGAGAGGTCTGCTGCTTCCTCCTGTAGACGGTCAAGGTATGACAATGAGAGTCTTGTGGAAGCAGGTGTTGCAAGGGGTCAGGCACTCAGCCGTGAGACTAGTGAGGGTGACATCAGTGATACGCAGACTGTAGTGGATGATGATGTAGCCGATCGCACGTGGGAGTCGGGCGAAGAGAGGGCGTCATCATCATCAGGTGGTGAGAGTGGCATATTATGGATGAGTCAGAGATTGAGCCAGCAGGGTGCAAGCGTGGCCGTGAGGCATCAGGGGTGCAGCTGTATGAAATCTGGAGTCAAACGTGCTCGGAACAGACCTTCTACTACTCAGGAGCCTACCTATCTGGAAACAACTAGCAGTACACAGGTTCATAGAGGCAGAGGCAGGCAGTCAGCATGCAGTGTTGGGGCTAAAATGCCCTACTTGCTGGTGTGGTAATTTTTCATCAAGTTGCCAGGGGACATCAGCGTGGCCATGTGTAGAATCTGTGGGCAGAAGGTGAAACATGGCCAGGGTGCCAATGTTAGCATCACAGCCCTGCATCAACACATAACGGGAAGGACATTGTGTCGGCCCTGCATGGCTCATGTCTTTAATCTGGTTGTAAAGCGATTCCGGAAGTTTTCCGCCCAACTGCAAGATATCTTGAAAATGGACAGGAAACTGTGCATGCACTTCAGTCACTCTTACACTGCAAAATACACCCTCCTTGAGTTGCAAAGGCAGAATAGCGTTCCCCAACATCGCCTCACATATGACGGTTTCCACACTTTGGAACGCCACTTTCCACATGTTGGGCCGACTATTTGAGCAGAGGAAGGCTGTGAACGATTTATTGATGATGCAGGCAGACAGGAGCACTCCCCTGAGTAACTTTGACATTACCAGTGGCAGCTCATCCGTGACACCTGCCGTTTGATCAGGTCCTTTGAGAAAGCTACTTTATTTGTCCATCACCAGGACTACAGGATGAATGACATCATTCCACTCCTTCACGTCCTGGAGCAGATGGTGATAAATCTGGCTGGCCAGGGGACAGAAGATGTGGCGCCTACATCTCACGGCCACCTGAGCCCTGTGGGAGCTGAACTGGCGGAGGAGGAGGATATTCACACACAAGCAATGTATACAGAAATGGATGGTTTATCTGCGCAAGTGACAGGAGAGGAGCAGGACAAGCATGGGGAGCTGGAGGACGATGAGAAAGGCGAGGCAGAGGACCCCGACACACGGTGGCAGTATGCAGTGGAGATGGGGGCAGGGAGCGCCTCAGTTTCCCTTGTGCAAATGGCCAGGTGTATGCTTAGTTGCTTGTGTATTATTAACATTCAGCAGAGGGATGACTACTGGCTCTCCACCATGTTAGACCCTCGCTAGTGGTCCAAAATGGGGGCCTTTTTTCCACCTGCTGAGAGGGAGGATAAACTCAAACACCATGGACACATCCTATGTAGTCAGTTGGTTACTGCCTATGTGCGCCATCGCCCATCCTCATGGCACTTTTCTTCACCCGCCTACTGAAGAAACCACCCAGCAGCAGAAGGACGTGGAGCAGAATCTGAACCAGCAGGTGTTGCATACTTCGACTGCCCCCTGCCACCTCAAATCCAAGATCCCCTGGACTACTGGGCAGCCAAACTTGATTTGTGGCTGCAACTGGCCAACTTGCCCTGGACAAGCTTTCCTGCCCAACCAGTAGTGTGGCATCAGATCAGGTGTAAAGAGACCCACTTATTATGGCGCCCGCTGCACTTGCGAGTGGGCACATATTTAAAGCCCCTCTCAGCACCTTATATGTACACCTGATGGTTGCAAATTTATATTATACCCATTTTTATATATGAATGTTGGGTGTCTAAACACTTAACTATTCTTGTGAAATTGTAATGGAAATTACCCCCGGTCTACAATGAGATTGGTAATATTGTGGCTTTAGTTTGCTCACATCTATGTCAATGCAATTTGGAACCCTTGCCTTATACAGCTCCCACTTTTGTATAACGGTTCAGTATAGCAGACATCACAACATTCACAACTCTACCTCGGATAGGTCAACATTTTAGCGTTACTAACACACATCGAGGTTGTGGCTACTTTGTGTTGGTCTCCTGCATCAATTAATAATCGGCTAGTGGAAAGGAACAGAACATGTTAGGTAACTTTTTTTACTATGGTTGAAAATACGTCATTCTGCATTTGATAGGGCTGTGTGGTATGGCATGGCTACGTGCACGCTAATGGAGCAAATGCCAAATAGCACTGTGGTTAAATGTTGATTCACACTCGATTCAGTGTGTTCCTACAACTTGTGTGCGGCTGTTGCACATTCCAAATGCAACCCAATTTCAAACTATGCTAGTACACAAACATTTTTTAAGCTACCATTAAAGGGTATTCTACAGTTTTCAACCCAGAATCTAGATCTAAATACTTTTGTAATTGCATTTAATTAAAAACTTTGTATAGCCACTGAGTTATTCAATAAAATGTACCTATACAGCGCTACTTGCTGTTTGTTCTTTTTCTTATTTCTTTGTCCTGCTCACTGAGATGGCCGCACATGCTCAGTTTCATCCTTCAACTGCCTCCTGAGCGGTGATAGGGAGAGAGCTGCAGCAGAAAAGCCCTCCCACCCAAGCTTCAGCAGAAAAGACTTGCCCCCTGACCAGATGATAGGTCAGCAATTACAAAACATCGGATAACCCCTCTTATAAAATTCAATGTGTTGGGGAGGCCTCCGACCCCAACCCATTTGGAGTAAGAGACAGTTTTTTTAATATTCAATATACTGTGAAGTGAATATTAAGGAGGCTGCTGATGTCAGAGACTGAAGTTTCTCGGCCCCGACCCCTGACTGCAGTACCGCCAGTGTGGCCCTAATTATAACCATACCTAACGGTTTTCTGGCCCTGCCTACTTGCTTGGCTCCAACTACAACAGGGGGCCACTTCTACATTTTTTCCAGGGCCACTTTGAGTTTCCCATCCGCCTCTGGTTAAAGGTTATGTACACCTTTGGGGCAATTTTTTATTTTTATTGTTGCATTATACTTTTTTTGAGCTATAAATCATTTTTTCAATTGATCTTTATTAAAAATATGGAATCCTTTTTTGTGTACATAGCTAAGATACTCTACAGCTGCCTGTGGATTTTCTGTCTTTTCCGTCATTTGGGCAGCAGACAGGCTCCTAATCTCTGCTCTCTGACCTTATAAACACTCACTATAGCTCAGCTCTTATCTAACTGATAAGAATGTGGCTTAACCCTCTTGCTTCTAGTGCCGTACATGTACATGCTACGCATGCGAGTGAGCGCCATGGCCAGCAGGTCTCTGCTGTTTCAAATAGCAGAGACCCGCGGCTAATTAACTTGATTGGCAATAATGCCTATCTCGGTAATTAAAGCTTTTAGATGCCGTGATCAAAGTGAAATCACCGCATCTAAAGGGTTTAAAACCCAGAATCTCACGCTTCCAGGCTTCTTACCAGTATCCTCTGAAGCCGATGAGGATGTCAGTAATTGGTTTCAATGCGCTCAACCTCACTGAAGTGGCTGAGGGCATTGAAGCTGCAATTCTTATTTTGCCACCATTTTAAAAATCCATGATTGTTCAAAATAAAAAATGGATTCTGTATACTCAAATATGAGCTTCAAAATCATTACAAAAAAGTAAAAAAAAAATACATAAAACATTAAAAAAATGTAAAAGTTAAAATCACCCCCCTTTCCGTATAATAAAAAAATTAAATACCTAACTAACAAAAATATAAACATCATTGGTATTACTGCAACCAAAAACACCGATACTATTAAAATATAAAAATATTTTTCGCATTTAAAAAAGTCACACTGCAAAATAGTATCAATAAAAACTACAGATTGTACTGCAAAAAATTGGCCCCACACAGCTCAGTAGATATAACTATAAAAAAATTATGGGGGTCAGAATATGGTGATGTAAAAAAAAAATCATTTCAAAGTTTAAATTTATTTTTATATTATTTAGACATAAAAACCTATACATCTGGGGTATTGTTGTAATCGTACTGACCCAGAGAATGAAGGGCGTAGGTCAGTTTTGCCACAAACGGAACACTGTGGGAACAAAACCCGTAAAACGGTGGAGGAATTTAGTTTTTTTTCCCAATTCAGCTCCATTTGGAATTTTTTTACCGCTTTCCACTACATTGTATGCCATAATTGATTGTGGCATTAGAAAGTACAACTTGACCCACAAAAAATAAGCCCTCATATAGCTATTTAAATGGGGAAGAAAAATGAAAACACAAAAACGAAAAAATCTCTGGTATCCTAAGGGTAAAATAAGTATTTATGACCCATCTGTAAATTAGAGATAAGGTTTATTAGATGACCGGCATGAAGTGAGAGTGAAAATACCAGTCGCAGTCGCACAGTTAGAAAAAGGACTGAGTCCCCTATTTATTTCTAGAAAATCTTTTGTTATCTAATGTAACTCTCAAAGGCATCAGAAGTAGCAGAGTAACACATGAATGCAGGATCAGACTGCAACCACAGAGACACATACCATGGAGACAGCACAGGAGCTGTGTACACAAAACAGTAGAAGATTTTTAATCAAGACTATTAGTAAAACACCTTGCTTGGAGTAGAGAGAACCATGTTACAAACATAAAACTTTAATTAAAGTAATGGAAAACTTATCCATAGGAATCCATGTTTTCCTAAGCATGTAGCACATCATCTGAATTTTTATAACAATAGTAATAAATGGGATCAGTTGACAGATATTTAGTGATGCTAAATTACACCTAAAACAGAGTAGTGAAATTAATCAATCCTAGATCTCCATTTCCATTATCATCTGTTCCCTTGCGATTTGGAATGGAGTCAGCCCTTCACACAGTTGGCCAAGCTCAGTTCGGAGACTCTCATCTGCATATAGGACACAGATTAGGCCACTCCCTGCCGGCGATGCTTGTACTCCGATCTTCAACTGCTCTACAACATGGACCATGGCACAAGATGGATCATTTCCAAACATGTCAATATCTAGACGGTGTACTCCCTCTGCAAAAGGCACTGGATATGGAGGGGTACCAAGGCTGAGAAATCCTTCTAGATAGGCACCATCACAGCTGGTTGTGACCTTAGGAGAAGCTGTGCTAATCAAATCCCCAGGATGAGAATAAATCCAGACAATCTGTCGTTTCAGTAAAAGATTTAGGTTGGACTTAGCAGTGGTAAGAGGAAGCCAGCCTTGAACTAGTAAACCACCAGGAAGCAGTTGTTGTCTTGCTTTAGACTTCTCAAAGAACCTGAGAATTTCTTTTGGTTTCAGAACAGATAGGTCTTTGGAGCTGTCCAAATTGTTAATTCGAGACTCCAGTAACTTGAGTTTCATTTCCAATTGATCAGTAGGAAGGAATACAGACATCACTGCCTAATGGGAAACACAATGGACAGAGAGCAGTAGTTTGAATTAGGAAGATGCAATTGAAAGAGATAAATGGTTAGAAAGATAGAACAAGGAGACTATATGGAAAATAAGATGCCAAAAATATAGCGTTTTCACTGTAAAAGAGCAGTTAGTGATACCGTGGATGTTCATCAGAAAGAAAAATTCTCTGCATCTGTTGAGGGAGGAAGCAGAACTTCATTTTCCAGTTCTCCTTGGAGCAGCGAGCGAGACAAATAGCTGGTCCTTGGATAAGTGACGGACATTTGGTTTTGCAAAGGATGACTTACTGGGAGGCAGTTAGACTGGTAAAGCAACACGAATGATTATTAAAGAGGTTTTCCAAGATTTTTTAACTGATGACCTATCCTCTGGATAGGTCATCAGTAGGGATGAGCGAATCAACTTCGGATGAAACATCCGAAGTTGATTTGCATGAAACTTTGTTTCAATACTGTATGGAGCGAGCGCTCTGTACAGTATTAGAATGGATTGGCTCCGATGAGCCAAAGTTTTTACTCACAAGACTTCGCATAATAACTACAGAAATTGATTTATACTTCAAAAAACATTTCCGAACTCGGGTTCATTTCCAAGTGGCACCTTGGAACTGAACCCGAGACTTCGCGAAGTAATAACTTCGGCTCATTGGAGCCAATACATTTTAATACTGTATGGAGCGCTCGCTCCGTACAGTACTGAAACAAAGTTTTATGCAACTGGACTTCGGATGTTTCATCTGAAGTCGATTCGCTCATTCCTAGTCATCAGTATCTGATTGGTAGGGGTGCACAGGAGATAAATTCTCCTGCATACCTTGCAAGCTCCTATCAAGACTTAGGTGGAGGCACTACATTACACAAGAAGAAGAGAAATGTAAAACTCCCCTTTACGTTAGAGACCTAGTCAGGGGGTGTCATAATAGAAAATAAGGATGAACACATTTCTTGAACTTTGCTTTGTGTCCCATTTGCCGAATTTCAAAAAAAATTGATTCATGTCCGAATAATTCGGCAAAAACGATGTTGCTCCAATTCCCTGAAAATTAGTATATAACGCCCTCTAGTCTCCTAGGACTTCTTTTTAAGAAGAGATGCTATATTTTTGTTAATTTTCTATGCAAAGAGTTATCTCCCAAGGAAGAGATCATCTTGCTAGCGCCACCTCTTGAAAGTGGCTACCTATGACTCAAAATCCAATTTTCCAACAAGCCTTGGGATGTGACATGGCAGTATAGCAAAGCCAGATATTCATCCATAGCCAGCTGTTTTCAGGTGTTAGCATCATCAGTACAGAGTAGAATTCTGTCTGGGTGTAATGCCTTGAATGTGAAAAAGCACGGTGTTGAATTTCCCTAAAAAGACCAGTCTTGTATGGAGACCTATTAGAAGTACTCCATGGTATGGATACTTATTGGTAATGCTCCATGGGAAATTAATATATAAAGAAGTATCTCCTAAAGAAGAGAATCATCTTTCTAGCGCCACCTCTTGGAAGTGGCTGGAGGCTCTATACAGGACTGGTCTCTTTAAGGAGATTCAGCTCCCTGCCTAAACCGAGTTAAAGGGGTTATCCAATATCATAAACAGCCCTCCCCCCATGTCCTCGTCCCGGTCCCCGCTTGCCATTGGCTGCTCCCCCCTGACACAGGATGTTTTTATCCGTGTAAAGGGAGTGGGGAGCGGGGTAAGTATATTCCCTGTGAGGGGCCTGGCACATGGGGGGGCTGTTTATGATATTGGATAACCCTTAAATTTATAAACAGTTTTGCTTTTTCTCTCCGCCATCCCTAAGCTCTTGAATGTAATGACGGCAATAGAAAATAATGTGACTCTGACATGTATAGCTATGGGTAATTGCATGTGCTGTCGCATGTGTTATACTTTTTCATATAAGGAATCTTCCAAAAATCGTCCTTTATTGGGGAAGATGGTGTTTAATAGCACACTATGTTGTGGCTTGTTTGGAAAAAGCGTCCAAAAATTATGCAATGACAGGGGCTTAATGTCTACCTGTATTTAGGCTTGCACAAGCCTTAATTGTCAAAATAAAGCATGGCTTTCTACACAAGCATCCAAATATTAGGCCTTAACAGGGGCAGAATGTTTGCCTGCATTTATATACATACAAGCAGAAGTGCTAATTGTCAGAAGAAAGAGTAGTTTGTTCTGAACAAGCCTGTAAAAACTGTCCCTTTTAATTGGGAGCAGCAGCAGTACAGTGTGGATGTGGAAAGAGAAGAGTAACTGTGACATGTGAAGGCGACAGAAGTAAAAGCACAGCATGGAACAGACTGTAGATTTGTGTAGTAGTAGTGTGTGTAGTACTGCGTTGTGGTAATAGTAATGGTAGTCAGGGTAAAGGAAGTGGCAGTATGGGATTAGCAGCAGGGAATAGCAGCTGTGGCAGGCAGGGACCGCCAGTGGCATAATGGCACTGCAGTAATATGTTATGGCAAATGATAGTAGGCAGGCAGACAGTGGCAGCAGCATGATGATGGCAGCAGCAACCATATGATACAGAAAGTGATGGTAGACAGGCAGAGAGTGGCAGTGGCTTGATGAGTAACCATTAGCAAAGGCAGAGCTACTTATCAATCGTCACAGATCTATGCCTCATTCACTTTGACAAAAGTGACACTTTGTACACTGGTGGAGAACAACTTTGTCCATTTAGGTTCACGATGCCACCTGCCATACTGAAAACCCTCTCTGAGATAACACTTGAGGCTGGACAAGACAGTACAGGCAGAGCAAACAGTGCTAGTTCCAGACACTCTTTATGTCTGCAATCCCAGAAGTCCATGGGGTGAGGGAACAGGGTATGTGCAAGGGAAAAGCCACAGTCAGGCAAAGGCTGCTGCTAAATATTAAATTTTACAGAAAAGTACTGTACTTACATTTTGGTGAAGGTGCGGAACTGTGCCACTATGGATGCCTGGCCAGATGTCTCAGTTATGGGATTAGGCGAATGCTGCCGCTAACTATTCAATTTTATAAAACAATGAAATTTTAGCTAAAGCACGAAACTGCAGCATTACGGATGCCTGGCCAGAAGTCTTAGTGATGGATGGAACGCTGTAGCTAAATATTCAGTTTTACAGAAGAATTACATTTTGGTGAAGATTACAAGTGGTATGGCAGCAAGTGCACCACCAGCAACTTGGCTAGGTGGAAGTTCAGCTTGCCCACATGGTAATTGATGAATCAAGAATAGTCTTCTCATGGCAGCACATTATATTATGGCCGTGTCATAAAGGTGTGGAGAAAGGGGTTGAGTAGGAGTCTAAGCATGAGAAGAAGCAGCTGCTGGTGATGATGACAAAGACTCTCCTATGATGTCTCCTCCTCGGCACCCTTATTCAGCTGCCAAGTCCTGTAAAACACACAATCATCATCATAGTCCTAATACTTCCCGCCACTTTTATTAGACTGCAGTATCTTATGGTGGGCTTCTTGGTCCCCCTCCCAACTCCTGGCTTTGTGTTTGCCCAGAGTGCCACTGTTTCTACCACTGTCCCAACTGCCACCATCATGCCTACAGGTGCCATTACTGATGCAACCAACAGTTTTTTTTAGCAGTTTTTTAGGAGGTTTTGGCCATGTTACCTCTGCTCTTTATTGCCACCACTGTCACTGCTCTCCTTCTTTGATGTTACCTCCTCCTCAGCACCCCGATCTGGCTTCCAGATCCTGTCCAACACAGTGCTAGTAATGCTGCCACTGTCCCTACCATCACCACCAACACTGTGTCTACTGCTACTACTACCATCACCACCAACACAGCTATGCATGGGTTACTCTGCCTCCCCCTGAACCCACTCCTCATGGCCGTCCAAACACTGACTATTCTCACAGAACTCATCAACAGACTCTCTTGACCATATTCCGTAGTGCGTGTTGGTGTTTTGTTGCCTCATCATAGGGAAAAAAATGCCCCGATGGGAGGGGACAGATATGACAGAGAGGATGTACCTGAAAGGCTTCTCTGGGGTTCAAGGAGGAGGAGCAGGAGGAATGCTGTGACATCTGGCTTCAAGGCATGATGTCAGACTTAGAGGTGATCTCCATATCATCCTGCTGTGACTCAGAGGAGAATTAAGCCACCCACTTTACTATCTCATCTTCATAGTAACATAACATAGTAACATAGTACATAAGGCCGAAAAAAGACATTTGTCCAACTAGTTCAGCCTGTTTCCTACAAGTTGATCCAGAGGAAGGCAAAAAAAAAAACCTGTGAGGTAGAAGCCAATTTTCCCCACTTAAGGGGAGTAAAAAATTCCTTCCTGACTCCATTCAGCAATCAGAAGTACTCCCTGGGTCAACGACCCCTCTCTAGTAGCTATAGCCTGTAATATTATTACACTCCAGAAATACATCCAGTCCCCTCTTGAATTCCTTTATTGTACTCACCATCACCACCTCCTCAGGCAGAGAGTTCCATAGTCTCACTGCTCTTACTGTAAAGAATCCTCTTCTATGTTTGTGTAGAAACCTTCTTTCCTCCAGACGCAGAGGATGTCCCCTTGTCACAGTAACAGTCCTTGGGATAAATAGATGAAGGGAGAGATCTCTGTACTGACCCCTGATATATTTATATATAGATATTAGATCACCCCTCAGTTGTCTTTTTTCTAAAGTGAATAACCCTAATTTTGATAATCTTTCAGGGTACTGTTGCCCCATTCCAGTTATTACTTTAGTTGCCCTCCTCTGAACCCTCTCCAGCTCTGCTATGTCTGCCTTGTTCACAGGAGCCCAGAACTGTACACAGTACTCCATGTGTGGTCTGATCACGGCCTATCACGGGCGTCTATGCCCCTTTTGATGCAACCCATTATCTTATTGGCCTTGGCGGCAGCTGCCTGACACTGGTTTTTGCAGCTTAGTTTGCTGTTTATTAAAATTCCTAGATCCTTTTCCATGTCAGTGTTACCAAGTGTTTTACCATTTAGTATGTACGGGTGACTTGCATTATTCCTTCCCATGAGCATAACTTTACATTTGTCAGTGTTTAACCTGATCTGCCACTTATCTGCCCAAGCCTCCAATCTATCCAGATCCCTCTGTAGCAGTATATTGTCCTCATCAGTAGTGACACTACTTTACACAGTTTAGTGTCATCTGCAAAAATTGATATTTTACTAGGCAAGCCTTCTACAAGATCATTAATACATATATTGAAAAAAATAGGGCCCAATACTGACCCCTGAGGTACCCCACTATTGACAGTGACCCAATCTGAGTATCTACCGTTAATAACCACCCTCTGTTTTCTGTCACTCAGCCACTTACTTACCCACTTACAGACATTTTCTCCCAGTCCAAGCGTCCTCATTTTATATACTAACCTTTTATGCGGTACAGTGTCAAATGCTTTGGAGAAGTCCAGATATACGACATCCATTGATTTGCCGCTGTCAAGTCTAGAACTTACCTCCTCATAGAAACTGATTAAATTAGTTTGGCATGACCGATCCCTCATGAAGCCATGCTGATATGGCGTTATTTGCTTATTTCCTTTGAGATCCTTTAAGACAGCATCTCTCAGAAAACGTTCAAACAGTTTACCAACAATAGATGTTAAACTTACCGGCCAATAGTTTCCGGGCTCTGTTTTTGGACCCTTTTTGAATATTGGCACCACATTTGCTATGCGCCAATCCTGTGGAACATTCCCTGTCAGTATAGAGTCCGCAAATATCAGAAATAAGGGTCTTGCTATGACATTACTTAATTCCCTTAGGATATGGGGGTGTATGCCATCCGGTCCTGGCGATTTGTCTATTTTAATCTTTTTAAGTCGCTGTTGTACTTCTTCCTGGGTCAGACAGGGCACTTTTAATGGGGGATTTATTTTTACATTCAGCATTTCATCTGACAGTTTATTTTCCTCAGTGAATATAGTGGAGAAAAAAATATTTAATAGTTTTGCTTTCTCCTCGTCGCTTTCTGCAACTCCCCCTTTAATACTCTTTAAAAGGCCAACACCTTCAGATTTATACTTTTAAACAGTATAGTCGGGTCCCGAACCAGTTGGGAAAGGTAATTGTCTTTGGTTATTGTCAAGAACTTGTTTCCTTTATGAGATGTACAGCTTTCAGTTTCCCAGTCTATATCTGGGTAGTTGAAGTCCCCCATAATAACCACCTCATTATGATTTGCGGCCTCGTCTATCTCGTTTAGTAATAGATTTTCCGTGGACTCTGGTATATTAGGTGGTTTATAGTAAACTCCTATTAGTAATTTATTATTGTTTTTGGCTCCATGTATCTCTACCCACAGGGACTCCACATGTTCATGTCCCTCACTTATATCTTCTGGGACTGTGGGCTTTAGATATGACTGTACATAAAGGCAGACCCCTCCCCCTCTCCAGTTTTTACGATCCTTTTTAAACAGACTGTAACCCTGCACATTAACTGCCCAGTCATAGCTATCATCCAGACATGTCTCAGTTACTCCCACTGTCATAGTCCTCCTCACACATCACTAATTCCAGTTCACCAGTCTTGTTAGTCAGGCTTCTGGCATTAGTGTACATACAATTAAGAGGTTTTTGTATATTTTTAACCCTACACCTTTCCTTCTGAACTGTTCTAGTCCCCCCTTCCATTCCTCCCCCAGTCACACTACCTCTCCCCTGGTCTCTATCTGCACTACCTTCCCCTCCTATAATGTAATTACCCCCCCAGTTCCTAGTTTAAACACTCCTCCAACCTTCTCGCCATCTTTCTCCCCAACACAGCTGCCCCTTCCCCATTGAGGTGCAGCCCGTCCCTACGATAGAGCCTGTAGCCGACAGAATAGTCGACCCAGTTCTCCAGGAACCCCTCCTTCCTACACCAGTTCTTGAGCCACTTGTTAACCCCCCTAATCTCCCACTGCCTTTCTTGTGTGGCTCTTGGTACAGGCAGTATCTCGAAAAATACTACCTTTGAGGTCCTTGCCCTAAGCTTTTGACCTAAAAACTTTGTCATTGGTTCCGATATGGACCATGACTGCTGGATCTTCTCCAGCCCCTCCCAGTAATCTGTCAACCCGATCCGCGATGTGCCGAACTCTAGCGCCGGGAAGACAGAACACTGTTCGGCGATTACAGTCTTTGTGACAGATTGCCCTATCTGTTCCCCTAATAATGGAGTCTCCCACTACCAGCACCTGTCTGGCCTGCCCTGCTCTCCTGGTCCCCTGCTTACTGGAGCCGACATTCCCCTGACTGGCAGAGGAAGTGTCCGGCTGCAGCAGTGCCGTCCCTGAACTGTCATCCCCCTCATCTGCCAAACATGCAAACTTGTCAGATCAGGGCTAGCCTCCCTGGCACTCTTCCCTCTACCCCGCTTTCTAACTGTTACCCAGCTAGCTACCTCACTTTCCTCAGCCTCCTCACTGTCACTCTCCCCCTTATCTGCTCCATAGAGTGCTTGCTCAGTGAGAAGCAAACTCTTTTGCAAATTCTCAATGCCTCTCAGTGTTGCCAACTCGCCTGTTTAGAGACTCGATTTGCGATTCTAAACAGGTAATTTGCTCACGTTTTGAACAAAGATATACACCCTTGAACGGCTGTTCCAGGACTGCATACATCAGACAAGATGTGCACTGGACGGCGTTGTCAATTGTGCAACACATACTAAATGTCCTTAATAATAATATTGTGCCTTTCGAGAGTCAAAACTGTGGCCTACTATTGCTAATACCACTACAGGAAGGCTGGTGTTATTACCCACATTCTGATTTTAGGAGGATGAGGCCTAAATCTTTCATTTTGCACTTGTCCGTTTTCCAGACATCTTATTGTTAGGCCTCTGAAAAATAATGGGTTTCAGATTATTAAATTGTATAAGCAAAATTGCAAGTGTTTTTTTTTTTTTAATTCAAAGTTAGAGGTATAATTAAATGCACCGAATCCCTCCTCTTCCATAAACATCTTGTACAAATGTACAATGGTAATTAATGCGATATTTTTGCAGTGAAAAAGTGATGATACACAATACATCTTTTTAACTGGATGATGTGATGCAGTATGCCCTCACTAACACAGTTGTGAAAGAAACTTATAATGAAAAATAATGACTATTATTGGCAAGAATCTGTAATTACATAGGTAACATAGTTACATAGTTAATACGGTTGAAAAAATACATAAGTCCATCATGTTCAACCAAGGGATAGGTAAGCATTAATGTCATTTACTTTTAAGAATTCATCTAAACCCTTTTTAAAACTGGTCACTGTTCCTGCTGTTCCAGTTCTTACAGTAAAGAAGCTTTGAAGCTTCTGGAGACTGAACTTTTTCTTCTCCAGTAAAATGGTGCTGTATGCCATTTTATGCGATTCATCTAAAACAACTCTCAAAAGCTTCAGATTCGTTTGGGGGATATATTTTTTAAATTAATAACAAACCTAGTTCATTACAAATTGATTTACTCATCCTTAATAGAAATCATTAGGAATAGATAGATAGATAGATAGATAGATAGATAGATAGATAGATAGATAGATAGATAACCATCTGGTTGATAATAAGTGATAACAGTTGAACCCACCTTAGAGTTGATCACTTTGTATTTAGTCAACATAGCAGCTGGTGGATTCTCTATACGGGTCAGTCGAATTCTTTTAACCTCCGGGTGGTCAGAATGCAGAGTATCCAAGCAAAACCTCTGAATCAAACCAGCCAACCCACGTCCTCTCATCGAGGGGGCTATGCGAAGACCTTCCACCACAGCAGTAGTTCCATCATCAACTAGTATGAATGACTCAAAGCCCACCTGACGGTCCATAGGGAGAAAAGCAGGATGAGCATAGAGTAGGTCACAGAGTTTCTAGTCTAGTCTAAGGTCTTTACTACAGATGAGCAACATTTTTGAAATTCCTTTTTGGGTCTGATTTTAATGAAACATTAAAAAAATTCAGTTTGGGTAAGAATCGATTCTACCTGCATCAAAAGTGCTTCAATTGGCCTAAAAATTGGTATATGAACCTCCGAGGTCTCGTTGGTCTCATTTCTCATTTTTTCCTATCTCGTCTTTCTCTCTTTTTTAAAAGAGTGGAGCAGTGACATAGTGTTAAGGTAGCAGCAACATGAGGAGACCAAAGAGTAGTGAGGTGGCAGCAGTAGTGTGACCATAAAGTGGCACAGTAACAGAGTAGGGAGGTGGCAGCAGCATGAGGAGACCACAGAGTAGCCCAGTGACATAGTGGTGAGGTGGCAGCAGCATGAGGAGACCACAGAGTGGCCCAGTGACATAGTGTTGAGGTAGCAGCAGCATGGGGAGACCACAGAGAGGCCCAATGACATAGTCGTGAGGTGGCAGCAGCATATGGAGACCACAGAGTGGCCCAGTGACATAGTGTTAAGGTAGCAGCAGCATGAGGAGACCCCAGAGTGGCCCAGAGACATAGTGTTAAGGTAGCAGCAGCATGAGGAGACCCCAGAGTGGCCCAGAGACATAGTGTTAAGGTAGAAGCAGCATGAGAAGACCCCAGAGTGGCCCAATGACATAGTGTTAAGGTTGAAGCAGCATGAGAAGACCAAAGAGTAGTGAGGTGGCAGCAGCATGAGGAGACCATAGAGTGCCACAGTGACATAGTGATAAAAAACGAAATAAATAGGGCAGCACTACTCACTGGGTATTCCCATATGTTTCCTTTTATGTGGCGGTGCCTTCAGTAGGTAGATCCTGGCCCTCCGGATCCAAAGCAAAATCAATATAGAAAAGAGAAGCCGCGGCACTCTTTTATCAGTGAAGTTTTCTTCCTTTATTAGCACCCAAAATTGACAGCGACGTTTCAAAGGAGCTTGATAAAGACCGTGGAGGTCGAAACGTCGCTGTCAATTTTGGGTGCTAATAAAGGAAGAAAACTTCACTGATAAAAGAGTGCCGCGGCTTCTCTTTTCTATATCCAGTGACATAGTAACATGAGATGGCAGCAGCATGAGGAGACCACAGAGTGGCCCAGTGACATAGTGTTGAGGTAGCAGCAGCATGAGGAGACCACAGAGTGGCCCAGTGACATAGTGATAAGGTAGCAGCAGCATGAGGAAACCCCAGAGTGGCCCAGAGACATAGTGTTAAGGTAGAAGCAACATGAGGAGACCAAAGAGTAGTGAGGTGGCAGCAGCATGAGGAGACCACAGAGTGGCCCAATGACATGAGGAGACCCCAGAGTGGCCCAGAGACATAGTGTTAAGGTAGCAACAGCATGAGGAGACCCCAGGGTGGCCCAGAGACATAGTGTTAAGGTAGAAGCAGCATGAGGAGACCAAAGAGTAGTGAGGTGGCAGCAGTAGTGTGACCATAGAGTGGCACAGTGACAGAGTAGGGAGATGGCAGCAGCATGAGGAGACCACAGAGTGGCCCAGTGACATAGTGGTGAGGTGGCAGCAGCATGAGGAGACCACAGAGTGGCCCAGTGACATAGTGTTGAGGTAGCAGCAGCATGAGGAGACCCCAGAGTGGCCCAGAGACATAGTGTTGAGGTAGCAGTAGCATGAGGAGACCACAGAGTGACCCAGTGACATAGTGGTGAGGTGGCAGCAGCATGAGGAGACCACAGAGTGACCCAGTGACATAGTGTTGAGGTAACAGTAGCATGAGGAGACCACAGAGTGACCCAGTGACATAGTGGTGAGGTGGCAGCAGCATGAGGAGACCACAGAGTGGCCCAGTGACATAGTGGTGAGGTGGCAGCAGCATGAGGAGACCACAGAGTGACCCAGTGACATAGTGTTGAGGTAACAGTAGCATGAGGAGACCACAGAGTGACCCAGTGACATAGTGGTGAGGTGGCAGCAGCATGAGGAGACCATAGAGTGGCCCAGTGACATAGTGGTGAGGTAGCAGCAGCATGAGGAGACCACAGAGTGGCCCAATGACATAGTCGTGAGGTGGCAGCAGCATGAGGAGACCACAGAGTGGCCCAGTGACATAGTGATAAGGTAGCAGCAGCATGAGGAGACCCCAGAGTGGCCCAGAGACATAGTGTTAAGGTAGCAGCAGCATGAGGAGACCCCAGAGTGGCCCAGAGACATGGTGTTAAGGTAGCAGCAGCATGAGGAGACCCCAGAGTGGCCCAGAGACATGAGGAGACCAAAGAGTAGTGAGGTGGCAGCAGCATGAGGAGACCATAGAGTGGCACAGTGACAGAGTAGGGAGATGGCAGCAGCATGAGGAGACCACAGAGTGGCCCAGTGACATAGTGGTGAGGTGGCAGCAGCATGAGGAGACCACAGAGTGGCCCAGTGACATAGTGTTGAGGTGGCAGCAGCTGAAGAGACCCTAGAGTGGCCCAGAGACATAGTGTTAAGGTAGAAGCAGCATGAGGAGACCAAAGAGTAGTGAGGTGGCATCAGCATGAGGAGACCACAGAGTGGCATAGTGACAGAGTACGGAGGTGGGGGGCAATACCAGTACCAGCTGAAGATGGTGGCTGGCAGTAGGAGCCCCTGGCATCAGGTGTGGCATCAGGCGGATGTAAAAAAGGCACCGATAGCGAGGGTTTAACAGGGTGGAGAGCCAGTAGTCATCCCTCTAGCGAATGGTGACAATTCGGCTGTCACTATGCAAGCAACTGAGCATGCATCAGGCCATTTGCACAAGTGACTCGGAGGAACTTCCTGCACTTTGGCAGACACCGACAGGCTCAAGGACTCGCCCACCTTATGTTCTACATGTGCTTCACATGTTCTACATGTGTGTGCAGGGCTGGTACTGCCTTTTTGGCAAATAAATGACAGCTTGGGACTCTCCACCTCGGCTCAGCACAAATTTGGCAAATGGCCATGTTCACCTCCTCCGGCGACCTAACAAAAAATTGCCACACCACCTAGTATGGCTTTTCCCCTAACACTCCATACTGACTGCTACCACTGCCTCCGTAAACCCCTGCACCGCTACTTCCCGGGCAGGTAGCCTCCTGCAAAGCAGTTAGTCTACCCCAGGCATGTTTGGCTCCTGACCTCCCACTGCTGCCACCCTGCTGACTCCCGGCCACACTACCACCTTGCTGGCTGAGCTGCTGCCTCACGCACAAGCTCTGCCTCCCTCTTCTCATAATGATGATGAAGCCCCTTCTTCACCCAGCTCCCAAGTGCCATCGGCTTCATCATCATCATCCGCTACTGTCTGCATGTCAGTGATGTCCCCCTCACCAGACTCTGGGCCAGGAGCCTGACCGCTTGCAACACCAGCTCCCACGCGACTCTCATCATCACTATTTGCCCGCCTACCGGAAGAAGTGGCGCATGTCTCTTCCAGATCTTGGCTGGGCAGTAGCTGCTGACTGTCCTCTAGTAGCTCATCCTCCCTGAAAAGTGGAGCAGAGACTACGGCATATAATACTTCTCTAACAAAGGGAACAGAAAAGGACAAAGGCAGGTTGAGGACAGGTGAGAGCACAGGGCCTGCTCCTGGGCCATGCCAACTACGCGTTGTGTCTGAAGAACCCACCATCTCTTGGCTGGGGATGTCGGATGTCACTTGCGATGAAGTAGAAGACAGAGTCAACCATTCAAGCACCGCTGGTGCTTGCTGGTCAAGGTTGCTGGTCAAGAAATGACCGCTAGATGACAACGGGAGCTCAGGCCTCTCACTGCAACTCCTGCTGCAACCCCCCTTCTTCTGCTGCCTGCAACTGAAACATTTTGGCCACTTCCCGTTCCCTTTTGAAGGGCCTGTCACTTGTCTCTCTGACATACTGTTAGATAAAATAATTAAATTGAAAGTAAATTAATACACCCCACAAACGCTGTAGAACAATGTAACGGCGAATAAAATGTACTTGTTTTTTCCACTAATACACCCTAAAAAAGGCTGTAGTACAATGTAACTGCACAGCAGAATGGCAAATAATACGTACTTTTTATAATATTAAAACACCCCAAAAAAAGGCTGTAGTACAATGTAACTGCACTGCAGAACGGCAAATAAGATGTACTTTTTTTTTTACCCTTATAAACCCCCCCAAAAAGATGTAGAACAAAGTAACTGCACCGCAGAATGGAAAATAAGACGTACTTTTTTACACTAAAAAAGAAACTGTAGAACAATTAAAATGCACCGCAGAACGGCTAATAGAACGTACGTATATTTCAGTAAATGACTGTATCATACAGAACTCGCATCCCAATAACAAACGAGGTTTGCTGGAGTTACTGATAGTGCAAACCTAAAAGCAGCAGTATAACTGCAATTTGGATTCCCAATAAGTGCAGCAAGGTATAATAAATAGAATCGATCCTATCACCCATGCTGTACACTCTCCTATTGCACCCTGTTCTTTTATAGTGTAGATGATTCCTCCCTATCCTTTCCCTACACCTTGAATAATTTTTCCCTGAACTTGTAAATCTTTTTTTTAGCACAATTAAGTCTTTCCTAGCACTGTCCCTAGCGCCTGCTGATGTCTCTCCCTGCACTAAGTACACTGGAAAATGGCAGAATCCAAGATGGCTGAGGCTATTTATAGGGCTGTGACATCACAGGGCTGGCTGGCTGCTGATTTGCTGCCATGGCATTGTGGGTGATCCCTCGTTCCCAGAGTTCTTTGCTACATGTCCTAACACATGCAGCAGCCATTTTAGGGAAAAAAATGCGATTCGTTACCACGAAGTGTGAGGAAATTTAGATTCGGTGCAAACCGAATTTTTCCTGAAATTCAGATTGAATTCCACTTTATCAACTTAGATTTGCTCATCTCTATCTCTAATATGTATGGGTATCCCTCACTTTCAATTTTAGAGGAATGATGGGTCATTTGGGATTTTAATGTACCCAAACTTTGTTCACACAGAACGTAAGGCACTATCAATGGTGTCTGCCAGAGGCTTATTTCCTTCTCCCCATTGATATTTTCTCTATAAATGTGTCTTCTTCAGGCACCAAGAATATATTTCCTTCTACTCACCACTTTCCCTTCACACTTGCCAAGAAACATTCTTCTGTAGGGTTCCTCCAGCCATTTATGGTACCTGAAAGGCAGATAGTCCAGTCCGTTGTATATCCCACCAGAGATGGACATCACTTCTTCATAGTCTTCAGCTGTTGCAGGTACAAAATCAATTTGTGGAACTGATGTCTCGACCGACATGATGTCACTGCACAATCCCGTTCAGTGCACCTGCTGAAAAAAGAGAAGAAGAAGGTTATGAAACCAGGCAAAGTCCACCAAGTATGACACACCCTGTGTCTATGAGATCTCTGGATCAACTTGCAGGATAACAGGCCGAACTGGATCGGCAGATTTTTTTTTTTTCGGCCTTATAAACTATGTTACTATGTTACTATGTAAATGACTATGTTAGGGTTGATTACGGATCCCGCCAGTTTAGGATGCATGGCATGCAGGATTCATAATGGTTATTTATTAAAAGACTTGAGGATAATTTACTTGGAGGGTCCAAAAGTGCAAAACTTAGATTAACCAATCAAAGCAGAGGTTTTATTACAGGTTGGATACTGCAAAGACTTTGATAATGAGACCTGTCAATGGTTGGCATAGTCCAAGCAGTTTTCCTATGAGTAATGTAAAAAATGAAAATCAGACATCATAGGATACGACAACCTCTTTCTAACAAAGAACCAGCCCTGTACCTCCCGTGGATCCAGACATCTCCACATTCATTGTTCCAATTGATCTGCTAGATTTTTTTAAAGCTATTAGTTCAAAGGGCATGTCCTTTAAGAGGCGAATATCTTTTCATCTGCTGCTCTCTCCTTGTGACAGCTTAGGGGGCTTGTCCTTTATGCTGTATCTCTCTCTCTATCACATCTCAGGAGATGAGTACTTTCTGCTGCAGATTTCTCCCTATCACAGATCAGGGTCATATCCTTTTGCTGCAGCTCTCTTCCTATTACAGCTCATAGGTGTATCCTTTCTGCTGCAGCTATCTCCCTATCACAGCTCAGGGTCATATGCCTTTTGCTGCAGCTCTCTTCCTATTACAGCTCATAGGTGTATCCTTTATGCTGCATCTCTCTCTCTCTCTAACACAGATCAGGGGATGAGTCCTTTCTGATGCAGCTTTCTCCCTATCATAGCTCAGGGTCATATGCTTTTTGCTGCAGCTCTCTTCCTATTACAGCTCATAGGTGTATCCTTTCTGCTGCAGCTATCTCCCTTTCAGAGCTCAGGGGACATGCTCCTTTTTGCTGTAACTCTCTCTCCCTATCACAACTCTGGGTTGTATCCTTTTTGCTGCGGCTCTCTCACTATCCCAGATCCTGGGATGGGTCCTTTCTCCTGCAACTTTATCTTTTTTCACAGCTCAAGGAGGGGGAGGGGGGGAGTTCACTTTCTGATACAACCCTCTCCCTCCAACTGTAGATATGGCTAGTGGCAGTTAAAGGATGCAACTGAGCATGTGCGACCATGTAAGTGATGTTACTAAGGAAAGCACAAACAGCAGATGGACTTGTTGGAGATACAACAACTACAGCTTAGTCTATTCCTGGATTGACTGCAGTTCATAGTTATGACACTAGATGTCGCTGTTACTAATGCTCAATTTAGTCTCTCTGCATTTCTATGATGTGTTGTATTTCCTGTACTTTAGGTGAACTCACTGATTTCTCTTTCCTGTCTGCAGCAGTCACCATGTAAGGTGACCTTCTGTTATTGCACATTTATTCCAATAAAGCCAGTTCCAGTTACTACAAGGTCTGATCTGAATTGACTCCGCTGCACCCTTCAATCATACTCTGCAATAGGTTATGGGCCCAGTGACCAGGCGTGGCCCAGGCAGAACATAGCACCGACCGGGAGTGTGGCTGATGCGGAGATCGACACAAGGAAGCTTTCCAGAGATATCTCCTCTAGACAAGTAAGACTGTTCATATATAAAGGAGGGGGAATGGCCGGAAACTCAGAGGTTAAACTCTCAGTGGCCAAGCTGAACAATGACTATTATCAGCTATGGAAGTTTAAAGTGGAAATGCTATTATCCAGAGATGACTTGTGGGAGTTCGCCACCACAGAGAGGTCACAAGACAATGATCAGGACTGGGACACAGGTCACCATAAGCTTACTAGAGGAGGAGGATCAGCTCGTTCCCATACACCATGAGGGCACAGCAAAAGGCATGTGGGATGTACTGAAAAGACTATACCTGTAAAGAATAAATCAAGGGAACTGGACTTGCTGTAGATTTCTTGAAAACGTTTCACTCGTTCTTTCAACGAGCTTTCTCAATTCTGAGTGACTTGTACAAGAATTCTCTGGGAATAAATATGTAACTGAATCAACATCTGGTAATTAGGTCATTATACCCAGCATGGGGTCAAAGGTGTTGATTTCATAGTCCTAATTGGAGTCAGTAGGTGATAATGACCTCCCAGAAAAAGGTGTCAAGACAACATTGTAAGTGGCAGACAATAGATGTCTAACCCCCCACCTCTATTTAAGCTTGGCTTCTCCATTTTTACGTATATGGTCTCCTTCACACCTCGTTTGTACCAATTGGCCTCCTTAAACCAAAACACGTACTTGACTGTCTTCAAAGGTGTGACCTGTTTCTTTTAGATGTAAGTAAACGGCTGAATCTTGACCAGAGGTTTTGGCTCTTCTATGCTGTGCCATACGCTGATGTAGTTGTTGTTTTGTTTCACCGATATACAGTTCTGCGCATTCCTCATTGTCTGCCACTTACAATGCTGTCTTGACACCTTTTTCTGGGAGGTCATTATCACCTACTGACTCCAATTAGGACTATGGAATCAACACCTTTGACCCCATGCTGGGTATAATGACCTAATTACCAGATGTGGATTCAGTTACATATTTATTCCCAGAGAATTCTTGTACAAGTCACTCAGAATTGAGAAAGCTCATTGGAAGAATGAGTGAAACATTTTCAAGAAATCTACAGCAAGTCCAGTTGCCTTGATTTATTCTTTACAGAAATACCATGACCTGGATAAATGAGAACCTTCACAGACATACTGAAAAGACTGCATGAAAGATCCAGTTTAAACAGCAAATTGTTTCTGCTGCGGAAACTTTACAAAATGAGGCTTAGCAGAGAACACGTGCAGGAGCATCTAAGCGCCATGCTGGAAGTGATGGCACAACTCAGATCAATCGGGGAGAATATAGCAGAAAGTCATGCCGCACTGATCAATGCGCTGGAGACACGGCCTGAGACAGATCTGACACTAGCATTTGTAAAAACCAGGCTCATAGATGAGTATTAGAGAAGAAAGGAATTAGTGCATGACTCCACAGAAACCGACACCAGAACTGCTCTTAAAGTTACACAGGAAGGAGACCAGGGTGTGCTTTAGATGCCACAAACAGGGACACATAAAGAAAGACTGTACTATATGGAAAGCAGAGCAAACGAGACAGCGTCCCTCTTATACTAAACAAAAGGTCAAAGCCACAATCTCTGATCCATGGGAAGGAAACTGGAATGCCAGATTTAAAGCGACAGGCAACCATAAATGTCAAGGCTGGTGCATCAACTCGGGGGCAACCAGTCACATGACGAGTGATAGAAGTTTTTTCACAGAACTTGATCTGAAAAACAAAGAAAACTATTTACCTTGCAGGTGGAAGTAAAATACACGCAGAAGGATATGGGCATGGAACCCTTGTATGCCCTGATGATGCGGGACACGATTTAGCCATACCAGTGAGAGATGTGCTTTATGTTCCTGATCTAGAAGGAGGACTCTTATCTGTGAAGTACGTCTAACAGCCAGAGGATGCAACATTTCAACTCACTAGGAGTCTTGATAAAGACTCCTAGTGAGTTGAAACGTTGCATTTTTGTGGTGGAATAAAGAAGAAATATCGAAGACTTTGGAGTGCTGCGATTTTCCTTTTGATTGACCGTATTAGACAAGGGGTCCGAGGGCCAGGACCTGACATCGCGTGCACCGCCACATTATGGACACATGGTCTATGGACCACGGATGGTGCTGTCCCAACCAGCCAGTATAACAGCCAGAGGACTCACTGTAAAATTCCAAGGTGACAAGTGTTCTATCCTGGACGGCAAGCAGACAATAGCAAGTGCCAAGCTGGATGATCATCTGTATCACCTCAACACAGTAAGGGAAAATATGAGACTATGTACACATAAGCATAATGACTATATACACATGTGGCACAGGCGTTTAGGTCACAGACAGCCAGAATGCATACAGGAACTGCAAAAAAGCAATCTGACAAAGGATCTAACAGTATCCCCTTGTCCAGTTACTGTTAAGTGTGAATGTTGCATCAAATCCAAAGCTACAAGAGCAACACTTCCCAATGTCAGTCAGAAGAGTGCTTCAAGACCACTCGACCTAGTTCACAGTGATGTATGCGGTCCCCTAAACCCACCTACACCTGGAGGTACATAGTGACTTTCATAGACGACTATTCAAGATACACAGTCACCTACCTAATGCAATAAAAGAGATGTATGCTGACAGACTCTGGACTACCACAAAAATACTGGGGTGAGGCGGCAATGACAGCCACATATTGGCAGAACAGACTCTTTTCCAGAACAGTGGAGAAAACTCCATATGAACTGTGGCACAATGAGAATGACCATGCCCCCTTCCCGGCCCCTTCGCTTTGATTGACAGCGCTTATGCGGCTGGCTTCTCAGAACAGCCAGCTGTCAGTCACAGCGAAGGGGCCGGGAAGGGGGCGTGGTCACTGCGACTTGAAGCAAGAAGGCCGCTGCCTAGGGTTGCCACCCGTCCGGGATTCACCCGGACAGTCCGGGATTTCAATCCTGTGCCCGGGAATGAGCCTTTCACAGACCCAGGCACAGGATCAGAGCGGGCAGCGGCAGGGCACAGCAGGAGATGAGCGCTTCCCTCGCGTTTCCCTCCCCTGTTCCTCTGATAGGCTGCCGGCACAAGGCCCACAGCCTATCAGAGGCCAGTGCAGGAGGCGCGATGACGTCATCGTGCCGCCTGAGCCGTACAGCATGAGACACAGGCCGGGAAGAGGCCTGCATCGCATTGCTGGAGGTAAGTATAAGTGTCTGTTTTTTGTGTTTTTTTTTTAAGAATTGGCAGGAGTGGCACATATGGGAGAAGGGGGGAGAGGCATATGAAGGGGGCAGAAGCATATGAAGGGGCAGCAGAGGCATATAAAGGGGGCAGCAGAGGCATATAAAGGGGGCAGCAGAGAGCAGAGGCATATGAAGGGGCAGTAGAGGCATATAAAGGGGGCAGCAGAGGCAAATAAAGGGGGCAGCAGAGGCATATGAAGGGGCAGAGGCATATAAAGGAGTCAGCAGAGGCATATGAAGGGGGCAGAGGCATTTTCTGGCACATATGAAGGGGGCAGAGGCATTTTCTGGCACATAAGGGGGCAGAGGCATATGAAGGGGGCAGAGGCATTTTCTGGCACATATGAAGGGGCAGAGGCACTTATTCTGGCACATGTTGGGGAAGGGGAGGAAAGAGGCACCTTATACTGGCACACTATTGGGGGCACTATGGGGGTATCTACTAAGGCCACAGAGAAGGGTTATTTTATATGGGGGGCTCTGTGTGGTACTAGTATTATCTGGGGTATTATCTGTTTCTGCAGTATAGTATTGTGGAGCACAGCGGGCACAGTATTGGGGGTAGTAGAATGATTTGTCCAGAAGATGAGAGGATGATGGAAAAGTAGTAAACTAAGATTTATTTTTTGTTGTTGTTGTCAAACTGCAGAGATAGAAAATGGCGACAAAATGTTGGTCTGGTCTGAAGGTCTGAAAGGAGAAGACGAGGACAGAGAACATCTACATCACAGGAGACGTCACTGGATGTAAGAGGTAAGTGGGGCTGCATTTCTGTATTGATGGGATCAGGGGCATATCCATCGCAGTGCGACAGCGAGGCAGGATATGGGTGTTGCTGGAGGCGGAGCATGGGCGTGGCGGGAGGTGGGACATGGGTGGGGCCTCAAATGAGGCCGCCCCTCCCACCTGTTCGGGTTTGGCTTGAAGAAAAGGTGGCAACCCTACCGCTGCCCCCTTGACTTCAAGCCTGGGCAGAGAGTCGCGCCAGCCGGGGATTAAAGATCGATTTTCTGACTACTGCCGCATCGGAATTTAGTAAGATATATGTGCTCAGAATCCCACTGCTGTACTCTTGAAGGTCCTGTCGGCGGTTTAGGACCGCTGTTTCAGGTGACAAGTTTCCTTTAAAGCGAATAATTCGCTACCTTAAAGGGACTTTGCACTACAAGCTAAAGTTACCAGCAAGCGATGAAATCACCCTAACAGGATATGTGGATGCTGACTGGGCCGGAGATACCAGCGACAGAAAATCTACCAGTTGCTACTTATTTCTTCTATCAGGAGGTGCTATCAGTTGGACCAGCAGAAAGCAGCTTTCTGTTATAATATCTTCTACTGAAGCAAAGTACGTTGCGGCAGCGCAGGCAAGCCAAGACGTTACATGGCTGAGGCAACTAACAGACTTGGGTCAACCACAGTTGGGACCAACACAAATCTTTGAGGACAATCAAGGATGCCTTGCACTTACACAGATGGAAAGAGTTAACTCGAGAATCAAGCACATTGATGTGAAGTTCCACTTTGTTAGGGATTTTCAAGAACAGGGACTTCTTGAGTTACTTTATTGCCCGACTGAGGATATGACAGCAGATATTCTTACAAAGCCCCTGACCGCTGAAAGGCACTCAAGGCTTACAAAGAAGATGGGTTTAACGGACTAAGTCTTAGCTGTTGAGAAGGGGTGTTGGAGATACAACAACTACAGCTTAGTCTATTGTTGGATTGACTGCAGTTCACAGTTATGACACTAGATGTCGCTGTTACTAATGCTCACTTTAGTCTATCTGCATTTCTATGATGTATTGTATTTCCTGTACTTTGGGGTGAACTCACTGATTTCTTTTTCCTGTCTGTGCCCCATTCACCATGTAAGGTGACCTTCTGTTATTGCACACATGTTCCAATAAAGCCAGTTCCTGTTACTCCACAAGGTCTGATCTGAATTGACTCTGCTGTACCCAGCAATCATACTCTGCAACAGGACTATAGACCATGTTGAGGACACCCAATAGCCTCTTCAACTGTACTTTTGTTAGAACTGTTTCTTGGAGAGTTGTAACAATATAGTATGAAGAAAACTTGCACAAAATGGTGACGAGATGTCTCTGTCTATTTTAGCTTAGTATCTACTCTAAGGGAAAATAATACAGTGAATTGATATTAATGGGGTCCAGGGTTGCTCATCCCTATCATCTCCTAGCAACTATGCGTGAAAATCGCACGGCTTGCGGATGCTATGAGATTTTTACACAGCCCCATTCATTTCTATGTGGCCTGCATTGTGTGAAAAACGCAGAATATAGAACGTGCTGCAATTTTCACGCAATGCACCAGTGATGCGTGAAAAACATTGCTCATGTACACAGCTCCATTGAAATGAATGGGTCAGGATTCAGTGCGGGTGCAATGCATTCACGTCACGTGAAAAAAAACCTTTAAACAGTTTATCCAAGACAGATATTGAACTTACCGGCCTATAGTTTCCGGCCTCTGTTTTTGGATTCTTTTTGAATATTGGCACCACATTTGCTATGTGCCAATCCTGTGGAACACTCCTTGTATTATTTATTATGCAGGGAATGATCAGAGCTGTGACGGTATTATTTATTATAGAGGGAATGATCAGAGCTGTGTCGGGTATTGCAGGAAGCTGTTTATGGGTTCAGGAGGTGCATGTACAGGACTTAATATAAGAGATAAGCGAATTTTTCAAAAATTCAATTCGGCAGGTTTGCCAAATTTTTGGAAAGCATTTGCTTCGATCCAAATTTATTTGCGGCGAATCGAGTTAAAAAAACAGCTATTTCCTACCTGCTGAGAACCTTTACAGTGGTGTAGAACACTGTGCCTTGCAGTAACACGCATAGGGAGTCTGCTGTGGTAGTGAAATAATACTGTGAGTCCGTAAGACATGTAGATGACAGGCGTCGCTCTTAGAATCACTACATACTACACATATTTGGGCAGTCATGGGGCCAAAACTGACCAAATAACTCAAGTATCAACTCAGCCTTACAGGTCGATGTTAGCGTGAAGAAGAAGCGCACTCCTTTTACACCGCCGCTAGCTGATTCCACATAGATGTCTACAGAACTTCTATTAAACCCTTATACAAGTAGAGCCCCCCCTCCCGCCGACAGAGTGGACAGGGTGTCAGCAGTAAGTTTATGTTTACATCACAGATACATTTTTCTCATTCTCTCATCCGTCAGAACAATTACCCAGAAAAAACGGATCCTATCTGTTGAGCATCCGCCTTCACTCGGTCAGCATTTGCTCAATAATCCATCAGTATTGCTAAAGGCAAAAAAACAGGAGTGGATTTAAAACAGAGCTGACCCGTGAATGGGATATTTTTATGTCTTCTGTGTTTTGTACCCACTCCTGCTTTTGGCTACCAAATCATAAGCCAATTCTCATGGGACCATACAGGCCTTACAGCTGCTACACAGACAGGATCCGTTGTGCATCTCATTTTTCCTTCTTTCTGACAGATCAGAAGTAGTGTCAAATAAATTTTGATGTCAGCCAGGCCGAAAGCCAAAATAGTGGTCCAGTCATGAAGTGGGGGGATGGGAACAGCATGAGAAGTCCACAGAGTTTAACTATGACATAGTGGTGAGGTGGAAGAAGCATGAGGAGACCACAGAGTGACCCAATGACAGGGTCTGGAGGTAAAAGCAGTATGAGGAGGCCACAGAGTGGCACAATGACAGTCTGGAGGTGTTGGCAACAGCAGCATCAGGAGGAGGCCACAGAGTGGCACAATGACCGAATGAGGAGGTGGCAGCAGCATGAGAAGACCACAGAGCAGCATTTGGAAGCAACAGAATGGCACACTGACAGAGTGTCGTTTGACCAAGATACTTCTGGGGGAACCTGCCTGGCATGAACAGGCCTCTAGGAGCTACAGACAATGAAAAGACAAAGCGTCAAGATAGCTTTAAGCCCGGAAGAGTTGCAAAGTTCATCAAGATACGTCACTAAACATTTTACCGCATATAACTGCAGCGCTGACCGCATAATACATTTTATTTTTCGACCAGAATACTTAAATAAAGTTTCTACCGCATATAACCGCAGCGCTGACCACTGAATTAATTTTGTTTTTCGACCGACATACTTCAATAAAGATTTTACCACATAAATCCACCGAAATAAGCCCCAAAAGATTTTACCGCATATTACTACAGCGCTAAAAGCACCGAAATACTTCACTAAAGATTTTACCACAAGGAGATGGAAGGGGTCTTTGGATTCCCCCCGCACTATACGGACATCTAAGTAATGAACCGCTGCTCCCAACAGCAGCTCCTAGGAAGGTCATGGAGCGTCCCCGTGATCCGGAATCTATTCGCTTCGCTGAGGGATTATTTGAAAGTGTGTAGAAGCCACACTGGGCCCCCATGTTGCAGATTTATCATGGAGACATCATGGAGATTTTACAGCATATAACTGCAGTGCTGAATGCTGAATCCAATTTTTTTCTCCCACCTAAACAAGTCCCAAAAGATATTAGCACATATAACTGCAGCGCTGAACGCTAAATAAAATTAGTTTTTTCCACCGTAATACTTAACTAAAGATTTTATCACATATAATGGAGCACGGAGATGGAACCGGTCTTTGGATTCCCCACGCACTATACAGACGTCTTAGCAGTGGCGTACACACAATCCATGGAGCGAAACTGATACCTGGGGCCCCCTCCCCGTCGCCCCCCCCATTTCTGAGAGCGCTGCTTAGGGCCATTTTAGCCCCGGTTTACTACTAAAATTAAATAAAGTATATTACAGAAATGCTACCTATCACTTGCCCTACACTTTAGCAAAAAAAAAAAATTATATAGCAGTTACACTTTAAGCTTTGGGCTACTAAGGGCTCTTTCCGTGCGGCTAATCTGCTGCGTGAATGAGTGTCAAGCCCTATTCCGGACAGCAGAGACTAGGAGCATAACATGATTGATAATGCTTTGTGCCTTTCTGTGATCTTGTAACTACAAAATCACAGTGACAACTTTATCTCACTGTGATTTTGTAGTAAAAAGATCACAGAGAGGCACAGAGCATTATCAATCCTGTTAGTGCTCTGTGTCTCTGCTGTTCGGAGCAGGGCTTGGCACTCATTCACGCATCGGATAACCCGCACAGGTACCGCTTGTGTTAAAGAGCCCTAAGCCCAATGCTTGGCTACACTCACCCAGTCCTAATAAAATCTGGTCCCACCTCATCGAGGGTGTCGCTGGCGTCAGCGTGATGTCCGCTGGATCCAGAACAAGGTCCAAGTGGTGATAGAGAAAAAAGAATAATCACATAAGGAAGAGAAGGTGACTGCCCCTGTGATATCACCAAACAAAATAATAGCTTATCTCAAGGAGACTAGCTAGAGAAAACACCGCAGAGCCTCATTTAAGAGTCTCAACACAGCAATCCAAAGTGCAAAGCTCCCTGGGAAACAGGAATATGCTAAATAAATGTGGAGCCCCAGTATTGGGTCTACAACACAATGAAAGCCAGATATCCCTCAAAGGAAGGAAAACCAAGCAAAGGGGTGTCTCCATTACAGAGATCACCAAATCCACCATATTAAGTAGCACCTATGTCAAGATCCCACTTTTTTACAAGCTATAAGGATATGACTGGGAAAACCTAAGCCAGTTATCCATCCACAGACAGCTGTTTCGGGGTGTTGCCCCTCATCAGTGTGGCGTAGGATTCTGGCTAACCGGGAGCAATGCCTCGGAGACTACACAAACACAACAATAGCTGATCTCAGGGAGACCAGCTACAAAAAACACCGCGGAACCTCATCTAAGAGTCTCAACACAGAAATCCAAAGTGCAGAGCTCCCTGGGAAACAGTAATGTGCAAAATAACTGTGAAGCCCCAGTATTGGGTCAACAACACAATGAAAACCAGATGTCCCTCAAAGGAAGGAAAACCAATCAAAGGGGTGTCTCCATCACAGAGATCACCAAATCCACCATATTGAGTGGCCCTTATGTCAAGATCCTGCTTTTTTACAAGCTTTAAGGATATGACGGGGAAAATCTAAGCCAGGTATACATCCACAGACAGCTGTTTCGGGGTGTTGCCCCTCATCAGTGAAATCACCAGCAGGGGGCGCTGTGCTGGCCTGTAAGACTGAGCCATGCCAATGTATAGCAGGGTAATCTAGTGCTACAACACAGTACTAATGCTCACCTTTGTTCCTGTCACAGCAGTTATGGTCAGATAAATACCCCTCACAGTAGTTATGCCCAGATATGTGCCGCCTCACAGTAGTTATACTCAGATATGTGCCCCCTCACAATAGTTATGCCAAATATTTGTCCCCTTACAGTAGTTATGCCCAGTTATGTGCCCCCTCACAGTAGTAATGCCAAATATGTGTCCCCCCACAGCAGTAATGACCAGAATATGTGTCCCCTCACAGTAATATGCCCAGATATGTGTCCCTTCACAGTAGATATGCCAGATGATGTGCCCCCTCACAGTTGTAATGCCATATTATGTGCCCCTTCACAGTATTTTTTTCCCAGTTATGTGCCCCCCTCAAAGTGGATATGCCCAGATATGTGCCCCCTCAGAGTGGTTATGCCAGATTATGTGCCCCTCACATTAGATATGCCCACATATGTGTCCCTCACAGTGGTTATGCCAGACTACCTGCCCCCTCACAGTAGTTATGCCTTCATATGTGCCCCCCTCACAGTAGTTATGCCAGATAAGGTGCCCTCTCAAATTAGTTATCCCCCCCCTCTTGCCCTTTGCCCCCAGTCTGCAGCCTTAGAAAAAAAAACACATACTTACCTTCTTCCCTGATGACAGGCTCCCACACTCATCGCGCTGCTGGCTGTGCTGAAGGCAGATTCCTGGGTTTTCAGATCTCCTCCTACAGTCAGCAGCGCGATGAGGGGCCAGCAGGGGGAGCTCCTGAGCTGTGAAGATCAGTGAAGCAGGGAGGAGAGAGTTTTCCCTGCTTGACTATGGAAAGGAAATGCCGGCCGGGTGTGTGTGTGTGTGTGAGTGAGTGCACGCTGGGCCCCCCCCCCCCCCTATATTATACATGTAATGGAGCGCTCTGATGGGGCCCGAAATTGCCACTGTACTTCAAGCTGGGCCCCATCAGAGCACTCTATTACATGTGAGTACAGCGGTTTTTAACATGCTGGAGTGTTGGGCCCGGTCACAACTGCGAGCCCTGTATGTAGGCCACTGCAGCTCAGAAATGAACCTCTGCTGTCGACAGCTGGGAAGGTCATGGAGCGTCCTGGTCATCCGGCATCTATCCGCTCCACTGAAGGATTATTTCGAAAGTGTGTAGAAGCCACACGGGGCACCCACACTGCAGATTTATCATCTAAATTTTAATACATACATATAACCGCAGTGCTGAACACTGAACACAATATTTTTTTTCCACCAAAATATGTCACAAAACATTTTACCACATACAACTTGAACAGTGAACGCCGAGTATATTTTTCTTTTTCCACGTATATACGCCAATAAAGGCTTTTCAACAGACTGTTATAGGCTGTCATTTTCAAAAAAACACCGGTGCCTGAGGCGGAGTGATCGGAAGTGAACGGGACGTAGTGGAGGAAGAAGTTCCGCACTGGAAGAGCGAGACGCAGTCCTCGTGCGGTTTCTGTGCTGCAGAGAAGTCCCTGTAGTGTCCAATAAGCAATACTGCAGATAGATGCAGCTGGTGTGAATTAGTTCACATTTTGTGCAGGGTTAGTGCATAGTGTATTCACCTGTATTGGTGCACAGCTCTTATGGACATCATCATGTAAGCGGCGAGCGCGCATTGTGTGAAACATAAATGCAAAATTTCACAACAACGTGGTCCTTACAGCAAAAGGAGATCTTCAAGCACCCATCAATTTTCCCGAAAACAACATGTTTGAAATAAAAAATTTCACCACAACGTAATTTGGTCCATACCGCAAAAAGGACTTTCCCACATATAACTGCAGCGCTGAACGCTGAATATATTTTTCTTTTTCTACTGCAATATGCCAGTAAAGGCTATACCAGATATAACTGCAACAGTGAACGCTGGATATATTTTTCTTTTTCAACTGAAATACGTCACTAAAGGCTTTTGAACAGATAACTGAGCGCTAAATGCCGAATACCTTTTTTTTCCCACTGTAAAGTTCGGGTTCGTACCGAACTTTACGATTTTCCGCACCCGGACCCGAACATTTCCGTAAAAATTCGGGTTCAGTGTTCGGCGATTTCTTGGCATTCCCACCTGACACCGGGGGACAAGTGGAAGCACAAGGCGAAGGCGGTGGAGGAAGAGGTCGCCAACGAGCTGGGTCACGGGCAGCACCCCAGAAGGCAGGGTTAGCATGACCAACATGTGGAAAAGCATTGTCAACACGCCACAGCGAACGGCACCACCAGCTGATATGGAACTGCTTAGCAGGAGGCAGCATTTCAACAACATGGTGGAACAGTACATGTGCACACACCTCCACGTACTGACTGATAGTTCTGCCCCATTCAACTTCTGGGTCTCCAAATTGTCCACATGGCCTGAGCTTGCCCTTTATGCCTTGGAGGTGCTGGCCTGCCCTGCAGCCAGTGTATTGTCTGAATGTGTATTTAGCATGGTCGGGGGCGTCATTACAGACAAACGCAGCTGCCTGTCCACAGCCAACGTGGACAAGCTCACGTTCATTAAAATGAACCAGGCTTGGATCCCACAGGACTTGTCTGTACCTTGTGCAGAATAGACATTTATACCCGCCTCAACCATACATTCTTGTACTCAAGTGCACTTATTCTTTGATTTCTTTCTTTTTTATTTGTCCCATTATTTTAGGGGCTACCCCAATTTAAAAAAAAAACAAACACATTGTTGGGTACCTCCTCCTCTATCGCCGCTTCCACCTACAACACCACATTCACAGGCTCGTCAACCTCCGACTCAGGTTAATAATTCTTAATTTTTATTTATTTTATTTTAAGTTATTTTCCAATCCTCATTTGTTTGCAGAGCACTTGCCATGCTCGTAAGCACAATTTGCTGCCTTTTGCAGCCCTCTAGCCCTTTCCAGGACTTTTTTACAGCCATTTTAGTGCCCAAAAGTTTGGGTCCCTATTGACTTCAATGGGGTTTGGGGTCAAGTTCGGGTCCTAAACCCAAACTTTTTTGTGAAGTTCGGCCGAAACCGTCGAACCCGAACTTCCAGGAGTCCGCTCAACTCTACTTTTGAAGAGATAACTGCAGCACTGAATGCAGAATATATTTTTCTTTTTCCACGTATATATATGTCACTAAAGGCTTTTGAACAGATAACTGCAGCGCTGAACACAGAATAATCGTTCCCTGCACTTGTAAATCGTTAGCCTATCAATGTCCTAGCACCTTCAGACGTCTCTCCCTGCACTAAGATGCTGTGAAATGAATTCTCCCTATCCTTTCCCTGCACTTATAAATCATTTTCTCACAGGTTTTTTTTTCACAATGAGGTTTTTCCAATTGCTGTCCCTAGTGCCTTTTCACGTCTGTCCCCTGCACTCAGAACGCTGAAAAATGTCTGAATCTAAGATGGCCGCCATATTTATAGGGCTGTGACATCACAGGGCTGGCTGGCTGCTGATTGGCTGCATGCATGGCATTATGGGTCATTTCGCCTTCCCAGTGTTCTCTGCCCCATGTTCTCACACGTGTAGCCTCCATTTTAGGAAAAATTGCAATTCGTTACCATAAAGCGCGAGGAAATTCGCATTCGTTGGAAATCGAATTTTTCCTGGAATTTGGATCGAATTCCACTTTGTCAGCTTCGATTTGCTCATCTCTACTTATTATGTGGATTCGATGTTTCCATTACTGCTGGGGTAAGATATTGCATTGTGTTACATTTAAGCGGTTTTCAGATGTATAAACATTAATCATTTTGCCGATCACATAAATAATATCACACTTCAGCGAGTTTTGAAATACGGTAGTATGATTGATTATCACAGGCGTGATCCTTAAAGCAAAATATACATACAAGGGTTAGTACATAGATGATTTTTGCCCTCCTGAAAATGGTCATCTCAGTATATATGTTCTAATGACCTCCCTGCTGATGAAAATAATTCCTCAACTATTTCTTTTTGATGCTTATTTCATATGATATTGCAATTTACATTTACATTTTTTGTATTTGCTTGCAGTTTCACCACTTGATGAATTGAACCAAATATCCATATTTACCGATACAACAACAGCGCCACTCTTTTGCAGCTGATCTTTACAGTTAAAGGACACAGTTTTTTTTTTTTTTTCATGCCAAATTGACCCAATAGTGGTGGTCCTCACTAAATAATCCATTTAAATACAAATGATAGACCCACCATCCAAAGCAATATATTATCATTTTTGGCATTACCGTATTTTGTGAAATTGGTCTGCTACACAAAATGCATGATTCTGTCCAGACAATCAGACACACACTTAGAAATCTCAGTGCAGAGTATAAAATCCATACCCCTTTCCCTTATTATACCGTATACTCCCCGATCCTGCTGTATAAATATATATTGTATATATCATTTAATATATATACACATATGTATACTCATACCTGTAGTGCAATGTTAGCAGGACAGTATGAAAAGGAGATAAATATATATATATATCATAGTTTAAAAACTGGGGACAAACAGCCCAAGCTTCACCCAATCAACACTTAGCCACGCCCATATGCTTTTAAAGCCTCGCCCATGAGGAGCCATCTATAACAATATATATATATTCACCATCCTATGACCCCTTATACTCTGCACACATATACTGTATGTTGTTGAATATTAGTGATGGAGGATTTCCATTTTACATAAACTGGCAAGTAAGAGGCTAGGTGTGATATACATCTAATTGGTGGGCTTGGCCATTGGAAGTAGTTATTTTAATGCAGATTGGGGATGCATTAGGGCAGACTGTTAGAGGCCTTTAAGTCCCTCTATGTATCCACCTCTAAAAGATATTGCTCTGTGTAACCTTTATCCAGCTGGACACCCAGCACGGAGGTGCAAAAGTCAGCCATTGGCCTCCACATACTTGATATAATGTATAAAAATAATGGACCACTATTTAGGTTTTAACAACTCTATATGTATTATATGCAACTTTATGGTCATGGCTTCCATCATGGCCGGTGGTAATTCAATCTAAAGGTATTTACGAATTTTTCAACCACCAGCATATTTGTGGAACTTTTTTGATCACATATAGATAATTACATAATATACAGTTGAAAAAGACATAAGTCCATTATGTTCAACCAGGAAAAGGGTGGATGGTGCTGGGAGGGGAATCTAAGTTTTCCCTGGAAGTGCAATTTTTCCCAAACATTTATAAATTCTTAATTTGGAGCCTTTAGTCCTGTTCATTCATTGGGCTTAATGTCATTTAAGGGTGCCTAATGACTGGAAGGACCACTGACACAGCAAATGGGGGCAAAGTTCAGTTTATTGTGCAAGTTCTCTGTGTTGCACCAATGGCTGTGTGAATGGCCCTTCTGACCATATCAATGCTTGAAGAAAGGAGCACAAGGACAGGACAGTATCCATGGACAGAGACAGCGGTGTTAGTCAACATATACCCATGAATGTAAGCAGTATGTTAAACCCGTAGGACAAGAAGGAAGCCCAGTAGATCATAAAGTGTAATGAGAATATCTTTCGACCTTTGTATTTTCTTACAACATCTCCAGTGCTTGGAGGGGAGACTCATGCCAGCATGCACGAGTGACCAGAAGATGCTGAGATGGGAACGCTGAGCCACAGACCATGGGTCGCTAGCCCTGTGACCAAGGAGCCACCCGGACTATTGAACTACAGACGTGGGCCCTTGACCAGGATGCCAGCCTTCTGAGAGAGAGAGGGACAGCTAGCTCAGGCCTTTCCACAGCAGCAAACCCTTCATCTGCCAGGGAGGAGATTGGAGAAGCCAACCCAATGACTCGCCTGTATCGTTTTGTACCTGAATTCCTCTAATAAAGAAGCACACTGGTTTACTGCAGACCCTGACTCTCTGGACTTATTTCCCATTGGGGTGCACCACGCCTTACCATCCCTCCTGGAGAGCAGCAACATGTAGCGACAGCTCGACTGTGTCCCGAGGACCCAGCATAGCGTTGGGGCCACCCCAAACCCGGCCACTGCAATTTGGCATCACAAACAGGATCCAGTCCAGCATTAGCAGAGCAAGTCATCATGGATCCAGCCCAAGTAGATCAAGACAGCCTGGGGTATCTCAAGGAACGCCCCAGTAGGTTTTTGAGGGAACCAGCCCCATGAAAGCATCTTTGACTGTGAGTGTTACCTGTGTGGGGTCTGTCACAGGCAAGTGACTGTGATAATAAGACTGTATCCCATGCTGAATCCAACATTTCAATGCCTGAACCCTTGGGGAAGAATGAAGGCCCAACTGAAAGGTGGCATGAAGCAGGATGTGCTCAACCCAAAAATGCAGTTGTGCATATATATACAGGGGAGCAGATCCTGCACTTGTGGCCCGTTGCTAATGGCGATCCCCAGCAAAAATGCATACGGTGGGGGATGCCCGCAGCGGACCACAAGTACCACAATAGACATCCTACACAAGATGGCAATTGTGTGGATGTGATAAGTAATATAACAATATAGCAATAACAAAAGACAAAACAGGTGCACACTGCGGTCTTACTTAGCCCTCAAACTGATGTTAAAATTGAGAGATTAGTCAACATGTCCTGCAGTGGAGGACATGTCTTAAGCCCGAGCACCACGCCAAGGTTTCTCAAGTAGCTCGGAACCTAACACACCTACCTGTGCCATATGGGCAATACCAGGGGCCAGTGGGCAAAATTACAGAAATGTATTAGGCCGACTCACAGCAGACTCCTCAGTTACCTCCAGCATGAAACCATGCCTGCAATGGGAGGAGGGAGAAGGCTGTGAGCCCCACCCAAGACTGGCTGATATGGCCCAGGCCTCACAGGTGCACCTAAATGTAGCCTGTGGATGGAAAACAGGCTACATTTACATGGGAGTTTATACACCTCCAAAAAAATTATATATACACAAACCAACTGGAAGGTGGCATGAAGCAGGATGTGCTCAACCCAAAAAATGCAGTTGTGCATATATATACAGGGGAGCAGATCCTGCACTTGTGGCCCGTTGCTAATGGCGATCCTCAGCAAAAATGCATACAGTGGAGGATGCCCGCAGCGGACCACAAGTACCACAATAGACATCCTACACAAGATGGCAATTGTGTGGATGTGATAAGTAATACATTGTGTGTAGGATGTCTAATTGTTTGTCACATTGACATTCTCTTCCTTATTGGAACATTTGGCATGACATGAAACGGAGTCTAACACATTGACCCATATGGGGAGGAGAGACTTGCCACACACCAGGGCCCGGGGGCTTGCTCTAGGAAATTTTTAGGGTGGGAATCTCCTTTCACAGTATCTGTCTAGGATATACTGAAAACCATCTTTCTCTTGCTATTGAAATAATGACCTTGGGGTGGCAGTGCTGTACAACAGAAGAGTGTTCTAAATTGTATTATTAGCATGGAACTCAACACAGAAGATCAGTTTAAAGTTGGCCGAAACTGTGAACTGAAGAAATAGATTGTCTTATGTTATCCGTAGTTATCTGAGTAGACATGGACTAAACACACTCTTTCGCCACAGGCCAAGTCACAAGTTTACCTCAACTCGTCCCCATTAGCAGTGAATTCTACCAATTAATAGAAAGAAGAATTGTTACACGTCTGATGGCAGTACTCTTAACTTTAGCTTTGGTAGCCAACGTAGAAAGCCATAAACAAAGTGCCTCAGCTCATGGACGCCACCAAAGTACACTTGACTAATATTACATAGGTAATTAACCTCTAATACTATTACATACTTCCCAACCGTCCGGGATTCAGTGGGAGAGTCCCGGATTACAGATTACAGTGTCCACCGCTGTGTGGCTGAGGTATGTCCCACTTTCAATTGTACAGGACACACTTGAATGCAATGATGAAGCAGGGAGCCTTTAGCTCCCCACTACAACTTTTACAGCCCTGCGCACCCCAGCAGGCAAGATGTGGTGACACATCACTTCTGCTGGGCTTTGTAGGAAGAGTCTATAGCCTAGGGAATCATTCCACGGTTGGAGAATTGGCCTGTCCACTTCTCCTATGCAACCAACAGGTACAATGTGTCATGGCATCACACCTGCTGGGGAACACAGAATGTACTCCGATCATGGTGGGAATGGGACTAGATGAGTATTGCAGTTTTTATTTTATTTTAGTAACAGTTCAGGTGGGAAAATTCCTGTAAGGGGGGCATAACTATAGTGTGTGTGTGATGGGTGGGAGGGGGTACAATGTTGGCATATCTACTATGAAGGGGCACAACTGGGGCGTAACTACTTTGTAGGGTCAAAATGTGAGCATAACTACTGTGAGGGGGCACAATATGGTCATAACTACTGTGTGGGGGCACAAATGGGACATAACTACAGTGTGAGAGTCTCAAATGGGGAATTAATACCATGGGGGGACAGGGTAGGATTTATCATGTATAGATATGGTAAGCATTGAGTGGAGTTAGAGGCAAGGCTTTGTAGATAGGGTTGAGCGAACCCGAACTGTAAAGTTCGGGTTCATACCCGACTTTAGGGTCTTTGGTACCCAGACCCGAACATTTTCTAAACCCGGACATACACCCATTTTCACCCAGGCAGCCCCCCTGACTTAAGCATCGGAGCAGTTCATGCTCCGATGCTCTCCTTTGCCCTGAGCTAAATCGTGCAGGGCAAAGGAATTTTCCGGAGTTCCAGTGACGACCCGGGCTCACCATGGGGCTGCCAGTAAGCCTGGTGATGTCACTGGCACTGATGGGCGGGCTTTAGTGCTGCCCTAGCTTGTAAAATGGCTAGGGCAGCGCTAAAGCCCGCCCATCAGATCCGGTGATTTCTCCGAACACACTGCTGGGCTGAAGCTTCCGCCCGGCAGTGTGTTATTGTAAACAAAAGAGCCCTTGCCCTGCGCAATCTAGCGCAGGGCAAGGGAGCGCATCCAAGCATGAGATGCTCTGATGCTAACATCAGGGGGCCTGCCTGGGTGAAATTATGGGTATGTCTAGGTTCAACTTTGAACCCAGCCAACCCATTAAAGCGTTAACCATCAAATTTTGCTCGGTTACATTTGTTATTGACAGTGGCTATTTATCACTGGTCTGCGTGTCCATGATTTTCCATACTGTATAGCTACTGCCACAGCTGCTGCACCACTACTGCCCTTACTGCTTACCTATATAGTCTACTGCCTTGTCTACCAGTTTCCATATGGTATTGTGCTTCTCCCAAAAAAGGGAGCATTTTTTACCTGCTTGTTTAGAATAAGTCTGGTGTCTGATGTTAGATTCTGAATTTATATAGGGTTTAAAGGCCTGAATTAATTTTGGGTTATAGCCTGATATTCAAATTTTTTTTTTTAACATTATTAGGAGTTTGGTCTGAGGTTTATTAATTCTAGAGTCTGGTCTTTGGTTGAAATAACTTTGAGATCTAGTCTTTGTCCTAAACTTATTTAGGGGCCTTGCCTGCTGTCTGATTTTATATCCCAGCATACTCTTTGGGAATGTTCATTTGGTAGATATTTTACAAAGATTTTGGTGATTTTCACAATCTGAAATGTGCACCAAAAATGTTTAATATAAGCCTCTTAATTGATATGTCCATACCCGCCATGGTTTCCATGTGGAGAACATTGCCATTAGCCTCCATAGAGAAGCCCAATTGAGTGGTGTAAAATCTGCTCGTAAATCTGTGACATGTAAGGCCTCTTTCACACGAGCATGTCCGGATGCGTTTAGTGAAAACTGTGCGATTTCACGGGCAAAGCCATTCAGTTTTGCCTGCAATTGCGTTCAGTTGTTCAGTTTTTTCTGCGCGGGTGCAATGCACTCTGATGCGTTTTTCACGCGTGTGATAAAAAACTGAAGGTTTACAAACAACATCTCTTAGCAACCATCAGTGAAAAACGCAACGCACCTGCACTTGCTTGCGGATGCAATGCGTTTTTCACGCAGCCCCATTCACTTCTATAGGGCCAGAGCTGCGTGAAAAATGCAGAATATAGAACATGCTGCAATTTTCACGCAATGCAGAAGTGATGCGTGAAAAACAATGCTCATGTACACAGACCCATTGAAATGAATGGGTCAGGATTCAGTGCGGGTGCAATGGGTTCACATCGCGCATTGCACCCGCGCAGAAAACTCTCCCGTGTGAATGCAGCCCAAAAGTGCAAATCAGAGGTAAAAATCGGCCTCAGATTTTAAAGTGGAACTTTCTGAAAGAAAAATCTGCAATGTTTTAGGACCTAATGTAACATATCTGCCCTTTCTTTTAAATCCCCTTTAAATTTCACAGAAAAATCACAGGCAAAAGGAATACTGGCTAAAACTAAGCAGAACCCCTTGCAATTTCAACAAAAACATGGGTTGCTTGTCCTTCTGTACAAAAAAGATGGAAGGTACAGTAAGGTACAGCCCAGAACATAACAAGAGCATGAACGACCAGGGCAGCAGTAGGATGTCTCGTAGGTCATGCACCACCAAGACCCATCTGGAAAGATTCATGAAAAGTGCCTAACAAAAAAAATTGTCTTTGTTGCCTATAACAACCAATCAGATTGCAGCTTTCATTTCTTATAGTGCTTTTGAAAAACAAAGTTATGCTGTGATTGGTTGCTATGGGCAAGACGGACAATTTTTCATCTCCTTTGAAATCCTACAACTTGAGTGTCCATGTTGAGCAGAGACAGAGAGGAAATGTATTGAAATGCTGTTATAATCCAGCCAGAAGTACTGCTCTGGGAAAATAACAGTTTTATGCATTTGCTTTTTTCGGAAGACATCTGTGTGCACTTGAGATCAGTCTGGGAGCAATCAGCCCCATCGTTTATAAGAATACGGCGTCATTCTCTCTAATGAGCAGTTTGGTTTTATATTTACATCTGAAGGGTCTTTTTATCTCTGGTGCCATGGAGCTGAAATAGGCTTACCCCAATCATGTGATCTTAAGACGTCATATGTACCAGGATAATCCCATTCAGTTCTATTATGCTGGGATCCATGCCTACCGACATTATATCTCTAAGATAAAAAATCCATGAGTCGCCTAATTCCATTCATAGAAACGTCTCAATAGGAAGAAGAATGACGCGTGAGATAGTATTTCAAAAAAGTTTGCAGAAATCCAATGAGCAAACTCAGCAGAGCTCGATCAATGTAGAAAAGATGGTTTTGTCATGGGTTTGAAATTCTTGGTATTATCTAGTTTTTCACTGAATGGAAGATGAACAATTTTAGAAGACATCAGGTTGCACATAACTGGTGCTGCCAGCTTAATTGTCAAGGTCTAAACTAAAATAAGACACTGAGAATCTTCATAAAACAGTACAATTTGGACATTTTTATTCCTTAGCTCCAGCCTATTTTAGGTCTTCATGATGTGTCAGTGTTATTAAGAGGAGCAGGGATATCCCTATTGTTTCATCTTCTCCTGTCTAACGTTATTTGGGTCACTTGCTATTCTAGTGCCATGGATTAAGGGTACTTTGAAGTATTGATATCTGTGGACATTTGCCCCTATCGCTACTATGCAAAGTCCTTAAATCACTACTTTATTGCACTTTGAAGGATTAACTTGCACAATAATTTATGCAGTTATGTTCATTTATACTGTTTTGTATTATTCAACTGCATTTTATATGTGTATTGTAATATAATCTGTTCATTTGCACTGTCATTGCACTGTATAAAGGGTTAATACACAGACAACTGATACTGAGAGACTTTGGGACTTTCTATCTACACACTGAGAATTTAGTACTTTTCCACAATTACTGTAGGAGAGTATGCAGAGTTACTTTTTAGAGGGAAAAAAACAGACAGTGACCTTTTGACTGACCTTATGTCTGAAAACAGTTTAGTCATTTCCATTGACTTGTATTGAGGTTCAGTACAAGTCTAAGGCAGACTGAAACTGCAACAATATTTCTGTTAAGCTGTGTTTCTCCAGCATTGTCCGTTCCACTAAATGGTTCTAGTTCAGCTAGAAACCGTATAAAAAGAGAGCACTAAGAGCCCACTAGTTGTCTGCAGATAGCGACTAATGTTTAGTAGAAAAGATTCTGCCCTACTGCGTGAGTGACCAGTAGAAGGCGCTGAGATGGGAATACAGAGCCACAGACCCTGGGTCACCAGCCCTTTAATCAGAGAGCCAGCAGGACGACTGAGCCAGAGACCATGGGCCACTAGCCCTTTTGATAGCTATCTCAGGACTTTCCTCAGCACAAAACCTTCTACTGCCTCTGAAGAGACTTGCCTGAATTGTTTTGCACTTGAGCTCCTCTAGAAAAGAAGCACACTCCTTACCATCACCTCCAGAGAGCAACAACATGTGGTGACACCTCAACAGTTTCTGGGGGATCCAGCAGAGTGTTGGGGCCAAACCCGGCCAATGCACCATACCACTCAGGGTCTTAATAAGGGCTTACAGGCCCTGGTGTTAAGCTTGGACTCCCATGTAGCTTCACCACAGGCTCTACAGTTGCAGCCTGTCCAGATCTTTTTATCAGCAATTCTGGTTCTCCTAAGTGACAGATCGATGCAGCTCTAGCATCCAGTGATTACACTGCAGTTACATCTTCGCTGGCTGGAGTTGTCTGCTTCCCAATAGTGATAGCAGCATCTAAGTCTAAGGTGTTTGAAGGAGGGTGCTTTCACACCACATTGTGCATGAACTTGCTCTCTAGTGTCAGTCAGTGCATGAACCATCAACTTTACCGATAGGGTGGAGTGTAGTAGTGATAGAATGCAATATACAGTTGTGTTCAAAATTATTCAACCCCCACTGAAATTGAGTGTTTTGGCCAGTTTGACATTGATTTTGATCATTTCAGTCATCTTGTTTACAATGAAATCAAAGAGGCACTTGTAAGTCAGACAAATATAACATAACATTTATAATGAAATAACCACAAATGTCTTTTCTGTGCTCATATCATTATCAGTTTTATTCAACCCCCAAGTGACATTCAATCTTAGTACTTAGTACAACATCCTTTTCCAGTTATAACAGCTTTTAAACGTGAAGCATGGCTTGACACAAGTGTCTTGCAGCGATCTACGGGTATCTTCGCCCATTCTTCATGGGTAAAAGCCTCCAGTTCAGTCACATTCTTAGGCTTGTGCGCTGCAACTGCTTTCTTTAAGTCCCACTAGAGGTTCTCAATCGGATTTAAGTCTGGTGACTGCGATGGCCACTTCAAAATGTTCCAGCCTTTAATCTGCAACCATGCTCTAGTGGACTTGGAGGTATGCTTGGGATCATTGTCCTGTTGAAAGGTCCAACGTCTCCCAAGCCTCAGGTTTGTGACGGACTGCATCACATTTTCATCCAATATCTCCTGGTACTGAAGAGAATTCATGGTACCTTGCACAAGCTGAAGCTTTCCTGTACCTGTAGAAGCAAAACAGCGCCAAAGCATGATTGACCCCCCACCATGCTTCACAGTAGGCAAGGTGTTCTTTTCTTCATAGGCCTTGTTCTTCCTCCTCCAAACATAGCGTTGATCCATGGGCCCAAACAGTTCTAATTTTGTTTCATCAGTCCACAGAACACTATCCCAAAACTTTTGTGGTTTGTCCACATGACTTTTGGCATACTGCAGTCGACTCTTCTTATTCTTCGGAGACAGCAAGGGGGTGCGCCTGGGAGTTCTGGCATGGAGGCCTTCATTACGCAGTGTGCGCCTTATTGCCTGAGCTGAAACTTCAGTACCCGCATCTGACAAATCTTTTTTCAGTTCCTCAGCAGTCACACGGGGACTTTTCTCCACTTTGCGCTTCAGGTAGCGCACAGCAGTCGAAGTCAGCATCTTCTTTCTGCCACGACCAGGTAGCGTTTCAACAGTGCCCTTTGCCTTGAATTTGCGAACGATGCTTCCTATGGTGTCTCTTGGTATGTTTAACACCTTTGCAATCTTCTTATAGCCATTGCCCTTCCTGTGAAGAGAAATCACCTCTTATCTTGTCTTCCTGGACCATTCTCTTGATTTCACCATGTCTGTAAACACACCAGTAAAGTCTAGAAGGAGCTGAGTATCACAGTCATTTTACATCTGCCTAATTGGTGCTTATTATGCTTGATTGCTGCTCCTTGACATCCACAGGTGTTTTCAATACCTGATCGAAAACACTTGAATGAACCTCTGTTCTTAAGAGTGGTCGTCTTTAAGGGGTTGAATAATTGTGTCAATTACGAAATCACAAAAAAATCATTTAATACTGTATTACAAAAACAATTAATGTAATTTTAGTTGCATTTGGTTCTTTAAAAAGTCCTTGTAAGATTTCATTCTGAACACAATTACAAATGTACACTAAATTCCCTAAAACCCTTTACAGCATTGGGGGTTGAATAATTTTGAACACAACTGTAGTCTCACAGTTAGGTGCGCCGCAATCTGCAACTTCTCCCTGCTCACGCCAGCTCTAAAAAAGGGGCTTAGGGGTTTATTAAGACCGGCGTCTAAAACACTGGTCTTTATAAATGTGCCCCTATATCCCTTGCAGCTCTACATATGCATTTTTCTTCACGGCCTCCTTTTCTTGACTATATGCTTACCTACTGCTACTTTTGTCAGTAAAAGGTTAATTATCTCCTTTCTGACAATGGGGGATGACTGTCATCATAAATATTCTTCCCCTGTCTCCTCTACTTCAGTGCCTCAGATGGTATTCCAAACCATCAACGAAATCAGAAAGGATGTCAAACAGTTATTGTAGTGGGTCGGCCTGGTTGCAACCGTGACTGCTATGACTAGAGATGGCCGGATTTTTCAAAAATTCTATTCAGCCGGTTCGCAGAATTATTCGGTTCGATCCGAATTTATTCACGGCGTATCGCGTTAAATATTAGGAGAATGAGGAGACCACAGAGTGGTCAATGACAGAGTCTGGAGGTGGTGGCATCATCAGGAAGAGGCCACAGAAGCACAATGACAGTGTGGAGGTGGCGGCAGCATCAGGAGACCACAGAGTAGCAAGGTGACATAGTGTAGAGGTAACAGCAGCATCAGGAGACCACAGGGTGGCAAGGTGACATAGTGTGGAGGTGGCAGCAACATCAGGAGACCATAGACTGACAAGGTGACATATTATGGAGGTGACAGCAGCATCAGGAGACGACAAAGTGGAAAGGTGACATAGTGAGGAGGTGGCAACAGCATCAGGAGACCACAGAATGGCCCATTGACAGAGTGGGGAGGTGGGTAGCAATACAAATACCAGCTGAAGATGGGGGGGGGTGAAAGAATGAGCACTTGGCATCAGATGTGTGGCATCAGGCGGGTGTCAGCATCAAAATAGTAGCTGAGGCAGGTGGCCAGAAGAAACCGGTCTCTTTTGTCAAAGTGTTGGTGTGGCACCATGGATGATCTAGTCTGATGCAGGCATCAGATCAGGCATTGGTGGGTGGAAATCCTGGCTGATCCATGCCCGATTCATCTTGACAAAGTTCAGTCTCTCCACTTGGGGTAACTATGGCCCCTGCTGCACTAAACACCCGCTCTGATGCCACGCTACTGGCAGGACTGCTTTTCCAGGGCAAACTCTGCTAGTTGCAGCCACAAATCCAGTTTGGCTGCCCAGTAGTCCAGCAGATCTTCAATGTGGGGTAACAGGGTATGCAAGTTCAAGTATGCCACTACCTGCTGGCTCAGGTCCTACTCCAGATCTAGCTGCTGCTGCTGCTGGTGAGTACTTTCTCCACTAGGTGGGTGAAGAAAGCTTGCACATGTGGTATGCTGGAGGGGCACTATGAATTGTCACTGCAGTGGAGGCTGAGGACACGGTGGAGGATGAGGAGGCAGAGGCGGACATTGTCGCAGGGCCAACGGCGTGAGAACATGGAGGCGGAAGCGTCGTCATCTGGCCAAGTTGCTGGTGTGGCTGGGCAGGAACCACATTTACCCAGTGGACCGTAAAGAATATATTTTGTCCTTGACCATAGTTACAGCTCCACAGATGGGCGCTGCCATGCACTTTGGGCTGTAAAGGACATATATTGTCCTTGATTATAGTTACAGCAACTGACCAATTTTCCCAAAAAAGGCTGTATTACAAACAAACTTAACCACTGAATGGCTAATCGATAATTCGGTTCATACAGAAGAAAGTCTACAATCACCCATCAATTTTTCCTTATTCTTTTTTCTATTAATACACCCCAAAAAATAAATATAACAATCACAATTCACCGCAGAACGACTAATAGGACGTATGTATCTATCCTATTAATAAACCATGTAAATGGCTGTAGTACAATGGAACTTCACTGCTGAATGGCAAATATTTTTTTTTGCCACTAATACACACCAAAAAGGGCTGTAATTTTCTCACTTCAACACACAACGGCTAATAAACCCTTTTTCTTTTTCCCTATTAATGCATGCAAAAAAGGGCTTTAGAACATATCCGCCGAATGGCAAATTTTTCCATATATTTTTTGCCACTAATACAGTACATGCCAAAAAGGGCTTTAGTACATAACTGCACCGCTGAACGGCAAGTATATTTTTCTTTTTTCTACTTATACAGTCATGTGAAAAAATTAGGACACCCTTTGAAAGCATGTGGTTTTTTGTAACATTTTTAATAAATGGTTATTTCATCTCCGTTTCAACAATACAGAGAGATTAAAGTAATCCGACTAAACAAAGAAAACTGAAGAAAAGTCTTTTCAAGATCTTCTGTAAATGTCATTCTACAAAAATGCCTATTCTAACTGAGGAAAAAGATAGGACACCCTTGCCCCTAATAGCGAGTGTTACCTCCTTTGGCTGAAATAACTGCAGTGAGACGGTTCTTGTAGCCATCTACCAGTCTTCGACATCGGTCTGAGGAAATTTTACCCCACTCCTCAATGCAGAACTTTTTCAGCTGTGAGATGTTTGAGGGGTTTCTTGCACGTACAGCCCTTTTCAAGTCACCCCACAGCATCTCAATGGGATTCAAATCTGACTTTGACTTGGCCATTCCAGGACTCTCCATTTCTTCTTTTTCAGCCAATCTTTGGTTGATTTACTAGTATGTTTTGGGTCATTGTCATGTTGCATGGTCCAGTTCCGCTTCAGCTTTAATTTTCTAACTGATGGTCTCACATGTTCTTCAAGCACCTTCTGATACACAGTAGAATTCATCGTGGATTCTATGATGGTGAGCTGACCAGGTCCTGCTGCAGCAAAGCAGCCCCAAACCATGACACTTCCACCTCCATGCTTCACAGTTGGTATGAGGTTCTTTTCTTGGAATGCTGTGTTTGGTTTACGCCAAACATGTCCTCTGCTGTTGTGTCCAAATAATTCAATTTTGGACTCATCTGTCCAAAGAACATTATTTCAGAAGTCCTGGTCTTTGTCAACTTTATCTCTGGCAAATGTCAGTCTGGCCTCGATGTTTCTCTTGGAAAGCAAAGGTTTCCTCCTTGCACACCTCCCATGCAAGTTAAACTTGTACAGTCTCTTTCTGATTGTAGAGGCATGTACTTCTACATCAACAGTAGCCAGAGCCTGCTGTAGTTCTCGAGATAACACTTTAGGGTTTTTGGAGACCTCTTTTAGCATCTTGCGGTCTGCTCTTGGGGTGAACTTGCTGGGGCGACCAGTCCTGGGCATGTTGGCAGTTGTTTTGAAAGCCCTCCACTTGTAGACTATCTTCCGGACAGTGGAATGGCTGATTTCAAAATCTTTTGAGATCTTTTTAAATCCCTTCCCAGACTCATAGGCTGCTACAATCTTTTTCTGAAGTCCTCTGACAGCTCTTTTGCTCTCACCATGGTGCTCACTCTCACTTCAACAGTAAGGAGCACACCAAACTAAATGTCTGAGGTTTAAATAGGGCAAGCCTCATTCAACATGCAGAGTAACGATCTACTAATTATGTGCACCTGGTGTGATATACCTGTGTGAGATCTGAGCCAATTTAAGAGGGAATACATGTGAGGGTGTCCTATCTTTTTCCTAAGTTAGAATAGGCATTTTTGTAGAATGACATTTACAGAAGATCTTGAAAAGACTTTTCTTCAGTTTTCTTTGTTTAGTCGGATTACTTTAATCTCTCTGTATTGTTGAAACGGAGATGAAATAACCATTTATTAAAAATGTTACAAAAAACCACATGCTTTCAAAGGGTGTCCTAATTTTTTCACATGACTGTACATGCCAAAAAATGCTTTAGAATATAGAACTGCACCGCTGAACGGCAAGTATATTTTTCTTTTGCCACTATTACATGACAAAAAGGGCTTTAGAACATATAACTACACCGCTGAACGGCAAATATATTTTTATTTTGCCATTATTACACGCCAAAAAGGGCTTTTGAACAATTAAATGCATCGCTAAACGTAAAATATATTTTTCTTTTTCCACTTATACACGACAAAAAGGGCTTTAGAACATATAACTGCACCACTGAATAGCAAATATATTTTTCTTTTTTCCACTTATACACGACACAAAAGGCTTTAGGATATATAAGTGAACCACTGAATGGCAAATATATTTTCCTTTTTTCCACTTATACACGCCACAAAAGGCTTTAGAACATATAACTGCACCGCTGAACGGCAAATATATTTTTCTTTTTTCCACTTATACTCTCCATAAAAGGCTTTAGAATATTTAACTGCACCGCTGAACAGCAAATATATTTTTCTTTTTTCCACTTATACACGCCACAAAAGGCTTTAGAACATGTAACTGCACCACTGAACGGAAAATATATTTTTCTTTTTTCCAGTTATACACTCCATAAAAGGCTTTAGAACGTATAACTGCACCGCTGACCGGCAAATATATTTTTCTTGTTTCTACTTATACACGACACAAAAGGCTTTAGAATATGTAAGTGCACTGCTGAACGGTAAAAATGATTTTCCTTTTTCCACTTATACACACCAAAAAAGGCTTTAGAACATATGACTGCACCACTGAACAGCAAATATATTTTACATTTTCCACTAGTACATGACAAAAAGGGCTGTAATTTTCGCACTTCACCACACAACGGCTAATACAAGACAAAAAATGCCTTAGAACATTGCACCACACAAGGACAAATAAGATATATAAATATTTTCTTGTAATAAACCCTGTTAATGGCTGTATTACACAGCACCTGCACCCCAATAACAAGAACGGTTTGCTGGAATTACAGAGCTGTACAATGGCAATTTGCATCCCCAGTCAGTACAGCAAGGTATAATAGAATTGTTCCTATTATCCGGGCTGTAACCTCCCCTACTGAACCCTGTTCTACATAAATGCTGTGGAATGATTCCTCCCTATCCTTTCCCTATTCCTTGAATAATCTTACCCTGCACTTGTAACTCGTTTTTTTTAGCAAAATGTAGTTTTTCCTAGCACTGTCCCTAGCGCCTGCTGATGTCTCTCCTTGCACTAAGTACACTGGAAAATTGCAGAATCCAATATGGCTGAGGGTATTTATAGGGCTGTGACATCACAGGGCTGGCTGGCTGCTTATTGGCTGCATGCATGGCATTATGGGTGATCCCGCCTTCCCAGAGTTCCTTGCTCCACGTCCTCACACGTGCAGCAGCCATTTTAGGAAAAAATGTGATTCGTTAACACGAAGCGTGAAGAAATTCGGATTCGGTGCGAATTAAATCTTTCCTGAAATTCGGATCAAATTCCACTTCGTCAACTTCGATTGTCACTAATACAACTGTCTGATGCTGGTAGTCTTTGTCTGCTGGCATCTCCTCTCTCCCACCAGACATGGCTGCCGGAGTTTTGAACCTTCCTGCTCCTCCACACTGTCTTCTCTTAATGGATGTCCCTGCCTTTGTTCTGCTGCTCACTCTCTTAGGGCACATGCACTCTCCCCAGCTCTTAAAGGGTCAGTGTACACATCTGTCCCAATTCAGTGGCAGTGCTCTATGAAGTACATAGGGTCCCTTTTCTTACAGGAAGGAGCCTAAGCCATAGTTTCTTGCTTGTCTAGTCCTGTGAAGATGCTCTATTGTATTGTTCTGACCTCTTGTGCTCGACCTCAGCTTGTTTATCGGATTGACCTTGTGCTGCCGGTCCTGATCCTTGCCTTATCTCTGTATTGACCCTGTGCCACCTGTTGCTCTCCCTCCTATGACAAGAGATCTTACATGGTGTGAGAATCTTTGGAATTGATTGCAATTACCTAGAAGAACCTTGTCTTTGATAAACAAACAGCTCCCGCTTGATTCTCCTTCTCTTTATTTTGCTAGGAAATGGGAGCGTGAGCTAAATCTTACATTTTGTCAAAATGGCATTGCTTTTATTCTCACAGCCCACAAAGATCTCTCCAGATGGTACTTAACGCTAGCAAGATTAAAACACATGAACGGTTCTATAACAAATCGGTGCTGCAAATACAAAGACCAGATAGGCACTTTTCTCCATATTTAGTTGTCTTAGCCTAATGTCCAAAGATTTGGGGGTGGCATATTTTAGTACCATCAATGATATTTCATGGCACTCCTTTCTCCATCTGCGACACATACCCCTAAGGAGTCTTTGAAATGGATTAGGTTCTTATTGGTGGCCTTCTTATTCTAATATACTCAAACAAAACAATAGCTAATCTCAGGGAGACCAGCTACAGAAAACACAGCGGAGCCTCATTTAAGAGTCTCAACACAGAAATCCAAAGTGCAAAGCTCCCTGGGAAACAGTAATGTGCAAAATAACTGTGGAGCCCCAGTATTGGTTCTACAACACAATGAAAGCCAGATATCCTTCAAAGGAAGGAAAACCGAGCAAAGGGGTGTCTCCATTACAGAGATCACCAAATCCACCATATTACGTGGCCCCTATGTCAAGATCCCGCTTTTTTACAAGCTTTAAGGATATTCCAATATACTGGAAGTCTACAGAGATGCTCTCTGCTTCTTAGTTGCTGAGTATAGCGTGAACTTTGTGCATCTGTATCCAGAATCCTTAATATTCCTTGTATCCTTCCTCTAATCTAGATTTGTGTTGTGCCAGTGTAGCTTGATACCAGTTGCTCTTCCTAGGCCTTTCATTGCTGATACCACTAACATTTGTTATTTTCCTGTGGATTCCACATTTTTTGTTTTCTTTATTTGCTTCTGGGCCCTAGATCCCTCTTGTGGTCTTACTTGGTAGTATTACAGATTATGCTCAGATTTTGTCAGTGCATAGAAATTTCAGGGCATACTCCCGTAGGTAATAGCGCAATTAATTTTTATTCAATCACAAAAAAGTGACAGCGTGGTAGCAGTATAAAGTATATAGTCCTTCCAGCTTAAGATCCAGATAACATAAGAAAATGCTTCGGTATATAACCTTTCTCAACTCATATTTTAGTTTGAAGAACACTTCGGGGCAATACCTGTGGAATATAAAGGAATGTGGTTCCACTGACCTCTACAACAGTTTCTTTTTGTTTTATTTGTTTCTGTTCACATTAATCCTCCGTTCTTAATCTCTATACCATGACCACCTTCCATCTGCTCCGTTGCCTGACTGCCGTCTCCTCCATCTGTTTGAACTGTCACCTTTTTGTCACCGTTATTAGATTTCTTTCATCTATCGATGTGTTTACTTCTGTACATTTGTTACTTGCCATATGATTCTTGGGATCGTCCATTTATTTCAGTGCTACTGTAAATCCTGGGGATATCTGAGTACCGGAAGACTTTTGGCGGGGGAGCCATTTAATTTTTTTATATTAAACTTTATTTCCCTTTTTTTTGTCCTAAGGGACTTGTTTCTATTTGATTGATGTATAATGCTTTTAAATAGTTAGAGAGTCATTTACCAACTGATATATGCCAATTTTCTGGCGTAAATCTGTCGTAGATTGCGGTGCAATGGTTACTGGGTGAGGAAATGGGTGGGTCGCCAGGCCTGTCTCATTCATTAATTTCTATGCCTATTTTGGGCATAGAAAATGTTCTAAATGTACACAATAGATTACACCACGAAAAAAGGATCAATGAGACTAATATCATAAAATAAATAGAAATCTTTATTAATCAAAATTCATAACAATGATCAGACATTAGAGAGAAGAACGACACGATGGCGAATAGATACAGAAAAATCCATGGGGCACATTACCAGACAATATCCATCACAATCATTATTGTAACAACAATGTGGCTCTGTCCTATGAGGGAATATCTCTCAATAAGGTCTACTATGATATTAACGTGCAGTGCAACAGACCAACAATGTAAAAAGCTGCCCAGACTGTACATAGATAATAAGCAGGTGTGCCTTGATAAGCGGAAATACGCGCGACAAAGTGGTGGTGCAATCTATGGTTTATGATCTATGGGTGTTGTTTGAAGATTATGAGGTTGTTGTAGGTCTAAATGTACACCAGCAAGGAAGCTGGCCTAGATTTAGACCGGCGGTGGATGCACCAAAGTTATGTAGAAACGCCGGTCTTAATTAATGACCCACTTAGCATGTGGTATCACTGAAAGGGCCAAACAGGTTCATACCTATGGCAGACCTTGGGGGCTTGACTCACCGTAATTGGAATGAGAATACAAAGAAATAAGAGTAACAGTGGCAGCCCAGAGAAACAGGAGTAGCTGTCAATTGCAACGCATGTGCTAACAGGAGCGGATTGGCCTTACAGGGAAATTTCCAGGAGGGCTGATTCCCAGGGGGCCGCCTAACCCCTTATCACGGACGGTAGTGGTGAGTGGCAGGGGCTATATTTGATTTAGCGATATTCGCCATATATTCGCAGTTATTTTCTTGATTGCGAAAAATCGGCAATGTAGTATTCGCGTGGGTCACTTTCAGTACATTTTTCAAGCTGCTAGAACTTTCCTGAGACTGGAGAAAATGGTTGACACGGCAGAACATTACAATAGCTTTATATATGCAGATAGAGTGCTCCAATATATATTCGCGATTGCGAAAATCGGCAATTAATGATTCGCATATTTTTGCGCAATACGTGCAACTGGGTGACATCACAGCACTATGTATGTATGGACAGCCAAAACTATCACACTACCTAACACCCTGCACTCGAACCTATCAGCTACACTATAAATCAATGTAACCTACACTAACTATCTGAATTATATATCTAAAGTAACCGTCTAATATTCTAGTTATATGCCACTAAAGTGCGAGATTAGCCAACCACTTTAATGTTGATACAAAGCCTCTATTTCTGTATCCTGTAAGTAAAGAACTCTGCTTTCTATATGTCTCAGTCTGGCAGGGTCCTCAATTTTCCAGGATGTTTTCTAGCAGACACAGGGTGTGTCATACTTGATGGACTTTACCTGGTTGCATTCGCTTCTTCTCTTCTTTCAGCTTTAACTCTCATCTAAATCTCATAGTGACACCATGTTGGATGAAACTTAATTTCCACAAATTGATTTTGTACCTGCAACTGCTGACCATGAAGAACTGATGTCTATCTCTGGTGGGATATACAACAGAATCGACTATCTGCCTTTCAGGTACCATGGATGGCTGAAGGAGCCTCAGAGAAGAATGTTTCTGGCCAAGTGTGAAGGGAAGGTGGTGAGTAGAAAACAGTAAATTGTTGGTGACTGAAGAAGGCACGTACATTTATAAAAAAATAAAAATGTCAATGGCGAGAAGGAAATAAGCTACTGCCATGCACCTTTAGTAATGTATTTCCTCTTGCGAAACCAAAGGATTCGGCATGTTGACATCCAACATGCGAGATCATTCTTTCTCCTGACATTTATCATCCGGGGAGAGCGGAGAGACCTCCATACACATTCGTTTATGGAAAGGTTAAGTTTTGATTATTTTTTACTACTTCTTTAAACATGTAATTTGGAGTCAGCTACATTCCGGAGAGCACTAGCCAATATCACTTGTGGGCTGAACACACACCTATCAAGAGACGTTCTTGGTATTTTGATGGATCTTTTTGGTACATCCTGTGCCTTTCCTAATCTGGGAACTAACAGTGTAAATGCACAGTGCGTGTCAATCAAATTCTAATTACGCCTTTTCCAAACATGCTATCTATCTCTCTGTTATCCATCATCTTGGGCATTGGTGAGGACAACGAGAGCTTACCCAGATCTGACACGAGGCTAAGTCAATGTTGTTTTATCTTATATGCCTGCTACTTTATCTACCTGCTTATTATTAGCTGTACTTGCTATATGCCTTACATCACTTTTTCACACTGCTATTTACATAGAAATCATCGGAAATCGTCTGAGAAATCAGTAACACTGTCAAACATTAGGAGAAAAATCGTCCAGTGTACATTGTAAAGGGATCTACAGAAGGCGCAACAGAGAAAGCAGAGATGCCTAGGAAAATAACACAAAAGAAGAAAAACAGGACTGGCAACCGTATAAACATGTCAAATGTTTAATGTGGGGTACCAAATTAGGAGCTGTGGGAGAGATGGAAATATCTCAACCTTAGTCCTGGTTTAAGAACTAGAGACAAGTGGCAACAACTATACGAGGTGACATGACTACTAGAGATGAGCGAATCGAAGTTGACGAAGTGGAATTCGATCCAAATTTCAGGAAAAATTTGATTCATCCCGAAGTCGAATTTCCATGCGCTTCGTGGTAACGAATCACATTTTTCCTAAAATAGCTGCTGCACATGTTACAAAGTGAAAGTAAGAAGCCCGGGAATGAGGGAGCACCCACAATGCCATGCAGACAGCCAATCAGCAGATAGCCAGCCCCTGTGATGTCACAGCCCTATAAAAAGCCTCCTCCTGCTCGGTTTCCGCCATTTTACAGTGAACTGAGTGCAGAGAGAGACGTTGCAGGCAATAGGGTCAGTGTTTAGGAAAGACTTTATATAAAGAAAATTTAAAAAAATGATTAAGCAGTTCAGGGAAAGATTAGACAATATGTAAGGAAAGGATAGGGAGGCATCATCTAGACTATAAAAGGAGAACAGGGTGCAATAGGAGAGTGTAAAGCCTGGGTAATAGGAGCGATTCTATTACACCTTGCTGCGCTAATTGGAGTTACTAAAAGTGATCTGTTACTACAGATTTTAGTTTGTTTTAAACAGCAATTACATTAATCCTAGCATCTGGTATTGGGTTGAAAGTGTGGTCTGATACAACCAGTTTTGGTGTGTGTTAATTTTAAATGTATAAAAGTTCTTCTATTAATCCTTGGTTTTGGGGTGAAATTGCAGTCTTATAGTATTGCTCTTTTCCCCTTGCAAGTTCTTTTATTTTACAGTATGTCGAACCGACAGGTGACAGGCCCTTCTAAGGGAATCAGCAATGGGCAAAATGTTTCTGGAGCAGGCAGAAGTAGCAGCAGAAGAAGGGGAGGTGGCAGCAGCAGTCTAAGCGACAGGCCTGAGCTGCCAGTGTAATCTCGCGTTCGTGTCTTGACTAGCAACTCCGCAGTCCTTGAATGGTTGACTCAGTCTTCTACTTTGTCGCAAGTGACATCAGACACCCCCAGCCAGAAGTCGGGGGGGTTCCTCGGCCACGACCCCTAGTTTGCAAAATAAATGTGGAGCCCCAGTATCGGGTCTACAACACAATGAAAGCCAGATATCCCTCAAAGGAAGGGAAACTGGTGCAAAGGGGTGTCTCCATTACAGAGATCACCAAATCCACCATATTAAGTGGCCCCTATGTCAAAATCCCGCTTTTTTACAAGCTTCAAGGATGTGACGGGGAAAACCTAAGCCAGCTATCCATCCACAGACACCCGTTTCGGGGTGTTGCCCCTCATCAGTGTGGAGTAGGATTCTGGATAACACGGAGCAATGCCTTGGAGACTACTCAAACAAAACAATAGCTGATCTCAGGGAGACCAGCCACAAAAACACCACAGTGTTTTTGTGGCTGGTCTCCCTGAGATAAGCTATTGTTTTGTTTGACGACCCTTAGTTGGCATGGCCCGGGAACAAGCTCTGTGCCCCCACCTGTCCTCAACCTGCCTATGTCATTTTCTGTTTCCTCTGCTTGAGAAGTATTGCATGCTGTCGGCTCGGCTCCACTTTTCAGTGAGGATGAGATTCTAGAGGACAGTCAGTAGCTACTGCCCAGCCAAGATCTGCAGGAGAGATCCACTGCTTCCTCCGGTAGGCAGGCAAGTAGTGATGATGAGAGTCACATGGTAGATGGTGTTGCAAGCAGTTAGGCATGTTGCCCTGAGACTGGTGAGGATGACATCAGTGACGTGCAGACAGTAGTGGAGTCGGGTGAACAGGGGGCTTCTTCATCATCAGGAGAAGAGGGTGGCAGCTTTCATGTGAGGCAGCGGCTAAGCCAGCAGATTGGCAACGTGGCCATGAGTCAGCAGGGTGGCATCAGTGGGAGCCGAACGTGCCCAGGGTTGACGCCTGTTACGCAGGAGCCTAGCTGTCCAGAAAGAAGTAGCAGTGCAGGGTTTTATGGAGGCAGCAGTAGCAGGCAGTCAGCACTGAGTGGTGGGGGGAAGATGCCATACTCGGTGGTGTGGCAATCTTTCTTAAAGTTGCTGGAGGACGTCAGCATGCCCATTTGCAGAATCTGTGGGTAGAAGGTGAAGCATGGCCTGGGCGCCAATGTTGGCACCACGGCCCTGCGTCAACACATGCAGCATCACCATAAAGTGGCCTGGGAAAACCGTGGTTCTAATGTAGTGGTATAGCCTGAGGCAGTAACCGCTGCATCACACAGTGGCCCACACCCCTTTTCCACAAGTCAACGCTCCACCACCTCTGCAGAAGGGAGCTGTGTTTACTTCCCATCAGCTACTGGCCCTGATGCTCCTTCCCCTCCAACTCCCCTTCAGTCATTTTGTCAGCAATCGATCCCAGAGGCGATTGCAAATCGACAACAGTATGCGTGCACTCCAACAGCGCAGAAGTTGAACGTGCTCCTGGCCAAGTTGCTGGTACTACAGTCCCTCCCTTTCCATGTGGTGGACTATGCGCCTTTCAAAGAACTGATGGCTTGTGGAGAGCCCAATCCGTCATTACTTCCCCAAAAAGGTACCTGCCCAGCCACACCAGCAACCTGGCCAGGTGACTGCACTGCAGCCTCCTCGTTCTCAAGCTGTAGGTCCTGCGCCAATGTCCTCTGCTGCCTCCTCATCCGCCACCTTGTCCTCAGCCTCCACTGCAGACACAGTTCGGAGTTCTTCTCCAGCATACCACATGTGCAGGGCACGGTGGTGTCATGCTGTTCTGTACCTAGTTTGCCTGGGCAAACAGAGTCATACAGGGGAGGAACTGCTCTGCGTCCTCCATCAAGAAATCAACTCAAAATGGGAACCATGGTCACCGACAATGGGAAAAATATTGTGTCGGCGCTGCCTCAAAGAGGGCTAAACCATGCACCCAAAATGTGAAGAGACTGACCTTTGTGAAGATGAATCAGGTGCGGATCAGCCCAGATTTCAACAAGCCAGTGCCTGATGCATCAGACTAGATCATTCTGGGTGCCAAACCCAAACTTTGTCAAAAGAGACCCGTTTCTTCTGGTCATTTGCTTCAGCTACTATTTGGATGTTGCCACCCGCCTGATGCCACACACCTGCTGTCATGTGCTTCTAATGCCACCCACTTTCTTGTGCTGGTTTTGCCACTGCTTTTGCCTCCCACCTCACCACTCTGTGACTGGGCCCCTGTGTTGACTCCTCATTCTTTTGCCACCTCCACCGCTGTCACTGGGCCATTGTGTTGACTCCTAATTCTGTTGCCACCCTCACCATTTTGTGACTGGGCCACTGTGTTGACTTTCATGCTGTTGACAACTGACCACTCTGTCACTGGGCCACTGTGTTCACTCCTCATGCTGTTGCCACCCTCACCACTCTATGACGCGACCGTTATTGTCCCTGTTTGGCCTTGTTGACATCACCATTTACTTTACCCTTCTTCTGATCTGTCAGAATGACGGGAAATTGAGAAACACAACAGATATCCTGTCTATGTGGCAGCTGTAAGGCCTGTATCATACGGTCCCTATTTTATCATGATTTGAAAGCCAAAAGCAGGCGTGGGTACAAAACCCATGCAAAGATTCCTTTCACGTGTCATCTCTGTTTTGGATCCACTTTTCTTTTTTTTTTTTTTGGGCCTTAGCAATACTGATGGATTACTGAGAAAATGTTGACCGAGTGACGGCAGATGCTCAAAAGACAGGATCCATTTTTTGGGGGGGTTGTTGTTATGACGGATGAGAAAAAGGGCAAAATAAAAAGTGACGTCAACACAAACTTACTCCTGACACCATCTCCACTATGTCAGCGGGACACTACTTGTCTCAGCGTGAATCAGAACAGGTTCTGTAGACATCTATGTGGAATCAGCTGATGATGGTGTAAAAGAAGTGCGCTCTTTCACGCTATAGTAGAATATAGGGCCACTGCACAGTTCTTTATACCTGGCGCTAACATTGACCTGTAAGGCTGAGTTCACACTTGAGTTATTTGGTCAGTTTTGGCCCCATAACTGATCAAATAAGTGTTAAGTGATTCGAACAGTAACACGTATCATCTGCGTGTCATACTCACTCACAGTACTGTTTCACTAGCAAAGCGGGCTCCCTATACATGTTTCTGCAATGCACAGTGTTAATAGGAAATAGCTGTTTTTTAATGTGATTCGTCACAAATAAATTCAGATCGAATCAAATTTTTTTTGGGGAATTCGGCGAACCGTCCGAATGGAATTTTTGAGAAATTCACTCATCTCTAGCCACCACCATTAATGCAAAGCTTCTGCCTCCACTGTTACTACTACTACGCATGGACAGCCTTGTATGTGCCATGCTATGCCGCTACTATCGCTGCCGATTGTCACTATATCCAAACCCTTTCCACATCCACACAACACTGCTGCTGCTCCCAATTAAAAGGAAACACGCCACTTTTTCCTCTGACAATCAACACTTGTGTTGAATGGGCAGGCAGTCTGACCCCGTCAAGGCATTTTGGACGTTTTGTCCCCCACCAAGCCAGTTTTTTTTTTTTTTCATCCCATAACACTATGTGTGTTTAAACATCTCTAATACTGCAAAGTTGGGGGTATTACTATTTTTTACTTCTTTACTGTATTTTAAGTATTTCTGATGCAACATGATTGTAATGTACATGTTATGCACTTGGTTCACCAGCAGATGGAGTATGGTTGGCAATGTTAGATAATAGGAAAGGAACTTACCATTCCATTTCTCCCCCTTTTTGGTAGACGTGGGCTTGAGTGATTTCCTGCCAAGGGTGGGGCTGAGCTAGAGAGAGTCAGTCAAGAGGAAAGTGTGGAAGAGTGGGGATGTGTGCAGCCCCTCACCTGTCAGAGGGAGTGAGAAAGCAGCTCCTAGAGCACCCAATCCCCAGAGCTGGAGCAAGGATCAAGACAGCAGAGTGAACTGTTACGTCCAGCTTTTACAGAAACTGCTGTGAAGTGAGGAAAAACAGGTTGAAGACACCCTCACCTACCTCCTCAGTTGGTGCCAGAAGAGAACTAAAGCCTGTTGCGACTTGTATTCTCAAGTTCTGCATTGCACTTAATAAAAGGACTTTGTTACATTCAATTCTGGCCTTGTTCTTCAGTGTTAAACTCTCGCTGCAATGGACCTCAGGGAACGCCGACCTGAGGTAGGACACCATGACACAACTACACTACATCAGAACCACTACTACGCCCATACTCTACAACAGCTCCCTTGGTTGCTCACTGCACACACCATAATTGGTAGATGGGAGGGCTTACTCTTTCATATCAGGTTCTGAAGCCGTACAGTGTCTCACGAAAACTAAGGTGTGGCACAAAAAGATTGCACTTTATAATGCTTACGTGTTATTTATGGCTAGTGTTGAGCGAACAGTTCGAGCATAGTTTGGGTTCGTACCGAATTTTGGGGTGTTCGGGACACGGACCCGAACATTTTCAAAAAAGTTCGGGTTCGGCTGCACAGCAGCCAATCAGCAAGCGTTTTACTTCTTGCCATAAGAAGCTATCACAGCCATGCCTACTAATGGCATGGCTGTGATTGGCTAAGTGCAGCATGTGCCCCAGCCTCTATTTAAGCTGGAGTCACGTAGCGCCGCATGTCACACTGCTCTGATTAGTGTAGGGAGAGGATGCAGCTTCTGTGAGGGCGAGATTAGGCAGGGAAAAGTCAGCATCAGCACCTAATGAACTGATCGATCTACAGCTGTGAAAGATTCAACTTCTGCTAGTTAATTGCTCACTGGTTTTTAGGCTGCACAGAGCGTTTTTCTGTCACTTTTTTCTGGGGTGATCGGCGGCCATTTTGTGACTTGTGGTGCACCATAACAAGCTGCCACCAAGTCCATCAATGCATTCATTTCAGTTTTTTTTTTTTTTTTGCTATATCCTACATCAGGGGCTTGGCTGTGCTTATTGTCACCCCTAGAAACTCAGGATAGCAATTTCTATATTTTATTAAGGGGTTAAATACAATTGCCAAAACACCAATCCCCTAAATCTGGTGTTCCAGCTTTGGCTAGCCAAGTGTAATACTGTCTGCTGTCTGGCAAAGGATAGATTATTTTCTGTGGTGAAATTCAATAGCCAAAATAGCAATCCCCTAAATCTGGTGTTCCAGCTTTGGCTAGCCAAGTGTAATACTGTCTGCTGTCTGGCAAAGGATAGATTATTTTCTGTGGTGAAATTCAATAGCCAAAATAGCAATCCCCTAAATCTGGTGTCCCAGCACTGGCTGGCAAAGTATAATATTGTCCGCCAAAACATATATTTTGTTCTGGGGTGAAATTCAATTGCCAAAATAGCAATACCTTGAATCTGATGCCCCAGCTGTTGCAGACCAAGGGTTAATCTGTCCGTAAAAGGGTATATTTTGTTCTGGGGTGAAATTCAATTGCCAAAATAGCAATACCCAGAATCTGGTGTCACAGCTGTTGCAGGCCTAGTTTAAATATGTCCGTAACAGGGTATATTATGTTCTGGGGTGAAATTCAATTGCCAATATAGCAATACCCTGAATTTGGTGTTCCAGCTGTTGCAGGCCAAGTGTTAATCTGTCCGTAAAAGGGTATATTTTGTTCTGGGGTGAAATTCAATTGACAAAATAGCAATACCCTGAATCTGGTGTTCCAGCAGTTGCAGGCCTAGTTTAAATCTGTCCGTAAAAGGGTATATTACACTCAAGGTGTATATACAAGTGCTGAGAGGGTCATCCTCAATAACTTCACACGCTACTGTGCATCTCCCGTTGTATTTCTGTCCGATAAAGGGTATATTACACAAAGTGTTAAAATACAATTGCTGAAGGCATTATCCTACATATTCTTTCACACACTACTGTGCATCTCCAAGTGTAAATCTGTCCATAAAAGGATACCTTTCATCCAGGGCCTAAATACTACCCTAAAAGAGATATTCCCCTATATCAGTGGTTACTGCTGTGCCTGGATTAGTGTAATACGCTACATAAATAAATAGGCAGATTGTGTTAGGTGCCTGTAAAAAAGGCCTGAATTTGAAATCAATACATTGGGCCAAATATTTTTTTTCTTATTGTGGAGCTTGGTGAACAGTAACAATGAGGAAAACATCTTGTAAGGGACGAGGACGCGGTTGTGGTGGTGCTAGTGTACCCTCTGGTGCTGGGAGAGGACATGGCCATTCTGCCACAGCTACACGTCCTAGTGAACCAACTACCTCAGGTCCCAGTACCCGCCAGAATTTACAGCGATATTTGGTGGGGCCCAATGCCGTTCTAAGGATGGTAAGGCCTGAGCAGGTACAGGCGCTAGTCAATTGGGTGGCCGACAGTGGATCCAGCATGTTCACAACATTATCTCCCACCCAGTCTTCTGCAGAAAGCACACAGGTGGCGCCTGAAAACCAAAGCCCATCAGTCTGTCACATCACCCCCATGCATATCAGGGAAAGTGTCTGAGCCTCAAGTTATGCAGCAGTCTCTTATGCTGTTTGAAGACTCTGCTGGCAGGGTTTCCCAAGGGAATCCACCTAGCCCTTCCCCAGTGGTGGAAGACATAAAATGCACTGATGCACAACCACTGATGTCTCCTGATGATGAGGACATGGGAATACCACCTCATCGGAGTCCGCACGTCTCTGATAATGACGAAACACAGGTGCCAACTGCTGCGTCTTTCTGCAGTGTGCAGACCGAACAGGAGGTCAGGGAGGAAGACTGTGTGGAAGACAGGGGGACGATGAGGTCCTAGACCCCACATGGAATGAAGGTCGTGCCACTGACTTTCATAGTTCAGAGGAAGAGGCAGTGGTGAGACCGAGCCAACAGCGTAGCAAAAGAGGGAGCAGGGGGCAAAAGCAGACCAGCCGCTGCCAAGAGAGTTCGCCTGCTACTGGCCTCCGCCACCAGGGACCGAGCACCCCAAAGGCAGCTTCAAGTTCCCTGGCATGGCACTTCTTTAAACAATGTGCTGATGACAAGACCCGAGTGGTTTGCACGCTGTGCCATCAGATCCTGAAGCGAGGCATTAACTTTCTGAACCTTAGCAAAACCTGCATGACCAGGCATCTACATGCAAAGCATGAACTGCAGTGGAGTAAACACCTTAAAAGCAAGGAACTCACTCTGGCTCCCCCTGCTCCCTCTTCTGCTGCTGCCTCGGCCTCTTCCTCCGCCTCGGGAGGAACGTTGGCATCTGCCGCCCACCAAACAGAGGATGTGCCACTGACACCACCACCTGCGTCACCAAGCATCTCCACCATGTCACACGGCAGCGTTCAGCTCTCCATCTCACAAACCTTGGAGAGAAAGCGTAAATTCCCACCTAGCCACCCTCGAGCCCTGTGCCTGAATGCCAGCATTTCTAAACTACTGGCCTTTGAAATGCTGTCATTCAGGCTGGTGGACACAGACAGCTCCAAACAGCTGATGTCCATGGCTGTCCCACAGTATGTTCTTCCCAGCCGCCACTACTTCTCCAAGACAGCTGTGCCTTCCCTGCACAACCAAGTATCCGATAAAATCAAGTGTGCACTGCGCAACGCCATCTGTGGCAAGGTCCACCTAACCACAGATACGTGGACCAGTAAGCACGGCCAGGGACGCTATATCTCCCTAACTGCACACTGGGTAAATGTAGTGGCGGCTGGGCCCCAGGCGGAGAGTTCCTTGGCGTACGTCCTTCTGCCGCCAAGGATCGCAGGGCATCATTCTTTGCCTCCTGTAGCCTTCTCCTCTGCTTCCACCAGCTCATCCAGTCAGCCACACACCTTCACCACCAACTTCAGCACAGCCCGGGGTAAACGTCAGCAGGCCATTCTGAAACTCATATGTTTGGGGGACAGGCCCCACACCGTGCAGGAGTTGTGGCGGGGTATTGAACAACAGACCGATGAGTGGTTTCTGCCGGTGGGCCTCAAGCCCGGTCTGGTGGTGTGCGATAATGGGCGAAATCTCGTCGCAACTCTGGGACTAGCCGGTTTGATGCACATCCCTTGCCTGGCACATGTGCTGAATTTGGTGGTGCAGAAGTTCATTCACAACTACCCCGACATGTCAGAGCTGCTGCATAAAGTGCGGTCTGTCTGTGCGCGCATCCGGCATTCACATCCTGACGCTGCTCGCCTGTCTGCGCTACAGCGTAACTTCGGCCTTCCCGCTCACCGCCTCATATGCGACAAGCCCACCAGGTGGAACTCCACCTTGCACATGCTGGATAGACTGTGCGAGCAGCATCAGACCATAGTAAAGCTTCAGATGCAGTATGCACGTGTCAGTCGTACTGCGGAACAGCACCACTTCACCACCAATGATTGGGCCTCCATGCGAGACCTGTGTGCCCTGTTGCACTGTTTCGAGTACTCCACCAACATGGCCAGTGGCGATGACACAGTTATCAGCGTTCCAATACCACTTCTATGTCTCCTTGGAAGAGGAGGTGGCCCAGGAGGAGGAGGAGGAGGATGAGGGGTCATTTTTAGCACTTTCAGGCCAGTCTGTTAGAAGTGGCTCAGAGGGAGTTTTTTTGCAACAGCAGAGGCCAGGTACAAATGTGGCCAGCCAGGGCCCACTACTGGAGGACGAGGAGGAGGATGAGGATGAAGCAGGTTCACAGCGGGGTGGCACCCGACACAGCTCAGGCCCATCACTGGTGCGTGGCTGGGGGAATACGGAGGATGATGACGATACGCCTCCCACAGAGGACAGCTTATCGTTACCTCTGGGGAACCTGGCACACATGAGCGACTACATGCTGCAGTGCCTGCGCAACGACAGCAGAGTTGCGCACATTTTAACGTGTGCGGACTACTGGGTTGCCACCCTGCTGGATCCCCGGTACAAAGACAATGTGCCCACCTTACTTCCTGCACTGGAGCGTGATAAGAAGATGCGCGAGTACAAGCGCACGCTGGTAGACGCGCTCCTGAGAGCATTCCCAAATGTCACAAGGGAAATGTCAAAGTGGAAGCCCAAGGCGAAGGCAGAGGAGGAGCAAGAGGTCGCCAACACAGATGTGTCACGGCCAGCTCCTCTAAGGGCAGGGTTAGCATGGCAGAAATGTGGAAACGTTTTGTCTCCACGCCACAGCTAACTGCACCACCACCTGATGCGGAACGTGTTAGCAGGAGGCAGCATTTCACTAACATGGTTGAACAGTACGTCTGCACACCCCTCCACGTACTGACTTATGGTTCGGCCCCATTCAACTTCTGGGTCTCCAAATTGTCCACGTGGCCAAAGTTAGCGTTTTATGCCTTGGAGGTGCTGGCCTGCCCGACGGCCAACGTTTTGTCTGAACGTGTATTCAGCACGGCAAGGGGCATCATTACTGACAAACACAGCTGCCTGTCCACAGCCAACATGGACAAGCTGACGTTCATAAAAATGAACCAGGCATGGATCCCACAGGACCTGTCCCTCCCTTGGGCAGAATAGACATTTATAACTGCCTCCACCTCAACCATGTATTCTTGTACTCCGGGGCACTTCTTTATTGAATCCTCATTTTTTTTACTTTACCATGATCTTGCGGTGCAACCCAAAGTTGAATGAACCTCTTCTCAATCTGGGCGCCGGGGCCTAAATAACTGAAAGTGGCCTGTTACAATGGTGGGTGACATGAAGCCTGAACCTCTGCCATGCGACCTCTCTAATCTGTCTGGGTGCTGGGGCCGAAATAACTGAAAGTGGCCTTCTCCAGTGGTGGGTGATATTACGCCTTATTCCTTGCTGTGGGACCTCTCTACTCTGTCTGGGTGCTGGGGCCAAAATAACTGGAAGTGGCCTTCTCCAGTGGTGGGTGATATGACGCCTTATTCCTTGCTGTGGGACCTCTCTACTCTGTCTGGGTGCTGGGGCCTAAATAACTGAAAGTGGCCTTCTCCAGTGGTGGGTGATATGACGCATGCTTCTCTGCTATGGAACCTCTCTCCAATTGATATTGGTTAATTTTTATTTATTTTATTTTAATTCATTTCCCTATCCACATTTGTTTGCAGTGGATTTACCTACAATTTTGCTGCCTTTTGCAGCCCTCTAGCCCTTTCCTGGACTATTTTACAGCCTTTTTAGTGCCTAAAAGTTTGGGTCCCCATTGACTTCAATGGGGTTCGGGATAAAGTTCGGGTCGAGTTCGGATCCCGAACCCCAACATTTTCGGGAAGTTCGGCCAAACTTCTTGAACCCGAACATCCAGGTGTTCGCTCATCTCTATTTATGTCTGCAGGCTACATGAGAACATTCCTTCAGTTTCATGAGGTAGTGATCAAGACCCTAATTTTTCAAAACTAGGAATGGGAGGTCCTCAGTACTTCTACAAGTTATGGTCCCATATTGTACCAGGACAACATTTCAACATTGGAAGAAGCTCATTTGCATGTATTAACTTTATTTTTCTCAGCAATGCGGACACATATGAATATATGACCAACACAGATGCTTTCAGCTGCCAAGTGCACATGTAACAGGTCAGCCAGTGTCATAGGTGCAAATCTGCTGACAGACAGGGGCGTAGCTAAAGGCTAATGGGCCCTGGTGCAAGAGTTCAGTTTGGGCCCCCCTTCCCTCAGTGCTTTGTGGCCAGGGGCAGGGAAGCACATTGCCTTTATTCTGCCTGGGGTAAAATTGAAATGGCAACTCCCCCCCCCCCCCATGCCAAATTCTTGACCTAACTCTTTCCCTTCAGCCAGAGGTGTAACTCGACCAGCATGCACTTTCTATAATACTAGTGTGTCCTTATGCGGCACAAGGGTCATTGGGCCCCCTCAGGCTCCTGGGCCCGGTAGCAACTGCTACCTCTGCACCCCCTATAACTACGCCCATGCTGACAGATGCCCTTTAATTACTTAGACAAGTAGCCGTAACCTAATTTGTCCGCTGTTAGTTTTTAATTTTCTAAGTGCTAACAATGCAGATACAATTTTAAAGTGGTCAACGCCATTTGTGGCACCGGTCAAATGACTCGAGGCACATTCCTGGGCCTAGCAATTCTACTGGCTCTCACTATAGCACTACCAGACTATACAGTGGACGATCTTAGCACTCCCTAGTTTAACCCTTTTATAGACTCCCCAAGTCAATAGCTTTAATTCACAATCACAATTCAATCTGCCTTATCTTGTGTAGTAGTCTTTCCTTGGTATCTACTGGTAACTGATGAGCCCTTCACTTCTCGTCTCTTTTCTTAGACATAGATCATGTACATTTTTTGTACAATGACAATGGAAGAACAGAGAGAAATAAGGCAGAAAATAATCTACTTTCTTTGTCCATATCCATCAACCTTTAAGAAAGAATGTGATCTTCTCCATGTGTCTCCATAGAGATAAATGATTCCTGCGTCAGCTTCCATATCACCTTCAATAATCTGTCAAAACAGAAAGGAGGTGACACATAGACTTCATAAACCACACGAACATGTACAGTAGAGAAAAGTATACACATCCCAAAAAAATGAAAAAACGAATTAACAAAATGTTGAAATTAATTTGAAGCCCACTATGACCCCACCTCCAAAATAGTCACATGACAGCAAAGAGCAGACAAACTACACATGATTTAGCATGACTTCATGTCACACGGCTAATGTTGCTTTGTCTACACTGATACATTGTAACAACCCCTTGTGTTGTGTGGGACAGATGGGTTTTGGCCTCTTAATGAAAAAAACAATGCTTTCATTTTCTTTCGTCAGGAATTTAAACATAAAGTATATTAAAAAGTTGAAGATCGGTTTATAATATAAGAAATGACAAAGTACTGCTTATACCTCCTCCTCTATGCCCGGATCTTCCAGTAGACAAGAAACTCCATGACCTACTCTATGTTCATCTTTCTCTTCTCCTATGGATAGAGTTGAGCGAACACCTGGATGTTCGGGTTCGAGAAGTTCGGCCGAACTTCCCGAAAATGTTTGGGTTCGGGATCCGAACCCAACCCGAACTTCATCCCGAACCCCATTGAAGTCAATAGGGACCCGAACCTAAAAAGTCTGTAAAATACTCCAGGAGAGGGCTGCAAAACGCAGCAAAATGTAGGTAAATGCCCTGCAAACAAATGTGGATAGGGAAATTAATTAAAATAAAATAAATAAAAATTAACCAATATCAATTGGAGAGAGGTCCCATAGCAGAGAATCAGGCTTCAAGTCACCCACCAATGAAGAAGGTCACTTTCTGTTATTTCGGCCCCAGCACCCAGACAGAGGAGAGAGGTCCCACAGCAAGGAATCATGCGTCATATCACCCACCACTGGAGAAGGCCACTTTCAGTTATTTAGGCCCCAGCATCCAGACAGAGTAGAGAGGTCAGAGGTTCAGGCTTCATATCACCCACCATTGTAACGGGCCACTTTCAGTTATTTAGGCCCCGGGGCCCAGATTGAGGAGAAGTTCATTCAACTTTGGGTTGCACTGCAAGATCATGGGAAAGTTAAAAAAATGAGTATTCAATAAAGAAGTGCCCCGAAGTACAAGAATACATGGTTGAGGGGGAGGCAGTTATAAATGTCTATTCTGCACAAGGGAGGGACAGGTCCTGTGGGATCCATGCCTGGTTCATTTTTATTAACGTCAGCTTGTCCACGTTGGCTGTAGACAGGCGGCTGCGTTTTTCAGTAATGACGCCTCCTGCCGTGCTGAATACACGTTCAGACAAAACGCAGGCTGCCGGGCAGGCCAGCACCTCCAAGACATAAAATGCTAACTCTGGCCACGTGGATAATTTGGAGACCCAGAAGTTGAATGGGGCCGAACCATCAGTCAGTACGTGGAGGGATGTGCAGACGTACTGTTCAACCATGTTAGTGAAATGCTGCCTCCTGCTAACACGTTCCATATCAGGTGGTGGTGCAGTTAGCTGTGGCGTGGAGACAAAACTTTTCCACATTTCTGCCATGCTAACCCTGCTCTCAGAGGAACTGGCCGTGACACATCTGCGTTGGCGACCTCTTGCTTCTCCTCTGCCCTCACCTTGGGCTTCCACCTATTCCCCTTTGACATTTGGGAATGCTCTCAGGAGCTTGTCTACCAGCGTGCGCTTGTACTCGCGCATCTTCCTATCACGTTCCAGTGCAGGAAGTAAGGTGGGCACATTGTCTTTGTAACGGGGATCCAGCAGGGTGGCAACCCAGTAGTCCGAACACGTTAAAATGTGGGCAACTCTGCTGTCGTTGCGCAGGCACTGCAGCATGTAGTCGCTCATGTGTGCCAGGCTCCCCAAAGGTAAGGATAAGCTGTCCTCTGTGGCAGGCGTATCGTCATCGTCCTCCGTATCCCCCCAGCCATGCACCAGTGATGGGCCTGAGCTGTGTCGGGTGCCACCCCGCTGTGAACCTGCTTCATCCTCATCCTCCTCCACCTCCTCTTCTTTCTCTAGTAGTGGGCCTTGGCTGGCCACATTTGTACCCGGCCTCTGCTGTTGCAAAAAACCTCCCTCTGAGGCACTTCTAACAGACTGGCCTGAAAGTGCTAAAAATGAGTATTGTAACGCTGATAACGGTGTCATCGCCACTGGCCATGTTGGTGGAGTACTCGAAACAGCGCAACAGGGCACACAGGTCTCGCATGGAGGCCCAATCATTGGTGGTGAAGTGGTGCTGTTCCGTAGTGCGACTGACGCGTGCGTGCTGCAGCTGAAACTCGACTATGGCCTGCTGCTGCTCGCACAGTCTCTCCAGCATGTGCAAGGTGGAGTTCCACCTGGTGGGCACGTCGCATATGAGGCGGTGAGTGGGAAGGCCGAAGTTACGCTGTAGCGCAGACAGCACATGCCCCAGGCAAGGGATGTGCGTCCCAGAGTTGCGATGAGATTTCGCCCATTATCGCACACCACCAGACCGGGCTTGAGGCCCACCGGCAGAAACCACTCGTCGGTCTGTTGTTCAATACCCCGCCACAACTCCTGCGCGGTGTGGGGCCTGTTCCAAACATATGAGTTTCAGAATGGCCTGCTGACGTTTACCCCGGGCTGTGCTGAAGTTGGTGGTGAAGGTGTGTGGCTGACTGGATGAGCTGGTGGAAGCAGAGGAGAAGGCTACAGGAGGCAAAGAATGATGCCCTGCGATCCTTGGCGGCAGAAGGACGTACGCCAAGGAACTCTCCGCCTGGGGCCCAGCCGCCACTACATTTACCCAGTGTGCAGTTAGGGAGATATAGCGTCCCTGGCCGTGCTTACTGGTCCACGTATCTGTGGTTAGGTGGACCTTGCCACAGATGGCGTTGCGCATTGCACTTGATTTTATCGGATACTTGGTTGTGCAGGGAAGGCACGGCTGTCTTGAAGAAGTAGTGGTGGCTGGGAACAACATACTATGGGACAGCCATGGCCATCAGCTGTTTGAAGCTGTCTGTGTCCACCAGCCTGAATGACAGCATTTCAAAGGCCAGTAGTTTAAAAATGCTGGCATTCAGGCCCAGGGCTCGAGGGTGGGTAGGTGAGAATTTATGCTTTCTCTCCAAGGTTTGTGAAATGGAGAGCTGAACACTGCCGTGTGACATGGTGGTGGTGTCGGTGGCACATCCTCTGTTTGGTGGGCGGCAGGTGCCAACATTCCTCCCAAGGGGAAGGAAGAGGCCGAGGCTTTTAAGGTGTTTACTCCACTGCAGTTCATGCTTTGCATGTAGATGCCTGGTCATGCAGGTTGTGCTAAGGTTCAGAACGTTAATGCCTCGCTTCAGGCTCTGATGGCACAGCGTGCAAACCACTCGGGTCTTGTCGTCAGCACATTGTTTAAAGAAGTGCCATGCCAGGGAACTTGAAGCTACCTCTGGGGTGCTCGGTCCCTGGTGGCGCTGGCCAGTAGCAGGCGAACTCTCTTGGCGGTGGCTGGTCTGCTTTTGCCCCCTGCTCCCTCTTTTGCTACGCTGTTGGCTCGGTCTCACCACTGCCTCTTCCTCTGAGCTATGAAAGTCAGTGGCACGACCTTCATTCCATGTGGGGTCTAGGATCTCATCATCCCCTGCATAGTCTTCCACACAGTCTTCCTCCCTGACCTCCTGTTCGGTCTGCATACTGCAAAAAGACGCAGCAGTTGGCACCTGTGTTTCGTCATCATCAGAGACGTGCGGACTCCGATAAGGTGGTATTTCCATGTCCTCATCATTAGGAAACATAAGTGGTTGTGACATTCTATGTCTTTCATCACTAGGGAAGGGCTAGGTGGATTTCCTTGGGAAACCCTGCCAGCCGAGTTTTCAAACAGCATAAGAGACTGCTGCATAACTTGAGGCTCAGACAGTGTCCCTGATCTGCATGGGGGTGATGTGACAGACTGATGGGCTTTGGTTTTCAGGCGCCACCTGTGCGCTTTCTGCAGAAGACTGGGTGGGAGATGTTGTGAACGTGCTGGATCCACTGTCGGCCACCCAATTGACTAGCGCCTGTACCTGCTCAGGCCTTACCATCCTTAGAACGGCATTGGGCCCCACCAAATATCGCTGAGAATTCTGGGGGGTACTGGAACCTGAGGTAGTTGGTTCACTAGGACATGCGGCTGTGGCAGAATGGCCACGTCCTCTCCCAGCACCAGAGGGTCCACTAACACCACCACGACCGTGTCCGCGTCCCTTACTAGATGTTTTCCTCTTTGTTACCGTTCACCAAGCACCACAATAAGAAAAAAAATATTTGGCCCAATGTATTGATTTCAAATTCAGGCCTTTTTTTACAGGCACCTAACACAATCTGCCTATTTATTTATGTAGAGTATTACACTAATCCAGGCACAGCAGTAACCACTGATTTAGGGGAATATCTCTTTTAGGCCTAGTATTTAGGCCCTGGTTGAAAGGTATCCTTTTATGGACATTTTTACACTTAGAAATGCACAGTAGCATGTGAAAAAGTATGTGGAATTATGCCTTCAGCAATTGTATTTTAACACTTTGTGTAATATACCCTTTAATGGACAGAAATACAATGGAAGATGCACGGTAGCGTGTGAAGTTATTGAGGATGACCCTCTCACCACTTGTATATACACCTTGAGTGTAATATACCCTTTTACGGACGGATTAACACTTGGCCTGCAACAGATGGAACACCAGATTCAGGGTATTGCTATATTGGCAAGTGAATTTCACCCCAGAACAAAATCTATCCTTTGACGGATACTATTAAACTTGTCCAGTCACAGCTGGAACACCAGATTTACTGTATTACTATTTTGGCAACTAAATTTCACCCCAGAAAAAAAATATACCCTTTTACGGACAGATTTAAACTAGGCTTGCAACAGCTTGAACACCAGATTCAGGGTATTGCTATTTTGGCAATTAAATTTCACCCCAGAAAAAAATAAACCCTTTGACGGACAGATTTAAACGAAGCCTGCAACAGCTGGAACAACAGTTTTACTGTATTTCTATTTTTGCAACTGAATTTCACCGCAGAAAATAATATATCCTTTGCCGGACACTATTAAACTTGGCCAGCCACTGCTGGGACACCAGATTTAGGGGATTGCTATTTTGGCAATTGAACTTAACCCCCACCACAAGTCACAAAATGGCAGCCAATCACCCCAGAAAAACGCTCTGTGCAGCCTAAAAACCAGTGAGCAATTAACTAGCAGAAGTTGAATCATTCACAGCTGTAGATCGATCAGTTCATTAGGTGCTAATGCTGACTTTTCCCTGCCTAATCTATCCCTCACAGAAGCGTCCTCTCCCTACACTAATCAGAGCAGTGTGACGTGCGGCGCTACGTGACTCCAGCTTAAATAAAGGCTGGGTCACATGCTGCACTTGGCCAATCACAGCCATGCCATTAGTAGGCATGGCTGTGATGGCTTCTTAGGGCAAGAAGTAAAACGCTAGCTGATTGGCTGCTGTGCAGCCCTTCAGAAAGCGGGAAGAAATCGCGTACAACGGACCCAAACTTTTTTGAAAATGTTCGGGTCCGGGTCCCGAACACACCAAAATTCGGTACGAACCCGAACTATGCTCTAACTGTTCAGTCAACACTACTTATGGACTGTCAAGTGCGCTTCATATTATTCATACTGGTTGATGATGGAACTACTGCAGCGGTGGAAGGTCTTTGGGTAGCCTCCTAGATAAGAGGACACTTGGTGGCTGGATTGATTGGGTGTAGAAATGAGTTAACTTCTTGAAATTTGTTTAGTATCCAATTCATCAAAAAATTCTACAAGAATCAAATATGCTCCAATTGGCCTGAAAATTTACATATGATACTCTGAGGTCTCCTAGAACTCAGAATTTTTATATCTTTTTCTTCTTTCCTTGTCTTTCTTTTTTATGAATTTTTGCTACCCCCTACACAATAAACTCCTTAATTCGATAACAGCAATAGAAAATAATGTAAGTGTGACACTGACCTATATAGCTATGAGTAAATGCATGGCTGACAATGTTAACAAACAGCTTGTTTTATGTGGCATGTGTTATGCTTTTTCAGGTTACAAACCTTCCAAACAATTGTCTCCTACCGGAGGCAGATGGTGTTTAAACACACGCACTGTGTTATAGGGAAAAAAACTGCCTTGGGACCAAGCATTTAAAAATTATGCCTCAATGACTGGGGAAATCCCTTCCCCTGTTTATGCATACACACACATGTTAATGTCATAAGAACAGTGGCTTGTTCTGCACAAGTGTCCAAAAATTATACATTAATGCAGGGGCGTTGTTAGGTTAAAACATTCGGGGCCTGGGCGAGGGGGAGGGGTCATGTTATTTACATGGGACTGTATGTTGATGGTGGCTGTAGGAGGGAGTAATGTTATTTACATGGAACTGTATATTGGAGGGGGCTGGGGGAGGAAAGTATTTACATGGGAACGTTTGTTGATGGCAGCTGTGGGAGGGAGTGATGTTATTTACATGGGACTGAATGTTGGAAGGAGCTGAGGGAGGGGGTGATGGTATTAACATGGGACTGAATGTTGAGGGGGCGATGTTATTTACATGTGACTGTATGTTGAAGGTGGCTGGTGGGGGGGGGTGATGTTTAGGCTACTTTCACACTGGCGTCTGATGCGGATCCGTCATGTATCTGCACAGATGGATCTGCACTGATAATACAACCACATTCATCCGTTCAGAACGGATCCGTTTGTATTATAATGAACATAGGCAAAATGGATCTGTCTTGAACACCATTTAAAGTCAATAGGGGACGGATCCGTTTTCTATTGTGACATATTGTGTCCCCATTGACTTACAGTGTGTGTCATGACGGATAAGTTTGGCTCAGTTTCGTCAGACGGACACCAAAACGCTGCAAGCAGTGTTTTGGTGTCCGCCTCCAGAGCAGAATGGAGGCGGAACAGAGCCAAATTGATGCATTCTGAACGGCTCATAGACACCTCCCACCTCCCATTGCAAGCATGGCTACATGCTGGAGGTAACAGAGGAGATGTTTGTGAGTCGTCCTAATGCTCCTGTAATTGCCCACTGGCCCCTGATATCGCCCATATGGCGCAGGTAGGTGAGTGTTAGGGCCCTTGGGCTACTTGAGAGACCTTGACGCTGGTGCCCGAGGCTTAAGACATGTCCTCCTAGTAGGATTTGTCGAACTAACCTCTCAATTTTTAACATCAGTGTGAGGGTTTAGTGTGATGGCAGTGTGCACCTATCTCTGGTTCTGTGTTTGTTCTGCATTCTGAACGGATCCTTATCCATTCAGAATGCATTAGGGCCAAACTGATCCGTTTTGGACCGCTTGTGAGAGCCCTGAAACGGATCTCACAAGCGGACCCAAAAACGGCAGTGTGAAAGTAGCCTTACATGGGACTGAATGTTAGGGGTTGATGTTTACATGGAATTGCATGTTGGAGGCGGCTGGGAAGGGGGTGATATTATTTACTTGGGGCTGTATGTTGAAGGCAGCTGGGGAGGAGGTGATGTAATTTACATGGGACTGTATTTTGGAGAGGGCTGCAGATAGAGAGGGATGTTAGTTACATGGGACTGATTATTGGAGGGGGCTGGAGAGATGGTGCGATGTTATTTACATAAGACTGTATGGTGGAGGGAGGAATATAACTACAGAGGGCACTGCAGGGGGTAGTATAACTACAGGGGGCACTGCAGGGGGTATTATAAATACTCGGGGCACTGTAGGGGTATTATAAATCCAAGGGACATTATAGCTGTTCTTATTACTACTGGTGGCTCTATAGGAGGGACTTATAGATCCATCTTATTTTTACTAAGAGCACTATGGGGGGCCTTATTACTACTGAGAGGTCTGTAGAGAGCTTTATTACTACTGGGGGAACAATAGGGGGCCTTATTTCTAATGGGGGTTCTATGAGGGTATTATTAATACTGGAGGGCTCTTCTATGAATGGGGGCAATCTTGGGGAGCGTTATCACAGTTGGGGAAGTATTACTAATGGGGGCATTCTTGGGGAGCATTATCACAGTTGGGGGCACTGTAGGGGGCAGTATTACTAATAAGGGCATTCTAGAAGGGAATTACTATTCGTGGGACTATGAGGAGCACTATTGCTGGGGGGGGGGGAACAAATTTTTCTTCAGTATAGTATTTGGAGGTATTGGGGGCATAGCAAGCAGCAGGATAACAATGTGGGGACTCCAGGTTGGGGGATGATGATAGAAATGTGAGGGAGCTAAGATGTCTGTGTGTCACATTCTGCAGAGACGAGGAGCAGCTGAAAGAAGTTGTACGGACCAAATGGAGAAGATGATGACAGAGAAGATCTACAGCGGAGGAGATGTCACCTGGAGGCACTGGATGTGACAGGTATGTGCTGCTGTATAGCAAGTACAGCAAAATTTGGGGGGTGGGGGTGAGGGGGTTGACTTAGAGAACAACTCCGTATTCATTGGGGGCTTAGGCCCCGGATCTTTTGAGACCCTAGCAACGGCCCTGCATTAACGACCTGCCCATATATATACACGCACATTTGTAGTTGTTTGAAAAAAAGAGTGGCTTGTTCTGAACAAGCCTAGAAAGTTCTTTTATTATCTTTTATTTGGTAGCAGCAGCAGTGCAGTATGGATGTGGAAAGGGCAAGGTGTATAGTGGCAGTAATAGTAGTGCCAACACATAACATGGAACAAACAAGGCAGTAGCTGTGTGTCCGGCTGTGGTAGGGGGTAGTAGTCGTAGAAGTGGCCACTATGGAATCCTGATCAAAAGTCCGACCAATGGAATATAGCAAAAACTGATGACATACAAATGAATTACATTTTTGAAAAGAATATCATCCTGCTTTGTCTGAGAAGAGAAGTGCGTCAACTAATCCACAATCTTATCTGCTTTGTCATCAATAATAATGTAGTGTCTTTTGGAAACAAGTTACAACTGTGGCCTGCTGCTACTACTTCTACTGGCTGGATTAATGGTGTTGCTACTGCTGCTTGCACTACTAACCAAATTCTGAATCTCAGATGACGAAGCATGGGTTTTTGTTTGCAACTATTCTATTTAGTAGACATTTTATTATAAGGCCTATAAATGAAGTCAAGCATTTGGTTCACAGATTATTAAACGTTACTAGAAAAAAAGCAAGTGTTTGTTCTGTAATTTAAAGATAGAGACACAATTAAAAGTCCTCCCCCCCACAAATAATATTGTGACGCTGAATAATATCTTGCAGTAATATGCAATGCTTTCAATAACATTGGCAGTGGTGTAGCAAATGTGACCATAATCCAGGGGGTCCCACAGGGCCCCCCTTGCCAGGCAATTACCGCCAATTACTGCATTTTTCGCTTTATAAGATGGAGTGCATCTTAAAAAGTTAATACTAACGAGCTCTTCCATTATAAAAGTGCTCTCTAGTCTGCAGGAGTAGCAGGGAGTTAAGCTCGGTACTCACCCCTCCTCCCTGATCTTCTCCAGGCGTTAGGCTGCACTGTCCTGACTGTGTACGACATCAGGATGCAGTGAGAGCACTATGACCTGACATTGTGCGCAGTCAGGTCCCAGTGCAGTGCAGGCCTGGAGAAAACCAGTGAGCAGTGCCTGCAGAAGAAAACACCAGACCTGGAGAGTAGTGGCAGACCAGGAGAGGTAAGTTAATTTATTTTAGGTCTGATCTGAGGTCTGATATGGGGGTCTGAGGATCTGATATGGGGGTCTGATTTGTGATCTGATATGGGTGTCTGATGATCTGATATCTTTGCCAAAAAGAGTTGCCTAACCTACAATAGTCATCACATATATAAACTGGTCTACGTAACAGAAATAGTACCACCTAGAGTTCCCCCCAATCCTCTCTGCTCTGCTCCAATAAAATGGCTTTTGTCATAGAAGAGCTACTTGCAGATATGAGGCTGTTCCTAGTTTTGCTAGGAATCCTGGGTATGAAACATGTAGCTTTTTTCGATCCTTTTGGAAGAAAGCTGAATTGAATGTTTTAGGTGCAGATCTCTCTTGATTTGACCAAAATAAATAGCCAACATTTTGAGTTTGTTAAAATCCAATTTTTTTAGGAAATTCTGCATGAATTAAGAGTCAGTAGAATTGATTTGCTCATTTCTAATCAGAACCAATGGCAGGAAATATTTTAACACTAAAAGTGTAGTCCCAGCTAGGAACAAACTACCGTCAGATGTGACTGTAGGTGTCTGAGATAAACACATGTCGACCCTTAGGCCCCTTTCACATGGGCGAGTTTTCCGTACGGGTGCAATGCGTAAGGTTAACGCATTCCACCCGCACTGAATCCGGACCCATTCACTTCAAGGGGATAGTGTACATGAGGGGTGATTTTCACGCATCACTTGTGCGTTGCGTGAAAAACGTAGTAAGCTCTATATTGTGCATTTTTCACGCAACGCAGGCCCCATAGAACTGAATGGGGCTGCGTGAAAATCGCAAGCATCCGCAAGCAAGTGTGGATGCGGTGCGATTTTCACGCATGGTTGATAGGAGACGATCGGGATTGGGGTTCCGATCTTTATTATTTTACCTTATAACATGGTTATAAGGGAAAATAATAGCATTCTTAATACAGAATGCTAAGTAAAATAGTGATGGAGGGGTTAAAAAATAAATAAATAAACTCACCCCTTCCACTTGATCGCGCAGCCCGGTTTGTCTTCTTTCTTCTTCTTTGAGGACCTGGAAGGAAAAGGACCTTTGGTGGCGTCATCACGCTCACCACGTGGTGAGCGCGGTGACGTGAGCGCAGGTCCTGCTGAATGAAGATAGAAGGACGAGCCGGGCTGCGCAATCAAGTGGATGAGGTGAGTTTATTTATTTATTTTAATCCCTCCATCACTATTTTACTTAGCATTCTGTATTGAGAATGCTATTATTTTCCCTTATAACCATGTAATAAGGGAAAATAATAAAATCTACAGAATACTCAACCCAAACCCGAACTTCTGTGAAGAAGTCCGGGTTCGGGTCTGGGTACCAAAATGCGCATTTCCCTGCATCTTGTTTGGCCCTTACACGTGACGCCTGTGCGAAAGAGGCCTAAGAGAAGTTAAAATATAACGGAAGACTAGATGAACCATATGGTCTTTTTCTGCTGTCAATCGTCTATGAAACAGGAAGAAGTTGGTACATTGGTACAGGCAGAAGTTAGTACAACACACCTTTGCAGGACACTAGCGAACCAGAACCTATTGCTATTAGGGTACCCCAAGGTGGCTAGCTATTGGCTGATGGAAATTAGGGTATGCGTGCACTGGCGCTTTAATAAATGGAAGGAGTATGCACATGCGTCCTATGGGCAGAGCCGGAGCAGGCCTAGCCTGTATGGAACGTTAGAGGAACGCTGGCAAGAAGCAGGCCACAGCCTGCAAAGAAGTGGAACTAATCCGGCGGCCAGACACGCCAAGTACGATGGCAGAGACACCCATTGTTATTTATAATCAAAACCATTTAGGGCATTCCAGGGTCTTGCAAGACAGGCACGAGGACAGGGAGACCCCACCTTTAGGGGTTGTCCCTGGGCTGAGGTCTAACTAGGGCCTCTATAGGGAACGTGCTCCCCACTCGGTGTCTCCATTTTGCAGTGTCTGATAACCCTGTCCCTTTCTTTTTACCTATTTTTTGTTGTGATGCCTGCCCTCATTTGGACACTATATGTAGTAACTTTGTTGGGCCATCTTATTTGCCAATAACAGTCATTCATATATTGTGGGTTTAAAAGGGGATTTTAACTTAATCCTAATGAAGTTAATGTTTTAATGGTAATTTCTTACAAATTTACTTTCTAGTCTCTAAGGACACCACTACTACCTCGTATATCTATATTTTTTGTGTTTGGTAATATTCTGTAGGATTGTAAACTTCGTTTTTAGGTCATGGAAAGCATCTGTCTTTGATGTTTTACATACATTGCAAGTGCCACAAGGGACAAAAAAAAAACTTTTAAATGTGTTTTCTCGGTTTGCTTTCCAATGTGACAACGGACCAAACAATCTTCTATAGTTTTCTCCCGTCTGAACACAACCTTGAGTTTAGGGTTTTCAGTACATGCCGATTCTTCTCTAGGAACTTTTTAATCCACCAATAATGTCTTGAATATTCAGCAATAAACCATGGAATTTGATTTTCCTTTATATTTTTACCCACATTCTTATCTTTTATTCCTCTTTTTATCAATTTCTCCCTATCACCTTCGATTATCTCCTCAAGCTTCTCTGTAGGGTATTTTTTCTCCATAAATCCTCTACTTTATAGTCATCTGGCAGTGTCTAATTTTTTTGGAATCTCAGAAACTGATTTTTAGGGGCATTGCTTAGGCAGGGTCAAAATGACAGTAACCCCTATCTTCGTAGATGCTCACATCAGTTTTGGTGCAAATTTTTCTTGGATCTTTGAAGATAGTGAGATCTAGGAAATGGGCTCTCTATTCACTGATCTCCATTGTCAGTTCGGTGCCCTGATGATTTTTGCTTTTATTTAATTCTAGTAGTTCCCCAAAGCTAATCTATCACCTGCCCATAGGATGAGGCAGTCATCAATGTATCGCCATTATTTCACCAATAGTTGAGGTGATACATGGATGAGAGACTCCTCCCACAGCGCCATATAGACATTTGCATAGCTGGGTGCAAATTTAACCCCCGCCCATGTGGAATCACCCTATAAAGGGAGTAGACAACTGCAAATGATGGAATATGTTTGACATAACGTTACCAAAACAAATCAACATAATGTCCTAAATTTGCACAAATGGACTCTATTCTGGACACATTCGGCCTGGGGGAAGGGGACCATTTGATTTGTATAAATTTTTCAAGTAAATCATGGGAATATTGGGATGTTTGTTTTAGAAAAACGTACATTACTTTTCTGTTAACATTCCTTCTGATAGCCCTTCTTCTACCAGTGTTCCAAGTTCTTTTTAAACAAGCCCCCGACTGCCCATTGACTAGAAATGTCCTGGCGGTCAGGAGCTGAGCGGGGAACCTCCTGTCAGTGACAGCAAGGCTCCCCATAATGAAGGCAGGGATGGTTTCTGCCTTCTAGATCGCAGTGTACACAGCACTGAACGAGCGCTGTGTAAACATATGCGATGCGGCTTCCGATTCCAGTCCCAGCGATGTGACCGCCGGGCCGGTAAAGTGCAGGAGCACCTTCCTGCACCTACATCAGCTCTGCAGTGAGGCTGTACTATGCTGTATACTGCTGTAGATCCTCTCTCCCCCATGATCTGGAGGTTTTATTCCCACTGAAACTGGGGCTACTAGTTACAGGAGAAATCAGCAGAAAAAAAAAAAAAATTTAACTTTAAATGTCCCCCAAAGGTCTTGTCTGGCCTTATGGAGTACACAAAGTGTAAAATAAGTGTTTTATAAAAATAAAAATGTCAGGTGTAAAAAAAAGTGCCTCTTTCCCCTAATCAATTCATGAAAAAATTGCAAAAAATAGAAAAAAAATAAAAAATAGACATATTTGGTATCACAGCATCCATAGCAATGCCTCATTAAAAATATCACATGGTCTACCCTTAATAATAAAATTACCTCACCTCCCAAAAAACATAATATGAAACAATCAAAGAGTTATATACTGTATATCCCAAAATTCTACCAATGAAAACATCACTTCATCCACCAAGAAACAAGGCTTCATCGCCAAAAAATTTGGTATAACAACCAGCTCTATAAAAATATCACATGATCTACCTCGTCCAGTGAACAGCATAAAAGAAGTAAATAAAAACTTTGTCACAACAGCTTTTTTTGTAATCTCGTCTCAGTCTGTCCTGCAAAAGACAAGCCCTCAGATATTCTACATTGGCAGGAAAATAAAAATGTTATGGATGCTAGTATATGGCAAAATACAACAGATTTTATTTTTTTCATAAAAAGTAGTAAAATATGAAAAAAAAACTATATACATTTGGTATCACTATAATTGTATCAACCAGCAGAATAAAGTTATCATATTGCATAGACAGAATTTTTATTTTTTCCCCACCTTACCTCCCAAAAAATGAGATAAAAATTACAGCTTGTCCTGCAAAAAATAAGCCATCACACAGCTCAGTCAATAAAAATAGATAAAAAAGTTATGGCTCATAAAAAACCTTTCAGCAAATTAAATGTTATAAAATCCAGATGCTGCTTCTTCCCTTCTGAGCCCTGGTTTATCCCCAAACAGCAGTTTATGATTCAGGAGAAAATGGGTAAGAAATTGTAAGGTGATATTCTCCTGTTATTCCTTGTGAAAAAGAAAGTTTAGGCCTAAATCACTATCTTCTTGTAAAAAAAAAATTTGAAATTTTTCATTATAAAATTTATGAAATGCCTGTTGGGTCAAAGTCCTCACTACACCCCTTAGAAATTCCTTGGGTGGTGCAGTTTCCAAAATGTGGTCACTTTTTAGGGGCTTTTATGAATTGCAGAATCAGGGTAATAAATAGTGTTGTTGTTACAAGAAAAATTGAAAATCTGCAAAGAATAAAAAAAGGGATTTTAAAATTTCATCTTCATTTTGCTTTAATTCCTGTGAAACACCAAAAGGGTTAACAACGTTTGTAAATTCCGTTGAATAAATTGAGGGGTGTCATTTCTAAAATTGGGTCATTTATGAGCGGTTTACATTACGCACGCTTCTCAAAGTGACTTCAAATCTGAAATGCTGTTTACAAAAGTAGATTTTTTTATTTATTAAAAATTGCTTCCAAGATTATAAGCCTTCTAATGTCCTGAGAAAACCCCCCAAAAAACCCATTGCAATAATGATGCCAACACAAAGCACACATGTGGTGAATGTTAATTTAAATCTATTTTATGATGTATCATGTGATCTTTCTTAAAAGCAGAGAGATTCAAATTTAGAAAGTTTTAAAAATTTAGTTTTGATTTTTTTTTTTATAAATAAAGGTGAAACAAATGTAAAACTAACATGAAGGGTGATATGTCCCCAGAAAAAAAATCTCAGAATTCAGCTAGATAAGTAAAAGTATTCCAAAGTTATTACTACATAAAGTAACACATGTCAGATTCAAAAAATTAGGCTTGGTCGGGAAGGGGGTAAATGGCCTGGTGTGGAAGTGGTTAAAGAACTCTCAGTAGGATGGCTCCTCATGTTCATTTTATTTCCATAAAAAAATCTCTGCCTCCCTTATCCGTTGGCTTTATAACTTTATCGCATTCCTTTGCAGATTCTGAAGTCTCTCTTTCCTTCCTGGACAAATGACGATGCACCAGAGGTTAAATGCTGATGGTTCTTGTAGCAGGAGTTTTATAGAACTTTTTCTAAAAACTTTTCACTGGAGGGTTATATGCAGAGAGATTTAGGCTAGGTTCACACGGCGACATTTGTCGCGCGACTTATAGAGCTCCCATTATAAAAATTGTCACCGTGTGAACGTACCCTTCATGTTGTGCACCTGAGGTTATCCACTTTCTATTGTATAGGTTCTGTTTTAACCATAAAATGGCTCCTGATGTTGAGTTGGGGCACCGATGGTTTTAGATTTTTCAACCTCTTCTCTGGAGCGCCATTTTTCCATTGAGATCCTGAGCCTCAGAACTCTAGATTACGTAAAATAGATGAAATATATGGGGGATTTGTGTTTGGTCATGAATTTTATTCACTATATTTAGCTTTTCTTTGCTGTTCCTCTTTCTACCTCCCTTTCCTCGCCTTCTAATCCTCTTTTCTTTGTTTCTCTCTCTGCATCGTCTAATTGCTGTTTCTACACATTTTTCTGTCCCACCTGAAAAATTTCTTCTTGATTTTCTAATCCTGAAAACCAGTTGGACACATTTCTGTCACTTGTAGTTCTCCTGTTCTTTCTCGTTACTTTCTTTTTTAATGCTGCATGCTGTTCTGATTTATGTTGCACATTATATTTCCCACCTACATCCACATCTGCACTTGATGCACTTGTTATACTGAGTTCTCAGCCGTCCGATACGCTGTTATAGTCATTTCCCTACATACGAGGTGGACCTCTGAGGTCTGTTGCTTGTGTGCTCTGATGTAGTCCTTGTAGAGGTGTATAACTCGATCTTTTGTAATACCTGGGCTGGGATTGGTGCACAGATGGACCCTCTAACATCAGGGGTTGTAATCTAGGATCTCACCCTCTTTCTATCACCATGGGGTCGAGATGTATCAGATGTATCTGATATTTCTGTTTGTTCACACGAGGTGGTTCTTTGTCGTTTGGTTGCCGTTTATAAACTCCTGCCCTACAGTAGTCACCTTTATCCCTATTGTATTTTCCATGTTTTTTCAACATAACTTTTTCCAACCTTTCCACCATTACTTAAGATAGGTTTTCATATTCAGTTTTTTTCTTCTATAGTGTTAACTCTTTGATTTCTTCTACCCGAAGATTCAACTTTTTTAACTTGTTCTTACAGCCGAACAAAATAAAACTTTATTGCTCCCTCCCCAAACGTATCCCAAAAAAATGTTCCCATCAATGGAGATCTTCATTTTCTATCATATCATCTATATTTCCATTAAATGGAAGCTGCCATCTCAAAACTTTGGGCACAAAACCTTCTGACAGATATCTTTCCAACATAATAGTTCGATGTATTCGAATTTCTTTTTCCATACAAAATTTCAACCTCCTAAATGTTGAGTGTAAGTCTTTACCATGGTTAAAAAAAAAAAACTTTGAAAAAGCTGCTTTATAATGCCTACAGTACTTTTATTTTCCCTATATTCAAAAATATCCATAGGGTTCTTCCATACAGTAATCACAGTAAAACACAAATTATGCACAAAGCAACTACTTATCAAAAAGCTCTAAAAACAAGTCCCTTTAGATCTTCTCTGAGTAAGATCAGAAGAGCTTGGAGAAAGGACATGGGAGATTATTAAATAGACAGTCCATTTCCTAGATCTCATTATCCTTAAAGATCAAGGGAAAATTTGCACCAAAACATAAAAAAAAAACAACAACTGATGAATATCTTCAATTATAGGGCTAGCTGCCATTCAAGCCTCTGGCTAAGTAATGTCCTTAAAAATTAGTTTCTGAGATTGACAAAAAATTGCAAACTGCAGGATAACTATGAAGTACAAGCTGACATTTTAAAGGAGAGGTTTAAGGAGAAGCATAATTGTAAAGAAAAGCTTGAAGAGATAATTGAAGAGGTGGCCATGATGGATAGGGAAAAACTGATAAAAAAGGAGCTATGGTTCTATGGTTTAGCGCTGTTCAAGGGATTTTTGGCGGATTAAAAAGGTCCTAGAGAAGAATTGTCATGTACTGTAAACAGCCCCAACCCTAAACCCAAGATTGTATTTAGACCCTTGTGGCACTTGCAAAATATGTGACCTAAGGACTAAGTATAAAATACTACAGAATATTATCTGTAAATCTGTAAATGTCATGTATTTACTCCCGTGTTTCTGTGGAGAACGAGGAGCATAGTAGGAATAAATAACAGATTGCTATCCCACAGTGTGTCTGCACACTCTAAAACTAAACCCCAAACTAGGACCCCATGTCATGCTGAGATACCGTGTAGTGGTGCCTAAAGGGGCTCCGATATGTTCCTGATTGGAAATATTGGCGAATCTCTCAGCTTTTAACACCAGAGTGAGGGATTAGCCAGTGTTGTCAGTTGCTTATCCATGTGGTGCATCTTTTTTCTGTGAGTTATGTGTTTATATATTTTCATCCGCACATGTTTTATTTTGTGTAGGATGTTTGTGTGGTGCTTGTGGTTCGCGCCGGCATCCTCCATTGTATGCAATTTTTGCTGGGGATAGCCGTTCGCTGCGAACCACATTCGGAGGAACTGCCCCCCCAGTTAGAAACACGCCACAGTGTTTGGGGTCTGGAGCAGTCCCACCCATTTAGGCCACGTTTATTTTTGTGATTCTTGTTTTATATGTATTGAATGTGCCATTGCATATGGCTTGTAAACATTCTGTTGCACCTGGAAGCCGGTGTCACATGGTCTGTTGTAGGTGTAGCTTGCGGCCTCATGTGTTCCCCATTGCATTGTTGGTCCTGCAGTGCAGGTGAGTGGGATGGGGCTGTAGGCTACTTAATACCTGTTCAGACCTTGTTCACACACCATAGGTAGTCTAGTGGTAGGACCCCATGTCATGCTGAGATACCGTGTAGTGGTGCCTAAAGGGGCTCCGATATGTTCCTGATTGGAAATATTGGCGAATCTCTCAGCTTTTAACACCAGAGTGAGGATTAGCCAGTGTTGTCAGTTGCTTATCCATGTGGTGCATCTTTTTTCTGTGAGTTATGTGTTTATATATTTTCATCCGCACATGTTTTATTTTGTGTAGGATGTTTGTGTGGTGCTTGTGGTTCGCGCCGGCATCCTCCATTGTATGCAATTTTTGCTGGGGATAGCCGTTCGCTGCGAACCACATCTGGAAGAACTGCCCCCAGTTAGAAACACGCCACAGTGTTTGGGGTCTGGAGCAGTCCCACCCATTTAGGCCACGTTTATTTTTGTGATTCTTGTTTTATATGTATTGAATGTGCCATTGCATATGGCTTGTAAACATTCTGTTGCACCTGGAAGCCGGTGTCACATGGTCTGTTGTAGGTGTAGCTTGCGGCCTCATGTGTTCCCCATTGCATTGTTGGTCCTGCAGTGCAGGTGAGTGGGATGGGGCTGTAGGCTACTTAATACCTGTTCAGACCTTGTTCACACACCATAGGTAGTCTAGTGGTAGGACCCCATGTCATGCTGAGATACCGTGTAGTGGTGCCTAAAGGGGCTCCGATATGTTCCTGATTGGAAATATTGGCGAATCTCTCAGCTTTTAACACCAGAGTGAGGGATTAGCCAGTGTTGTCAGTTGCTTATCCATGTGGTGCATCTTTTTCTGTGAGTTATGTGTTTATATATTTTCATCCGCACATGTTTTATTTTGTGTAGGATGTTTGTGTGGTGCTTGTGGTTCGCGCCGGCATCCTCCATTGTATGCAATTTTTGCTGGGGATAGCCGTTCGCTGCGAACCACATTCGGAAGAACTGCCCCCAGTTAGAAACACGCCACAGTGTTTGGGGTCTGGAGCAGTCCCACCCATTTAGGCCACGTTTATTTTTGTGATTCTTGTTTTATATGTATTGAATGTGCCATTGCATATGGCTTGTAAACATTCTGTTGCACCTGGAAGCCGGTGTCACATGGTCTGTTGTAGGTGTAGCTTGCGGCCTCATGTGTTCCCCATTGCATTGTTGGTCCTGCAGTGCAGGTGAGTGGGATAGGGCTGTAGGCTACTAATACCTGTTCAGACCTTGTTCACACACCATAGGTAGTCTAGTGGTAGGACCCCATGTCATGCTGAGATACCGTGTAGTGGTGCCTAAAGGGGCTCCGATATGTTCCTGATTGGAAATATTGGCGAATCTCTCAGCTTTTAACACCAGAGTGAGGGATTAGCCAGTGTTGTCAGTTGCTTATCCATGTGGTGCATCTTTTTCTGTGAGTTATGTGTTTATATATTTTCATCCGCACATGTTTTATTTTGTGTAGGATGTTTGTGTGGTGCTTGTGGTTCGCGCCGGCATCCTCCATTGTATGCAATTTTTGCTGGGGATAGCCGTTCGCTGCGAACCACATGCGGAAGAACTGCCCCCAGTTAGAAACACGCCACAGTGTTTGGGGTCTGGAGCAGTCCCACCCATTTAGGCCACGTTTATTTTTGTGATTCTTGTTTTATATGTATTGAATGTGCCATTGCATATGGCTTGTAAACATTCTGTTGCACCTGGAAGCCGGTGTCACATGGTCTGTTGTAGGTGTAGCTTGCGGCCTCATGTGTTCCCCATTGCATTGTTGGTCCTGCAGTGCAGGTGAGTGGGATGGGGCTGTAGGCTACTAATACCTGTTCAGACCTTGTTCACACACCATAGGTAGTCTAGTGGTAGGACCCCATGTCATGCTGAGATACCGTGTAGTGGTGCCTAAAGGGGCTCCGATATGTTCCTGATTGGAAATATTGGCGAATCTCTCAGCTTTTAACACCAGAGTGAGGGATTAGCCAGTGTTGTCAGTTGCTTATCCATGTGGTGCATCTTTTTCTGTGAGTTATGTGTTTATATATTTTCATCCGCACATGTTTTATTTTGTGTAGGATGTTTGTGTGGTGCTTGTGGTTCGCGCCGGCATCCTCCATTGTATGCAATTTTGCTGGGGATAGCCGTTCGCTGCGAACCACATGCGAAGAACTGCCCCCAGTTAGAAACACGCCACAGTGTTTGGGGTCTGGAGCAGTCCCACCCATTTAGGCCACGTTTATTTTTGTGATTCTTGTTTTATATGTATTGAATGTGCCATTGCATATGGCTTGTAAACATTCTGTTGCACCTGGAAGCCGGTGTCACATGGTCTGTTGTAGGTGTAGCTTGCGGCCTCATGTGTTCCCCATTGCATTGTTGGTCCTGCAGTGCAGGTGAGTGGGATGGGGCTGTAGGCTGCCTAATACCTGTTCAGACCTTGTTCACACACCATAGGTAGTCTAGTGGTAGGACCCCATGTCATGCTGAGATACCGTGTAGTGGTGCCTAAAGGGGCTCCGATATGTTCCTGATTGGAAATATTGGCGAATCTCTCAGCTTTTAACACCAGAGTGAGGATTAGCCAGTGTTGTCAGTTGCTTATCCATGTGGTGCATCTTTTTTCTGTGAGTTATGTGTTTATATATTTTCATCCGCACATGTTTTTATTTTGTGTAGGATGTTTGTGTGGTGCTTGTGGTTCGCGCCGGCATCCTCCATTGTATGCAATTTTTGCTGGGGATAGCCGTTCGCTGCGAACCACATGCGGAAGAACTGCCCCCAGTTAGAAACACGCCACAGTGTTTGGGGTCTGGAGCAGTCCCACCCATTTAGGCCACGTTTATTTTTGTGATTCTTGTTTTATATGTATTGAATGTGCCATTGCATATGGCTTGTAAACATTCTGTTGCACCTGGAAGCCGGTGTCACATGGTCTGTTGTAGGTGTAGCTTGCGGCCTCATGTGTTCCCCCATTGCATTGTTGGTCCTGCAGTGCAGGTGAGTGGGATGGGGCTGTAGGCTACTTAATACCTGTTCAGACCTTGTTCACACACCATAGGTAGTCTAGTGGTAGGACCCCATGTCATGCTGAGATACCGTGTAGTGGTGCCTAAAGGGGCTCCGATATGTTCCTGATTGGAAATATTGGCGAATCTCTCAGCTTTTAACACCAGAGTGAGGGATTAGCCAGTGTTGTCAGTTGCTTATCCATGTGGTGCATCTTTTTTCTGTGAGTTATGTGTTTATATATTTTCATCCGCACATGTTTTTATTTTGTGTAGGATGTTTGTGTGGTGCTTGTGGTTCGCGCCGGCATCCTCCATTGTATGCAATTTTTGCTGGGGATAGCCGTTCGCTGCGAACCACATGCTGGAGAACTGCCCCCAGTTAGAAACACGCCACAGTGTTTGGGGTCTGGAGCAGTCCCACCCATTTAGGCCACGTTTATTTTTGTGATTCTTGTTTTATATGTATTGAATGTGCCATTGCATATGGCTTGTAAACATTCTGTTGCACCTGGAAGCCGGTGTCACATGGTCTGTTGTAGGTGTAGCTTGCGGCCTCATGTGTTCCCCATTGCATTGTTGGTCCTGCAGTGCAGGTGAGTGGGATGGGGCTGTAGGCTACCTAATACCTGTTCAGACCTTGTTCACACACCATAGGTAGTCTAGTGGTAGGACCCCATGTCATGCTGAGATACCGTGTAGTGGTGCCTAAAGGGGCTCCGATATGTTCCTGATTGGAAATATTGGCGAATCTCTCAGCTTTTAACACCAGAGTGAGGGATTAGCCAGTGTTGTCAGTTGCTTATCCATGTGGTGCATCTTTTTTCTGTGAGTTATGTGTTTAAACATAAAAAATCCCAAGAAGTTGAGAGCGATGGGATATAGAAATGAACATCAATTGGATGGGGGGGGGGGGATTTGATTTTTTTATCCTAAAAAGAAACAGAATTAATTTTTCTTCAAAACACTTTGGCCCAAAAAAGGTTAGAAGAGGTACCTGATATTAACGACTTTATCTAGTTTCATATAAGGGTATCAGGTGGTTGAGAAGTTGAATGACGAGCTGATGAGAAAGCCGTGTAGGAGAAAGTGGTCGGGCAGGAGACAATCTTGTCTGTAATTTTATAAAATGCCTGTTTTATGTCTTTATCTTGTGAGTTTAAGGCATCATGCACACAAACGTATTTCATTCCGTGTCCGTTCTGTTTTTTTTGCGTCCGTTCCATTTCAATGGGTCTGCAAAGAAAAAGGAAGGTACTCCGTGTGCATTCCAGTTCCGCATGTCCGTATTTCTGTTCCGCAAAAAAATAGAGCATGTCCTATTAGTGTCCGTATTACAGACAAGGATAGGACCGTTCTATTAGGGGCCAGCTGTTCCGTTCCGCAAAATTCGGAATGCACACAGATGCCATCCCTATTTCTTGCGGGTCCGCAAAATACATACGGTCGTGTGCTTGAGGCCTAAATGAAAGAAGGGAAGCTTTAGTTGTATTCAGTTCCTACACAGTCTATTTCCTGTACCATGGTTTACCAGTCTAGGTATATCCACAAACAACTACCTACAACAACTACCCCCATCAGCTGCATAGCGGCATTGAGTAGTGGACAGAAAATATTGATTCGCAAGGTAATTCATGCAAGAACGGCTTACAAGCTCACAGCTGAAAGAGGACAAGAGAAACTGACATTGGTGCAGTGAGATACAGTATTAATGACTATTGCTGTGATTTGAGAGACACCAATGTGAACTAGCTCCGAACCCTGACGCTTTTATGAATTTACTGTAAGTTGTGACTGATCTTACTCAGAGAAGAGCTAAAGGGACTTGTTTTTAGAGCTTTTATATAGATGTTTGCTCTTGAATATTGTCTGTTTTACTGTGATTAACGTGTAGAAAGACCCTATGGATATTTTTTAATACAGGGTAACAATGTTTTGAACTTTTGACTCTCAGGCTCCATATCTGACCATCCACTACAGCTTGGAATGTGAGACTACCATCATTTTATAGACACTCATCTATAATTATAATGAGCAACATACATCAGAACTGCGTGCAGCATAAAAAAATAAGGTCATGAGAAATTAGAGAAGAACTACATGTGACAGAAATGTGTCCAACAGATTTCCAGTATTAAAAAATCAAGAAGAAATGTTTAAGGTGGGACAGAAAAATGTGGAGAACAGCAATCAAAGCGATGCAGAGAGAGAAACGAAGAAAAGAGGATTAGAAGGAGAGGAAAGGTACTTAGAAAGAGGAACAGCAAAGAAAAGCAAAATATAATGATTGAATGAAATTCTGGATATTTTTTTTTTCTAAATAATGTAGCATTAGTCTGAAGATCTCGTTAGAAAAGAACTAAAATATGCTCCAGACAAGAGGTTGAAAAAAAAAATCAAAAACCTTTATAGATATTCACATTTTATTGTTAAAATTAGATATGAGTAAACCTTTCAAGATTCTGTTTTTTTATGAGGTTCAGACATTTATTTTTATTTTTTTGAAAAATGCAGAGAGAGAGGGAGGAGAGAAAGCCATGCATTGTCGGGGGTTGGTACTCTTTCTTATTATGGAGAGTGCCTAGAATACGGAGTACTCATGAGCAGTACAGTCACCAGACAATGCCCCTCTGGGTTTCTGGGAAAGATATTCGAATTAGCAGTCCTAAGCCTATCTGTTGCCACCAGATGTTATATTTTTCGAGCAGATATAAATAGCTCCGCTGTCCCCATTGACTTGAATGAGACAGTTCCCTACTGTTCACCAGAGGATAGGTCATCAGTATAGCGAAAGCAGACAACTCCTTGAGCAATTCCATTTTACCATTTTGGGATTAATTTCTGTAGAACTAAAGAGAGACCTCCAAAGTAATATTCAACTGAAAGTGAGAAACGAGAACTAGAACATCCCACCAAGCTTACACTTCTTTAATGAAGCACACAAGCGCTCTCTATTGTTCTCATATTCGGTCTCAATGTAATCTTTTTGGGAAATTTGGAACAAATTCTGAGCTGGTAAAATTGATTTGCTCATCCTTAGCTGAAATGCAGATGACATCAATAAAACAGAAGGTGGAAAATGTCTGACGTACAACACTAAAAAATCCCTCTAAATTTAACCCTCCAGAAAAGTCGTCATCAGGAGAGGTTTTTATAAAACTCCTTCTACAAGAACTATCAGCATCAACCTCTAGTCCATCATCATTTGTCCAGGAAGGAGAGAACAGCTGCAGAAGGATGCCAATGTGGTTATAAAGCGAGCTGATAAGGGGGGTGGGGGAATGATCACGAGCAGAGATTTATATGAAAATAAAATGAACAAGAGGTTAGACGATAAAGATACATGCAAACAACTGAGGAGCCATCCTAGCTTGAAACGCTGGTAGAAAAATGGTTAGGAATATTATCAGAAAAACTATTTAAGTGTTTTGTATAACAAGCATCCCAAAATTCCCTTGATTTACTTTTTACCAAAAATTCCTAAAAATCTAAAGGACCCACCCCCCAGGCTGAAAGTGTACATTTTTGCACATTTAGGACAGTATATTGATTTGTTTCTATGTTAAACATATTCCATAATTAGTGAAAGTCTCCACAGATATTATGAGACAGTTGGAAGAGATCTATTATAGAGTGCTGCAGATGTCGCCACCCTTTATACAGTAATTCCACATAAAGGCTGCTCAAGAGTTTCTAAATCGTGACACACAATTCATTGAGGAACAAAGGAAGTTCATTTTTTAACTGATTTATTTACTGTTGACACAGAATTATTTTTGGTGAGAGTAGGCGTGGCAGTGGGAGACAAAAAGTTCTCAACTTTTGAGACTGTCTATATGGCGCTGTGGGAGGTGTCTCTCATCCATGTATCGCCACCTCAACAAGTAATGGAGATATATCGATGACTGCCTTATCCTATGGAAGGGTAATAGATTAGCTTTGGAGAACTATCTGTTAGAACTAAATAAAAAACAAAAACAACAAGGCACAGAACTGACGTGGGAGATCAGTGAACAAACAGTCCATTTCCTTGATCGCACTACCACCAAAACATAAAAAAAAACTGATGTGAACACCTTCAATTGTAGGGGTAGATGTAGTTATGACCCTTGGCATTAGTTAAGAGTTCAGCTTGGGCCCCCCTTCCCTCAGTGCTTTGTGGCCAGGGACAGGGAAGAACATAGCCTTCGTGCTGCCTGAGAAAAACACTAAAACTGCACCCCCCCCCCATCATGCCAAATTCTTGACCTAACCCCTTCCCTCCAGCCAGAAGTGTTACTTTACCAGCATGAACTTTCTATTATACTGGTGTCTTCTTTGCGGCACAAGGGTCTTTGGGCCCCCTCAGGCTCCCGAGCCTGGTAGCGACTGCTACCTCTGAACACCCTATAGCTACGCCCCTGTCTTTAACCACTTGCTTACCGTCACGTCACTTTATTTGTCGTGGCAGTAAGCTCTTATCAGTAACCTGATGTATAAAAGCGTTGGGGTTACATTGCGATCTGCTGGTGCCCCAGATTGCTGTGACCATGCTTTCATTAGACAGCTGCGGTTACAAGAAGAACTATGTGCTTCATAGATCAATATTCCCTTATTTTTAGCCATTACGTTTTGGTGGTAGCCTCAAACTGTTTAATCAGTGCGTTTTCATAATAACATTTGTATCTATCACTGTGCTTCCAGCTTCACATAATGCTTTTCTGTAAAAGAGACAAGCAAGCTATTCTTTCCAGGGAAAAGGAAAGGAAACTGTCTCATACCAGAAATCTAGCTCTTTCTTGATAAATTCCCTGAATAGGGCTAAGGCTGCCTGAGAGGCCTTGTTGGGGTACTATTTCTTCATATGGAGGGTGCATGAGTATCCATGAGGAGTATCACAAGCCTAACAACATTCCTCTGAATTTCTGGGGAAAATATATGAAAAATATCACATCATACATCCGCTGGCATCAGATTTAGGAAAGCTAGTTTGATTATCTTCCCCAGAAACCAAGAGGCATACCACGCACTCTCCATAATGAGGAAGACTAACCCCCAGACAATACATATATTTTGCTTAGAAACGCAAAGTTGCATACTAGTCAGTCTCTCACTCTATTATGCAGTCTCTCTTCCCTCACACTATTATTACATTGATATAAACTAAAGCTACTAAAGTATTTGTGTTGATGTCATGCTCATGGGTCCACAGGTTGGGTTTAGTATTGCGGCTAAGTTCTTTTGCAGCTAAATTAACTTTAAAGGACGTGCAATACCAGACACAACCACAAGTGTGATACTGCTTCTGGTTTTGATTGTATTGTACTACCTCGTTAAGGTAGATTGTGTATAGGAAAATGTCAGCAGATATACCTGAAGACGTAGAAAGTCAATGGTGACTGGTAACATTTTGGGAAGCTTATGCTCCACTCAGCAATGTAAAGAGACATGTATACAACAAGATGGTATGTACTGTAATTAAACTGGGATAAGTAATATCACTACACAAATGAGAAAAGGTGGGATCAGGTATACAGACTCCATAGAGCCAACAATGTTGACAGCTAGAGGAAGGGCTAAGGTAGAGTTTTTTCAATGGTACTTAGGTAGAGCTTCAACTCTGCCATCATGGGAATAACAGAGGAGATTTTGGAAGAATTAAGCAGTATTCATAATTTCTTTTGGGGTGATCAATCATGTGTGGTCAGCTGATATCATATTTCCTGCACAAGCAAGCCAAGGGTACTGTAAATGGTTCTGTGAACGGGCAGATTTTCCATAGATCTTACAGGAAAATTTCCCAGTAAGCCGATGCCCAGGGGGCCGCCTGAGCCCTGCTCACGGTCAGCCAGTGGAAGTTTTTGGGAATGTTTTTTGTTTCTGCTGGCAGTAGTTTGTGATGGACTGTGGTAGTTGGCTCTGTTGGGGTGGTATAACGTGCCACAATATGGTATTACTGGGTTGGCCTTCCTTCAGAGCATTCCATGATCAGTCTTGACTCTTGAGCTATGATGGACAGTATACAAAATTAGAGGACTCAATGACAAGCCTTGAGCCATTAAAGGCAGTGTACAAAACGAGAAGACTCAATGACCACACTGGAGCCATACAGTGTCCAAAACGCATTCCATAATCAGTCTTGACCTATGAAGAACAGTGTACAAAATTAGTGGACTCAATGATCAGCCTTGAGCTACACAGTGTAATATACAAAACAAGAAGAATCCATGACCATTCTTGAGCTATACAGGACAGTATACATAATGAGAGGACTCAAGGATCGCGCTGGAGCCAGACAGGATAGTGTCCAAAACAAGAGGGATGATTGATCAGTCTTGAGTAGAGATGAGCGAACTTTAAAAAAAAGTTCGGCGTTCGGGTTGTGGTAATCGCCGCATCCAGTTATGGATTCCACTACCACGGACTATCCAGCATATGGAATCCATAAGGGGCGGCTTCCACGAACTCGAACTGTTGAACAGCCAAAGGACCTGGGGTGACGTCACCGTCATGTGATCAGTGAAGGGGGCGTGGCCCAGCACTGGATTTAATCCCATGTTGAGCCACGCCCACTGCACTGATCACATGATGGTGACGTCACCCCAGGTCCTTCGGCTGTTCAACAGTTCGGGTTCGTGGAAGCCGCCCCTTATGGATTCCATATGCCGCGATAGTTCGCGGTAGTGGAATCCATAACGGGATGCGGCGATTACCACAACCCGAACGCCTAACTTTTTTTTTTTAAGTTCGCTCATCTCTAGTCTTGAGCTATGAAGGAAAGTATACAAAATAAGAAGACTTAATTAGACATGAGCGTACCATCCAAGATTAGTTCCTGGTCCAGTTTGCAAAATTTAAAAAAAAAAAGTTCGGTTGGGACCGAATCGGTTCAGACTGAAATTGCTCCAATTGCCCTGAAACTTGGTATATAACCCTCTCTTGCCTCCTAGGACTTATAAATCTGAGTAAAACTTGTTATCTGTTTTCATTATTATTTTTAATGATTTTTTCGCCTCCCCTCCTCAAGCTCTGGAACACAATGACAGCAATAATAAATGATGTCTGAGTGACACTGACATACATAGCTGCGGGTAAACGCACATCTGAAGGCATTAACATAAAGAGTTTTTAAAAACACACAATGCCGACACATGTCTCATGCTTTTTCATAATCCAAAACTTTCAAAAATTGTCCCTGATTGGGGCAGATGATGTTTAAACACACACAGTGTTATAAGATACAAAATAATTGGCTTGAGAGACAGTGATGGTTGGCATTTGGCATACAGTAAGTGCCATGATGCAGGCCATACAGAATGTGATGGTAGGTAGACAGACAGACAGCAAGAGTGGCAAGATGGGGCACCATTAGCAAGGTGAGGTCTATTGATCGCGTTAAGCCTGCCTGGACTGTGAAAACATTTCTGTATTAATACAGTGTGGGGACTCGCTCTGGTAGACAAGGTAGGCGGGGGCAGTATAGAGGCAAAAACACGTTGTAAATAAATCTGCAGTGTTTATTCACACTTTAGGCACAACACAACAGTCACTTTTCAGGCTTGGTGCTTGTTCACACACAGAAAACAAAACAATGTTGGTGCTTGATCTTGCACGGCAAAACAGAAACAAAGTTTACCTGGAACGGGACGGCGCAGGCGCGAGATTTCCCTGGCAGACAAGGCGGGCAGGAGGAGACCAACGCTGGCCTAGCCCTGTCAATCAAGACTAGAAGGGAGTGGAAAGAGGTGGGCAAACGGAGCCTCTAGGAGCAGGTGCAACCCCACCCCTGCTCCTAGAGGCTAATTAGCATATAATAAAAGTTATAATTGCACAAAAATGGGGGCACACTAAAAAAAAAGAATAGCAGAGTTAAATTCAGATGACATTTGCACATGTATAATGTCAGCCTGTTTAATAGTGAAAATTGTGGTGACAGAAACCCTTTAACTTCCACTACTTGCTTTGACAACACAATCACCAACATGCCCAAAGCAGATGTGTCTTTCATGCTACCTCCATATCTGTGGAGTAACAGAGTCTTCTTCTGCCTTTCAAATTAGAACATGAATCATTGACTCATCTGAATTTGAAAGCGTCCACCTTTCATCTATCATTCATATCAAGAATCACAAAAGTTGAATGACTTAATTCTTCCAAGGATTCAGGAAAAAATTCAGTTCCTTCTTCCTTATCTGTGCTATGAAGCATCTTGCCCTTCCTAGAGAGTATGTGACATAGGCTGATGGCAATTATTATTCTTACGAACTTCAAAGGAAGGAAGATTTACCCAAAATAATATATGCGCTTCATCAGAAATGCTGCCGAGAGTCCTGTTTTCTCGATAATGTCTGCTGAAGATTAGTGAGCCCCTAACTGGTGAGTTATGATTCATGATTTATTAAAAGTTCCATAATCACAGGCTTTCATGTGAAAATGCTGTGTCTATATTATGTGCTCGGCTTAGTCATTAAGACTAATGCATTCTGTGTGTCATACACGACAAACCTTCTGGCAAGCTGTTGAGGTGGCAACGTCTATAGCACCTCTTGACCATCTTAATTATCCTGATGTTAGACATGATAAGGATGGAGCCAGAGAGTAATCCCCTCTTTTATATCAAACAGTTTTCAAAGAGCAAGCAACAAATTCCTAATATGGATCTTCCAGTGATTTACAAATCTTCAAAACTGTCGCATACTTGTAATACCCTAGAGTGGTATTGCCATTCCAACACCCTGCTACTGTCGCTAACGGGCTAACCATGATGCCATCTGTGTATTTAGTACAGGTCCTCCTACATTGTGCATTTATAATTATGCTATGAAACTATTTTGTACATGTAATATGCCTGGTTGTCCAGCAGGTGGCAGTGTATATGACAGGAAGGTCTTTAGATAGAATAGAAATTAACATTCCATTCTCCCCCTTTTGGGCAGAAGTGGGCCGGTCCTATGTCCTCCCAAAGGGAGAGCTGTAGTTCTAGTTTAGTCCAGACTAGACAGAGGGAAGGAGCTCATAGAGCACCATGAGTCCTTACAGATCTACAGAGTGTCACTAGGGGGTCAGCAACCAAAAGAACCCCATCCCAGTCATACCAAAACAGTCCTGAAGGTTTAGCACAGTAGAGAGAGAAAGCAGAGTTATCAAGTTTGCCCACCAGTTTATGCCAATTACTCCTGGAAACAAGAGAGAGCCTGAATATTGTCTAGATGCAAGTCGATTCAAGTAAAGCTGTTGAACATTATAAAGTCTGGACTCGATTTTTTCTCCACCCCCACCGTTCTTCTCCCCTATATTGCTTCAGGGCCAAACTCTGGGAATCGACGGTATCCAGGTAGGAGCACCGTGACCCACACAGAGACTATTGGGGCCGCACTACACCACTTGGCATTCCTATAAACCTGGGACACAATTGGCCTAGGGGGCAGGCACCTTGTATACCCTTGGCCCCTCTTAACATGGTTTACCTCTCATCTGTTGTCCACCTAGCCCAAAGAGCATTACCTTCTAAAGTGAATGATTATATTATTTAAGCACAACATGTTTATTTTTCTATTAGATGGAACTATCATGTTTATCTCCATCACAGCCACACAAATTTTTAGCCAGGGCCTCCACAGACAATGGACATATAGAACTGATGTCTACTGTCCTTCTTTGAGATGCACAATGGAACTGAGGTCCGCAAATATCTATCTTTGGAAGTTACTTGAAAATTTGCAGGTTTCCTTGCTTTCTTCTAATGGATTCCTGCGATACCCAGTGAGAAAAAATAATCAGATATTACTGTCTACGACACCCCATTTCCAATGAGCAGTAGTAAGAAAAGTCAATGTTGGGCAAAATAGAGGTAGCGGGCAGAGATGAGCGAATTTTTAAAAAATTCGATTTGACAGGTTCGCCGAATTTTCAGAAAAAAATCGGTTCGATACGAATTTATTCGCAGCAGTTAAAAAACTGGCTATTTCCTGGATGCAGAGAGCCTTTATAGTGGTGAAGAACACTGTGCCTTGTATAAACACTCATAGGGAGTCTGCTGTGGTAGTGAATTAATACTGCACATTTCACTTATTTGGGCAGTCACGGGGCCAAAACTGACCAAATAGCTAGTATGAACTCAGCCTTACAGGTCGATGTTAGCGCCAAGAAGAAGCACACTCCTTTTACACTATCGTCAGCTGATTCCACATAGATGTCTACAGAACCTTTTCTAATAAACGATTATACAAGTAGAGACCCCCAACAGAGTGGAGAGGGTGTCAGCAGTAAGTTTTTCTTGACATCACTAATTATTTTGCCCTTCCTCCGATCCGTCAGAACAATAACAACCAAAACGGATTCTTTCTGTTGAGCATCCGCCGTCACTTGGTCAGTGAATGGAATATTTGCATCTCTTCTGTTTTTTGTACCCACTCCTGCTTTTGGCAACCTAATCACAAGCCAATTCTGATGGGACCATACAGGCCTTACAGCTGCTACACAGACAGGATCCGTCTGATTTTTCCTTCCTTCTGACAGATCAGAAGAAGGGTGAAATAAATGATGATGTTAGCCAGGCCGAAAGGCAAAATACTGGCCCAGGCATGAAGTGGGGAGGGTGGGAACAAAATGAGGAGACCACAGCGTGGCCCAATGACAGTGTGGAGGAGGCGGCAGCATCAGGAGGCCACAGAGTGGCAAAGTGACATATTGTGGAGGTGGCAGCAGCATGAGGGGACCACAGAGTGGCAAGGTGACATAGTGTGGAGGTGGCAGCAGCATCAAGAGGCCACAGAGTGGCAAGGTGACATAGTGTTGAGATGGCAGCAGCATGAGGAGACCACGGAGTGGCAAGGTGACATAGTATGGAAGTGGCAGTAGCATCAGGAGACCACAGAGTGACCCAGTGACGGAGTGGGGAGGTGGGTGGTAATAACAGTACCAGATGACGATGGTGCGTGTAAGAAGGAGCACTTAGCATTAGATGTGTGGCATCAGGCAGGTGGCAGCATCTGAATAGTAGCTGAGGCAGGTAGCCAGAAGAACCTGGTCTCTTTTGTCAACGTGTTGGTGTGGCATCATGGATGATCTAGTCTGATGCATCAGGCATTGGTGGGTGGAAATCCTGGCTGATCCACGCCTGATTCATCTTGACAAAGGTCAGTGTCTCCACATTTTGGGTAGATAGGCAAGTTCTTCTCGGGCTAACTATGGCCCCCGCCGCACTAAACACCCGCTCTGATGCCACACTACTGGCCGGGCAGGACAGCTTTTCCAGGGCAAACTCAGCCAGTTGCAGCTACAAATCCAGTTTGGCTGCCCAGTAGTCCAGCGGATATTCAATGGCGCTGGCAGGGTGCACTCAAAGTATGCCACCACTTGCTGGTTCAGGTTCTGCTCTATGTCTAGCTGCTGGTGAGTAGTTTTTTTCACTATGTGGGTGAATAAAGCTGCTCATCAGCGACTCCAGACTCAGGCTGTTGCTGATGGAGCAGAGGGCACCCCCGGTCAGACCTGCGACAGGATGGACGATGGCGCAGATAGGCAGTGGCCAACTGACTACATAGGATGTCGCTATAGTAGTTGTTTGTCCTCCCTCTCAGCGGGTGTAAAAAAGGCCCCCATTTTGGACTGGTAGTGAGGGTCCAACAAGGTGGAGAGCCAGAAGTCATCCCTCTGCCGATTGGCGACAATTCGGCTGTCACTACGCAATCAAGTGAGCATGCATCGGGCCATTTGGGCAAGTGACTCAGAGGGACTCCCTGCCTTCATATCCACTGCATACTGCCACAGTGTGTCTGGGTCCTCTGCCTCATCTTCCTCATCACCCTGTAGCTCCTCTGGCTACTCTTGCTCCTCCTCTCCTGTCACCTGTGTAGAAAAACCACCCATTTCGCTACACATTGCTTGTTTTCCAATGTCCTCCTCCTCCTCCAGTTCAGCCCCCACAGGGCTTATGTGGCTGTGAGATGTTTGCACCAGGTTTCCAGTCCCCTAGCCAGATTTACCAGCGTGACATGAAGCAGGACATGAAGCAGTGGAATAAAAAACGTTCATCCCGTAGTCCTGGCGACTGACAAATAACGTGGCCTCCTTAAAGGGCCTAAGCAAACGGCAGGTGTCACGCATGAGCTTCCACTGGCTGACATCGAAGTTACACAGGGGAGTACTCCTGTCCGCTTGGATCATCAAGAAATCGTTTATGGCCTTTCTCTGGTTGTATAGTCGGTCCAACATATGGAGGGTGGAATTCCAACGGGTGGAAATGTCGCATATCAGCCTATGTTGGTGGATTCTGTTCTGCCACTGCAGCTCAAGGAGGGTGTGCTTTGTGGTGTACGAGTGGCTGAAGTGAATGCAAAGTTTCCTGGCCATTTTTAGGATGTCTTGCAGACGGGTGGAAGACTTCAGGAACCGCTTGACAACCAGATTGAACACATGTGCCATGCAGGGCGCATGGCTCAGCCCTCCTTGACGCAGAACCATGTTCTTCCCGCTGTCGGTCAACATGCTTCTGATTTTTAGTTGTGGCGGAGAAAGCCAGGATTTGATTTCTTGAGGAAGGACACGGAGCAGTTCCTCCCCTGTGTGACACCGTTCGCCAAGGCAAACGAGGTGCAGAACAGCGTGACCCACGCCGTGCCCTGCACATGTGGTATGCTGGAAGAGCACTGTGAATTGTCCCTGAAGTGGAGGCTGAGGGCACGGTGGAGAATGAGGAGGCAGAGGTGGACATTGTTGCAGGACCAACGGCGTGAGACCGTGGAGGAGGAAGCCACCCAGTGGGCTGTAAAGAACATGTATTGCCCCTGACCGTAGTTACAGCTCCACACGTCAACGCTGCTGTGCACTTTGGCAGACATCGACAGGCTTAAGGACTGGCCCACCTTCTGTTCTATATATGTGTGCAGGGCTGGTACTGCCTTTTTGGCAAAGAAATGACAGCTCTGGGCTCTCCACCTCGGCTCGGCACTGAAAGGTGCAGAGTCCACCACTTGGAAAGGGAGTGACTGCAGCACCAGCAACTTAGACAGGAACTCGTTCAGCTTCTGCGCTGTTGGATGAGTGCACGCATACTGTTGTCTCTTGGCAATCGCTTAGGTGATCAATTGCTGATGGAATGACTGGCGAGGAGTAGGAGGGCGAGGAGCAGGAGCATCAGGACCAGCAGATGATGGGAAGGACAGACAGCTCCCTTCGGCTGAGGTGGTGGAGCCTTGACTGCCTGAAATCAGGTGCGTGCCACTTTGTGATGCAGCGGTTGCTGCGGCAGGCTGGACCACCACATCAGAGCCACGGTTCTCCCAGGCCACTTTATGATAACGCTGCATATGTTGACGCAGGGCCATGGTGCCAACATTGGCACCTTGGCCATGTTTCACCTTCTGCCCATAGATTCTACATAAATTCACCTACTTCGGCAGCTTAACAAAAAACTGCCACACCTCCGAGTAGGTGATTTAGCCACCAACACTTCGGAATACACGCCACAAAAGGCTTTAGAACATATAACTGCACTGCTGAACGGCAAATATATTTTACTTTTGCCACTAATACCACTGCAATTTTCGCACTTCACCACACAACGGCTAATAAGCCCTTTTTTCCCCATGACACAAGCCAAAAAATGCTTTAGAACATATAACTGCACCGGCAAAAGGGCAAATAAGATGTAGAAATATTTCCTTGTAATAAACCCTGTTAATGGCTGTATCAAACAGCACTTGCACCCCAATAACAAGAACGGTTTGCTGGAATTACAGAGCTGTATAATGGCAATTTGGGTCCCCAGTCAGTGCAGCAAGGTGTAATAGGATTGTTCCTACTACCCAGGCTGTAACCTCCCCTACTGAACCCTGTTCTACATAAATGCTGTGGAATGATTCCGCCCTATCCTTTCCCTGCACCTTAAATAATCTTTCTCTGTAAATCGTTTTTTTTAGCACAATAAAGCTTTTTCTTGCACTGTCCCTAGCGCTTGCTGACGTCTCTCCCTGCACTAAGTACACTGGAAAATGGCTGAATCCAAGATGGCTGAGGGTATTTATAGGGCTGTGACATCACAGGGATGGCTGGCTGCTGATCGGCTGCATGCATGGCATTATGGGTGATCCAGCCTTCCCAGAGTTCCTTGCTCCATGTCCTCACACATGCAGCGGCCATTTTAGGAAAAAATATGATTTGTTACCACGAAGCGTGAGGAAATTCAGATTCTGTGTAAATCAAATAATTCCTGAAATTCGGATCGAATTCCATTTCGTCAGCTTTGATTCGCTCATCTCTAGTAGTGGGTATGGGATGTTAGGGACAGCCAGTATTTAGTAGAAAAGTCAAACAAACCAAAGATCAGTAAAGGAGATGTAGCAGGGCTGAGTGTGTGGTACATAGGGAAGCTGAGCCAAATATTGTTCATAAGAATACTCAGACAAGCCAATATTCAGTAATGGAGATGTACTTTAGTAGTCGTGGACAAAACAGGGCCGTTCGAACAGGTAGTCAGATCCAAATACAAAGATACTAAAACAAAAAGAAACCTAACTAGAAAATTAAAGGGGTTATCCCACAAATGTAAAACAGTTTCTACTCACATATCTGGAGGCCTTGCTTCCCTTTTTGGGGGTTGTCAGCAGCTCATCAAGCACCTGCATCTCCCAAGATTCATTGCATTTAGCTCTTGTTAACCTCTCCCTCCCCTGCATGCAAAATAGTCCCTCATATGGTATGGGTTTTGAGAATCCCTTTAACCAAACAAGTAGTACTGATGGTACAGTAGTTAGGATCTAAACCCATGGTAGCATGGGCGTAGCTATAGGGGGTGCAGGGGTAGCAGTCGCTACCGGGCCCAGGAGCCCAAGGGGGCCCAAAGACCCTTGTGCCACATAAGAAGACACACAAAGCACTGAGGGAAGGGGGGCCCAAGCTGAACTCTTGCACCAGGGCCCATGAGCCATTAGATACGCCCCTGCATGGTAGCCATTGACTGAGCTGTTTTTTAGGGTACATTCACATGACAATGAAAAAAAAAACTGCCATTAAAAACTGATAGACTGTCGATTTTTATGGCCATTTTTCATCAGTGCACGTATCCATTTCCTGGTCATCTAACCATTTTTAAAGGTGTTTTCCAAGAATTTTGCTTTACTGATGACATATCTTCTGGATAGGTCATCATTATCTGATCGGTGGGGGTCGACACCCGGGATCCCCGCCGATCAGCTGTTTGAGAAGGTATCAGCACTCACAGTAGTGAGTAGTAGGTCATCAGTAAAAAAACTCTCAGAAAACCATTTTAACATCCATTTTTCATCCAATTTTAACAGCCATAAAAAACGCCTATTTTTAACTGATGAATTTTATTGGCTTTTTTTTTTTCTTTTAACCCTAAACCTTGCAAAGCCCTCAGTATACATTATGCCCCTCCACAGTATTCTCAAAATATATATAAAAGTGCTCCCAGTATAAATAAAGCCCCCAGGACATATAATGCTCCCTATAGTACCTCAATATAATGAATGCCCCTCTGTAGTGTCCCCAGGACATATAATGCACTAAAGGTTAGTGCCAACAAATCCATGAACATATATACGGTATATATATATATTGGCACGCACTAGTGATCATAAGCTGTGACAACTCTGGGACCATCAGGTCCTGCTGCCTCCAGTGCGGAGCAATAGCAACTATTCCTGCTCATGCCTGCAGCAAGGTATTTTTTTCAGATCATATATTTTTTTAACGCCCATTAGACGCGTGAAATTGCTGTTAAAAAAGGATTGATAGATTTCAATGGGGTCGTCTGACTATCAAAACAGCCATAAGTAGGACATGTCCTGTTTTTGTCCTGTTTCATTCTTCATGGACCATTTAAAAAACAGCCATGTGAATGCCCCCATAGACTGCAATGGTTCTGAAAACGTCCGTCAAACAACGTTTTTTTGTGAATTAGGCCAACGTTTTTTAAAAATTGTCTTCACATTTTTCTTCTGTGCTGACTACCTATTTCCACCAGGTGGCACTATGCAACAAATATAGGAGAAGGCAAAAGTTTTCTTTTTGATAAGAATCCGAGGAGGTAATTGGAAAGTTAGTAGTTCGACGTTATCATTTATGGTGGGAGATGAGGTCTGTACTGAGTGACGCAAAAGAGCCATGACCTATAACAGAGTAACCTAAGAGAGCAACTGGACAGGGGTTATCAATAGTGTCCCTTTCAGGACAGTTAAGGACAGGATAAGAATAGACTAGTACATTTTGGTGATACATTTCTCATTCTTATATTTCCGCTTACTGTACATCTCCAATATTTAGCACCAAGAAAATGGTGCATGTTGCTGACAAAACGTTACGACTCCTCTTAGTCATGCTCATTTTTGTAGACAATTTTAAAAATTATTGAGGGAGGTGTTAAAAAAATGAGGAGCAATTGGCTAGAATCCCCCCCATATGGACAAATATATGTTTATAAAGTCTGGAGGCAAAAAACTAAAAACACAAATTCTGCATCCTGTAGGCTGAAGTTGGTTCCTCAAGGGGTTACGAAAATGTCCTACAATTAGCGTCTATTGTGTGATCACCTGTAAGACACCATACATAAAACAGCTCACTAGGCCCTCCGGAATAAAACTCGATTGGAAGCGAGCCCAACTCATGACGCATTCTCCTACTCTCACGTAGTCAGGTTTCTCATTTTTCAGCCTAAAACACTCCGATCTGCCGAATAAAAGGAGCAATCAACTTGTTCCATAGTCGTTACCCCTGCAGAGCGAGATCTGAAGAGGCCTTTGAGTCATGTAACAATAATATAATCAGTTGCTCACATGGGGTAAATGGCCTTATGGAAACTATGGGGCTGAAAAAAAATCTTAACAATACCAACATGATAAGATGGTCATCACTGGCATTGCCACCTCTGACCCACCCAGCTATGAAGCCGTTGCTGATTTTAATTACATATTTTTTTAAATTAATTTTCCCAGTCAACGATGACACATCAACACCACAGAACTTCAACAGAATTAGAAAAATCCAGAAGGAAACCAAGGTCAACTCATGATTTCATGGAGTAAGAAATGAGCTATGAGGAGCAAAGCAGGACATCCCCTCTTCAAAACCCCAACAATTTTGGCAAACTGAGGTGAAGGATGGAGGTATTAACTTATGGTAAACACGACCCAACTGTCCTCGGCGCGATGGGAATGGGTAGGGCTGGAGAATCAATAAGATCTATTCCCTTTAGTACAGAAGGGTGAGATGGTATGACCAAGCAATTAGAGGCCATTGCCACCATGAAAGCAGCGGCCAGCATCTTACTGCCTCTTAGATTGCATGTTAGGATGCATGAGACTTATGGAGGAAGGGTGCCCTAAGAGTTACTAGAGAGCAGGGAGCCCGTATACTGTACTATTCTTGCAAGAAAAACTTCTGATGTCTATGTCTACCCTGCTATACTAATTGATCTCCTTTCATTGAAGTGACTTTGAACCTCGAGGACACTATTAATGATATATTGTTTGTGTTTATACATTTATATGGAGAACATTTTTAGTAAATTTTGTATGTATTTCAAAATCATTAAAATATACCCAGAAAACATCAGTTGTCACATTATATTACTCATCCTGTACTGATCCTGAGTAACATCTTGTATAATACTTCAGAGCTGCACTCGCTATTCTGCTGGTGCAGTCACTGAGTACATACATTACTTATCCTGTACTGATCCTGAGTTGCACTCACTATTCTGCTGGTGCAGTCACTGAGTATATACATTACATTACTTATACTGTACTGATCCTGAGTGACATCCTGTATTATACTCCAGAGCTGCACTCACTGTTCTGCCGGTGGACTCACTGTGTACATACCTTACATTACTTATAATGCACTGATCCTGAGTAACATCTTGTATAATACTTCAGAGCTGCACTCACTATTCTGCTGGTGGACTCACTGTGTACATACCTTACATTACTTATACTGCACTGATCCTGAGTAACATCTTGTATAATACTTCAGAGCTGCACTCACTATTCTGCTGGTGGAGTCACTGTGTACATACATTACTTATTCTGCACTGATCCTGAGTAACATCTTGTATAATACTCCAGAGCTGCACTCACTATTCTGCTGCTGGAGTCACTGTGTACATACATTACATTACTTATACTGTACTGATCCTGAGTGACATCCTGTATTATACTCCAGAGCTGCACTCACTATTCTGCTGGTGCAGTCACCATGTCCATTACATTACTTATCCTGTACTGATCCTGAGTTCCATTCTGTATTATACTCCAGAGCTGCACTCACTATTCTGCCGGTGGAGTCACTGTGTACATACATTACTTATCCTGTACTGATCCTGAGTTCCATTCTGTATTATACTCCAGAGCTGCACTCACTGTTCTGCCGGTGGAGTCACTGTGTACATACATTACTTATCCTGCACTGATCCTGAGTAACATCTTGTATAATACTTCAGAGCTGCACTCACTATTCTGCTGCTGGAGTCACTGTGTACATACATTACTTATCCTGTACTAATCCTGTGTGACATCCTGTATTATACTTCAGAGCTGCACTCACTATTCTGCTGGTGGAGTCACTGTGTACATACATTACATTACTTATCCTGTATAGTGATAGGCGCGAATATTCGAATCATAAATTTTAATCGTGAATATCGCCAATTTGAGAATTCGTGAATATTTAGAATATAGTAATATATATTTGTAATTTCGAATATTCTAGATTTTTTTTAATCAGTAACCTCCCTTCTTGCTTGTGGGCCAATAAGAAGGCTGCAATGTCTTTGTCTGAGCTTAGCAACATCCCTAGCAACCAATAGGAAAGTTGCCGACCCCTTACTATAGAAGAACCTCCCCAGCAGCGGGACACAGGCCAGAAGAGGCCTGCACTGCATCGCTGAAAGTGGCAAGGAGGTAAGTATATCTGTTTATTTTTTTTTTTTTTTACACTTTGCTAGGGGCTCTATCTGACAGTCATAGGGGAATCTACTGGGGGCCCTATCTTATGTACTGGCACACATGGGGGGCACTATGGAGGAGGAGGAGCACTATGGGGGCCCTATTTTAAAAAAACTGACACACATGGGGGGCACTATTTTATATATTGGCAAACATGGGGGCACTATGGAGGGGGAGGAGCACTATGGGGGGCCCTATCTTATTTACTGGCACACATGGGAGGCACTATGGAGAAGGGGGTAGAGGAGCACTATGGGGGCATCTTCTGAAGCTCTATCTTATATACTGGCAGATATGGGGGGCACTATGGAGGGGGAGGAGAACAATGGGGGCCCTATCTTATATACTGGCACACATGGGGGGCACTATGGAGCGGGAGGAGCACTATGGGGGCCCTATATTATATACAAGAACATATGGGGGGCACTATGGAGAAGAGGGGGGAGCACTATGGGGGCATCCTCTGGTGACCCTGTCTTATATACTGGCACACATGGGGGCACTATGGAGAAGGGGGAGCACTATGGGGGCATCCACTAGTGACTTATATACTGGCACACATGGGGGCCACTATGGAGAATTGGGGGAATAGGAGCACTATTGGGGTCATTATATAGGTGCATCATACTGGCACACATTATGGGGGCATTTTATACTGGCACATTGTCAGGCACCATGGGGACAAGGGGAGGCGCACTTTTGGTGCACGATACAGGAGTATTTTATACTGGCGCAAATTATAGGGCACTATGGGGACCTTGGCTCAACTGGGGGCACAAAAAGGTTTTTTTGGGCACACGGTAGGGGGAATTGGCACACCTTATGAGGGTACTATGGGGACATTGGCTCTACAGGGGGCACTAAGAGGAGGTATTTTTTATATTGCCACACAAGAGGGCATTTTTATGTACTGGCACACATTATATAAGGATGCATTTTTCTACTGTTACACATTATAAAGAGAATTATTACTACCAGGGGTGAGCTTTATTACAGTTGAAGGACTATGAGGAAATTGAATACTAGTATAAGCACTATGGGAGCATTATTACCGTACTTTTGGGACACAGTGGGGACATTATCACTGTAGGGGCACTATTACTACTATGTGTTGTCTGGTAGATAATTATTTCTATTGGTGGGACTTTGGGGAGCACTGTTACTTTGGTGGGCCCCCAGCATGGTATCGGCTTAGCACAATTATTTTTGGGGAACATTATGCTTACCCTTTTAGTCTCAGGGACACTGTTTCCTGGGAGCACTTATTTTTTAGGACACTGTGTGCCAATAGTTATTGAAGGGGAAATATCTGTGTGTAACTAGTATAAGGAGCACAGCAGGCACAGTATTAGAGGTGGCGGGATGATGCAAAACTAGGAAACTAAGATGTCTATCTGTCAAACTCTGCAGAGAGAAGAAATGGCTGAAAGAAATCATCATGGCGGTCTGGTCTGAAAGGAGAAGATGAGGACAGAGAACATCTACATCAAAGGAGACGTCACTGGATGTAAGAGGTATGTGGACCTGTATTATGCTTCCTTCACATCTGAGTTAGTGATTCTGGCAGGCTCTTCCAGCAGAGAACAACCTGCCGGAATGCTCCAGCACTGGTGGATGCAGACATTATGCCCGCCGGCCCCGTTAACTATAATGGGGTCTGGCAAATATCCAGCCACAATCTGGCAAAAATGCAGAGAATCAGCGGGACACAAACCTCTGCATGCCTGAGTTTGTGTCCGGCCAATTCCTTGCATTCTCTGCCGGATCAGGTGTCCGGAGCGTAGTGCCGCAGGTGTGAAAGTTGCCTTACCCTACGTGTGGGGTGGGGGAGGGGGGGCAGATTCTTTGCACAGGGGCCCTCTACTGTCTGTGTCCACCCCTGGTACATGCTACAGTCATAGTGCTGTGATGTTACAAGTTCACATCAATACTTAGTGCACCAATCAGTAATATGTAGTCAGACCTGCTAAAATGTGAAGTTGCACGTATTGCACAAAAATATGCGCATCATTAATTGCCAATTTCCGCAATCGCGAATATATCGGAGCCTTCCATCTGCATATAAAGCTATTGTAATGTTCTGCCGTGCCAACCATTTTCTCCAGTCTCAGGAAACTTCTAGCAGCTTCAAAAACGTAGCTATAGTGACCCACACCCGTATTGCGCGTGCATTACGTGCATATTACATTGCCGATTTTTGCAAACAAGAGCATATTCACAAATTGTCAAATATATGATGAATATTCTACCAAATATTTGCGAAATATCACAAATTCGAATATTGCCACTGCCGCTCATCACTACTGATCCTGAGTTACATCCTGTATTATACTCCAGAGCTGTATTCACTATTGTGCTGGTACAGTCACTGTGTACATACATTACAGTGCCTTGCAAAAGTATTCACCCCCTTGACTTTTTTCATATTTTGGCGCATCACAACCTGGAATTAACATGGATTGTTTGAGGATTTGCCCGTTCCTCCTTGCAGAGATGCTGCAGCTCCTTCAGGTTGGATGGTTTGCGCTTGTGAACAGCGATCTTTAAGTCTGACCACAGATTTTCTATTGGATTGAGATCTGGGCTGTGACTCGGCCATTCCAACACATTTACATGTCTCCCCTTAAACCCCTCAGGTGTTGCTTTAGCCGTGTGTTTGGGGTCAGTCCTGCTGGAAGGTGAGCCTCCGTCCCAGCCTCAGATCACGCACAGAGGGTACAGGCTCTGCTCAAGAATATCCCTGTATTTAGCGCCATCCATCTTTCCCTCAGCTCTGACCAGTTCCCCGGTCCCATCTCCCCCCATGATGCTGCCACCACCAGGTCTCACTGTGGGGATGGTGCTCTTTGGGTGATGTGATGCGTTGGGTTTGCACCAGACATAGCGTTTTCTGTGATGGCCGAAAAGTTCAGTTTTAGTCTCATCAGACCAGAGCCCCTTCCTCCATACATTTTGGGAGTCTCCCACAGGCCTTTTCGCAAACTCATAACGCGCCATTTTGTTTTTAGCTGACAGTAATGTCTTTCTTCTGGCCACTCTGCCATAAAGCCCAACTCTATGCAGCGTACGGCTTATTGTCGTCCTCTGTACAGATCCACCAGTCTCTGCTGTGGACTCTGCAGCTTCTCCAGGGTTACCTTAGGTCTCTGTGCTGCCTCTCGGATTAATGCCCTCCTTGCCAGTCCGTGAGTTTTGGTGGGCGGCCGTCTCTTGGCAGGTTTGCTGTTGTGCCATGTTCTTTCCATTTGGTTATGATAGATTTGATGGCGCTCCTGGGGATCATCAAACATTTGGATATTTTTTATAACCTAACCCTGACTTTTACTTCTCAACAACATTGTCCCTTACTTGTTTGGAGAGTTCCCTGGTCTTCATGGCAGTGTTTGGTTAGTGATGCCTCTTGCTTAGGTGTTGCAGCCTCTGGGGCCTTTAAAAAATAGTGTGTATATGTAATGACAGATCATGTGACACTTAGGCCTCTTGCACACGACTGTATGGTTTTGCCGTCCACAAAAAACAGATCCGCAAAAAAAACAGATGAGATCTGTGTGCATTCCGTTTTTTGTGGAATGGAAAATCTGACCCCTAATAGAACAGTACTATCCTTGACCGTGATCCTTCAATTTTTTTGTGGATCCATTGAAATGAATGGCTCTGTATATGGTCCGCATACGGAACGCAAAAAACTGCCTGTACACTTGCAAAAAAAAAAACGTTCATGTGAAAGAGGCCTTAGATCGCACACAGGTGACATCATTTCACTAATTATGTGACTTCTGAAGGTAATTGGTTGCACCAGAGATTTTTATGGGCTTCCTAACAAAGGGGGTGAATACATACGCACAGGACAATTTTCTGTTTTCTATTTCTAAACAATAGTTTTCTTTATATATTTTTCTCATTTCACTTCTGATCTATCACAGAGAATTCAGATTAACAAAATATTGAACTTAAGGCTGTAATGTAGCAAAATACAAAAAAAGTCAAGGGACTGTACATTACTTATCCTGTACTGATCCTGAGTTACATCCTGTATTATACTCCAGAGCTGCACTCACTATTCTGCTGGTGGAGTCACTGTGTACATACATTACATTACTTATCCTGTACAGATCCTGGGTTACATCCTGTATTATACTCCAGAGCTGCACTCACTATTCTGCTGGTGGAGTCACTGTGTACATACATTACTTATCCTGTACTGATCTTGAGTTACATCCTGTATTATACTCCAGAGCTGCACTCACTATTCTGCTGGTGGAGTCACTGTGTACATACATTACTTATCCTGTACAGATCCTGGGTTACATCCTGTATTATACTCCAGAGCTGCACTCACTATTCTGCTGGTGGAGTCACTGTGTACATACATTACTTATCCTGTACTGATCCTGAGTTACATCCTGTATTATACTCAAGAGCTGCACTCACTATTCTGCTGGTGGAGTCACTGTGTACATACATTACTTATCCTGTACTGATCCTGAGTTACATCCTGTATTATACTCCAGAGCTGCACTCACTATTCTGCTGGTGGAGTCACTGTGTACATACATTACTAATCCTGTACTGATCCTAAGTTACATCCTGTATTATACTCCGGAGCTGCACTCACTATTCTGCTGGTGCAGTCACTATGTACATACATTACTTATCCTGTACTGATGCTGAGTTACATCCTGTATAATACTCCGGAGCTGCACTCACTATTCTGCTGGTGGAGTCACTGTGTACATACATTACTTATCCTGTACTGATCCTGAGTTACATCCTGTATTATACTCCAGAGCTGCACTCACTATTCTGCTGGTGGAGTCACTGTGTACATACATTACTTATCCTGTACTGATCCTGAGTTACATCCTGTATTATACTCCAGAGCTGCACTCACTATTCTGCTGGTGCAGTCACTGTGTATATACATTACTTATCCTGTACTGATACTGAGTTACATCCTGTATTATACTCCAGAGCTGCACTCACTATTCTGCTGGTGGAGTCACTGTGTAAATATATTACATTACTTATCCTGACTGATCCTGAGTTACATCCTGCATTATACTCCAGAGCTGCACTCACTATTCTGCTGGTGGAGTCACTGTGTATATACATTACTTATCCTGTACTGATACTGAGTAACATCGTGTATTATACTCCGGAGCTGCACTCACTATTCTGCTAGTTATAATTGGAAGCAGCCAAAGTCATCAAGATATTTTTAACTGTGTAAAGAAATCCAAGCGAGTTCTGTGCAGACATTGAACAAGCAGGTAATGCTGGAAGATTTGAACTCTGAAGCCTGCAGGATTGTGAATGCCGCTCTGGATTCAGTTGGAATCAATAATTACATAGATATATTTGGTGAGAAGAGGAAGATGAAGATGGACATTTCTGAGGCTCTCCATGATTAATAAGGTAAACACGGAGAGTCAATATTCTTAATTTACTTCTCTTAGATATCCATGGAGTTTCTTATCGTCTGCATCTGAGTTTCCATAGGAACAAGTATTGCATGAAAATTAGTCTGAGAGCTGCAGGGCGGTTCGTAATCACAAGAGTAATTAATATGTTAATTAATACAGAAAGAACTTCTGGACCTCCTGCCATTCACATTCTCACGACTTGTTCCTCCTCTGCTCTCCTCTCATCCTTGCTTCGGAATCTGTAGCCTGTGATCTAAATCTCCTTAGTCATTGACCTCACCTGATAGCGACGACCTACTTAAATGGCAGAAAATAAAAGTCAACGATTTAAATGAAAAAGTTCAAGTCAATGTTCAAAAAAACCATCTCAAATACTGTACTTGGCCTGGAGCTTTAAAGAAGCTTTGAGACGGGTTTCCATATACAATTACTTTCCGATTTGTGGACTGTTGGTCGTTCTAAGAAATTTCCTGTCTATCAGTAGGTCCTAACATCGTAAGATTTCTCTCCATAAGGCCTCTTTTACAGGGTGCGTTGCGGGAATATGCACGATTTTTCCGCGCGTGTGCAAACTTTTGTAATGCATTTTGCACGCGCGTTGGAAAAATCGCCATGTTTGGTACCCAGACCCGAAGCCGGACTTCATCAGTGAAGTCCAGTTTTGGGTTGAATATTCTGGAGATTTTATTATTTTCCCTTATAACATGATTATAAGGGAAAATAATAACATTCTCAATAAAGAATGCTTTGTAGAATGTTGATTAAGTGGTTAAAAATAAAAAACTTAACTCACCTTAGCCACTTGATCGCATAGTTGGTGATCTCTCTTCTCTCTTCAAGCATTAGCTGTAGTCTAAAGGACCTGTGATGACGTCACATCACATGGTCCAATCACATGGTCCGTGATGGACCATGTGATGTGACGTCATCACAGGTCCTTTAGACTGCAGCTAAAGCTAGAAGAGATCACCAACTACGCGATCAAGTGGCTAAGGTAAGTTAAGTTTTTATTTTAACCACTTAATCAACATTCTACAAAGCATTCTTTATTGAGAATGCTATTATTTTCCCTTATAACCATATTATAAGGGAAAATAATAAAGATTGGGTCCCGGCGCTTAGCAACCATGCGGGAAAATCGCACTGCATCCGCACTTGCTTGCGGATGCTTGCGATTTTCCCGCAGCCCCATTCACTTCTATGGGGCCTGCGTTGCGTAAAAAACGCAAAATATAGAGCATGCTGCGATTTTCACGCAACGCAGAAGTGATGCGTGAAAATCACCGCTCATGTGCACAGCCCCATAGAAATGAATGAGTCCGGATTCAGTGCGGGTGCAATGCGTCCACCTCACGCATTGCACCCGCGCGGAAAACTCGCCCGTGTGAAAGGGCCTAAAGAGCATTGACTATTGATAAAGATGAGCGAATTACTCAAAAGATTCGATTTGGCCAGTTCGCTGAATTCTACGAAAAAATTTGGTTCAATACAAATTTATTTGTGGCGAATTGTGTTAAAAAACTGCTATTTCCTGGCTGCAGAGAGCCTTTATAGTGGTGTAGAACACTGTGCCTTGCAGTAACATGCATAGGGAGTCTGCTGTGGTAGTGAAATAATACTGTGAGTCAGTATGATATGCAGATGACAGGTGTCGCTCTTAGAATCACTGCACACTACACTTATTTGGACAGTGACGGGGCCAAAACTGCCCAAATAACTCAAGTGTGAACTCAGCCTTACAGGTCAATGTTAGCGCCAAGTATAAAGAACCATGCAGAGGCCCAAGATCCTATTATAGTGTGAAAGAGTGCACTCCATTTACATCAATTCACAGATTCAACATAGATGTCTATTAAACGCTTATACGACAGAGTGGAGAGGGTGTCAGCAGTAAGTTTGTGTTAAAATCGCTGAATTTTTTGCCCTTCCTCTGATCCGTCAGAACAATAACCCCCAAAAAATGGATCCTGTCTGTGGAGCATTCGCCTTTACTCGGTCAGCATTTGGTCAGTAATCCATCAGTATCGCTAAAGTAAAAAAAAAATAGGAGTGCATCCAAAAGAGAGATGACACGTAAATGGAATATCTGCATGTCTTGCTTTTGGCTACCAAATCATAAGCCAATTCTGATACAAAATAGGGACCATGTCATACAAGCCTTACAGCTGTTACATAGACAGGATCCGTTGTGCATCTCATTTCTCCTTCGTTTTGATCAGAAGAAGGGTCAAATAAATGATGATGTCAGCAAGGCTGAAATGCAAAATAGTGGCCCAGTCATGAAGTGGGGAGGGTGGGAACAGCATGAGTAGTCCACACAGTGGCCCTATGACATACTAGTGAGGTGGAAGCAGCTTGAGTAGACCACAATGACAGAGTCTGGAGGTGGTAGCAGCATCAGCAGGAGCCCACAGAGTGGCACAATTACAGTGTGGAGGTCGCAGCAGCATCAGGAGGCCAAAGAGTGGCACAATGACAGAGTGTGGAGGTGGAGGCAGCATCAGGAGGAGGCCACAGGGTGCATAATGACAGTGTGGTGGTGGCAGCAGCATCAAAAGGCCACAGATTGGCACAATTACAGAGTGTGGAGGTGGCAGCAGCATTAAGAGACCTGAGTGGTGAGGTAGCAGCAGCATCAGGAGACGACATTGACCCGTTGACAAAGTGGGGAGGTGGGTGGCAATACCAGTATCAGCTGAAGATGGTGGGTGAAAGAAGGAGCACTTGGCATCAGATGTGTGGCATCAGACGGGTGGCAGCATCATAATAGTAGCTGAGGCAGGTAGCCAAAAGAAACTGGTCTCTTTTGTCAAAGTGTTGGTGTGGCACCACGGATGATCTAGTCTGATGCATCAGGCATTGGTGGGTGGAAATCCTGGCTGATCCACGCCTGATTCATCTTGAAAAAGGTCAGTCTCTCCACATTTTGGGTGGACAGGCGAGTTCCTCTTGGTTTAACTATGGCCCCCGCCACACTAAACACCCGCTCTGATGCCACACTACTGGCAGGACAGGACAGTTTTCCCAGGACAAATTCTGCCAGTTGCGGCCACAAATTCAGTTTGGCTGCCCAGTAGTCCAGCGGATCTTCAATGTGGGGTGAAAGGGTACTGTCCAAGTGTGCCACCACCTGCTGGTTCAGGTCCTGCTCCAGGCCTAGCTGCTGCTTTCTTTAGTAGGCGGGTGAAGAAAGCTACTCATCAGCGACTCTAGACTCAAGTTGCTGCTGATAGAGCTGGAACTGAGTTGTCGCGGAGAAAGCCAGGATTCGATGTCTTAATGAAAGACACGGAGCAGTTCCTCCCCTGTGAGACTCAGTTCGCCCAGTCAAACGAGGTGCAGATACAGAACAGCGTGTGCCTTGCACATGTAGTATACTGAAGGGGCACTGTGCATTGTCCCTGCAGTGGAGGCTGAGGGCACGGTGGAGGATGAGGAGGCAGAGCGGACATTGTCGCATGACCAACGGCGTGAGAACATGATGGTGGAAGCAGCGTCACCTGGCCAAGTTGCCGGTGTGGCTGTGCAGGAACCACATTCACCAGTGGGCCGGAAAGGACATGAATTGTCCCTGACTGTAGTTACAGTTCCACACGTCGGTGCTAACGTGCACTTTGGCAGACACCGACAGACTCAAGGACTGGCCCACCTTCTGTTCTACATGTGTGTGTTGGGCTGGTACTGCCTTTTTGGCAAAAAAATGACGACTTGGGACTCTCCACCTCGGCTCGGTACAAGCCATCAATTCTCTGAAAGGTGAAGAGTCCACCACTTGGAAAGGGAGGGACTGCAGCACCAGCAACTTGGACAGGAGCATGTTCAGCTTCTGCGCCGTTGGATGAGTGCACACATACTGTTGTCTCTTGGCAATCACTTCGGTGATAGATTGCTGATGGAATGACTGACAAGGAGTAGAAGGAGCAGCAGGAGCATCAGGACCAGCAAATGATGGGAAGGACAGACAGTTCCCTTCGGCTGAGGTGGTGGAGTCTTGACTGCCGGAAATCGGGTGCGTGCCACTAGGTGATGCAGCGGTTGCTGGGGCAGGCTGGGCCACATCAGAGCCACGGTTCTCCTAGGTCACTTTATGGTGACACTGCATATGTTGACACAGCGCTGTTTTGCCAAAATTGGCACCCAGGCCACTCTTCAACTTCTGCCCACAGATTCTACAAATGGCCATGTTCACCTCCTATGGCAGCTTAACAAAAAACTGCCACACCGCAGAGTAGGAGATTTTACCCCCAACACTCCGCATTGACTGACTGCTACCGCCGCTGCTTCTGTGAACCCCTGCACCACTACTTTCCAGCAGGTAAGCTCCTGCAAAGTGGGTGGTCTACCCCAGGTGCGTTTGGCTCCCGACATCCCACTGCTGCCACCCTGCTGACTCCCGGCCATGCTAGTGACTTACTGTCTCAACCGCTGCCTCGTTGGCAAGCTGCCACCCTCTTCTCCCGATGATGATAAAGCCCTTAATTCATCCGGCTCCCAAGTGAGATCAGGTAAATCATCATCATCGAGTACTGTCTGCACGTCACTGATGTCCTCCTCAATGGTCTCTGGGTCAGGGGCCTGACCGTTTGCAACACCAGCTCCCATGTCACTCTCCACATCACTACTTGCCTGCCTACCGGAGGGAGCGGCAGATGTCTCCTCCACATCTTGGCTTGCCAGTAGCTGCTGACTGTTCTCTATTAGCTTGCCCTCGCTGTATAGTGGAGCTGAGCCCACAATATATAATACTTCTCTGGCTGAGGGAACAGAAAAGGACAGAGGCAGGTTGAGGACAGGTGATGGCACAGGGCCTGCTCCCGGGCCATGCCAGCTAAGGGTTGTGTCTGATAAACCCACCGACTCTTGGCTGGGGGTGTCTGATGTCACTTGGAACGAAGTGGATGACCGAGTCAACCATTCATGAACCGCTGAGTTGCTGGTCAAGACACGACCGCTAGATGACACTGGGAGCCTCTCGCTCCGACCCCTGCTGCCACGGCCCCTTACTCTGTGGTGAGCTCTGCCTGCGCCAGAAACATTTAGGCCTCTGCCACTCCTCTGTGCATGGCCTGGCACTTCTCTGTCTGACATACTGTTAGATCAAATAAATAAATAAATAAATAAGAAGGAAATTAAAACACCCCCAAAAAGTCTGTAATTTTCTCACTTCACCACACAACGGCTAATAAGCCCTTTTTTTCCCACTAATACATGCCAAAGAAGGCTTTAGAACATATAACTGCACCGCTGAATGGCAAATAATATATATTTTTTGCCACTAATATACGCCAAAAAGGGCTTTAGAAATGAGCATTTAAAAATGTGATTGCTCAACCGATCATCTGCCCATTTAAAGAGCCCTTCAGGCTATGGCCAAATGTTCTGGTTTCCTGATGCACTTTTTGAAGCCTAACCAGAATAAAGAATACAGAAGTCATCTCTGTACTTTAGGCCCCTTGCAGACGAGCGTTCCTCACGCAGCGAGTCTGCAACGGAGCTCCCGGCCCGACCTTCCTGGGATTCACATAGCATTATATTGATTTATGATGCTATGTAACCCTTACAGTTCTGGAATGTATTGGATAACACTGGCATAATGCTGTCAGTGTTATCCAACACATTCCAGAACTGTGAGGGTTACATAGCACCATAAATCAATATAATGCTATGTGATCCCTGGCAGTGCTGGGAGGTCAGGCCGGGAGCTCCATGGCGGACTCGCTGCGTGAGGAACGCTCGTCTGCAAGGGGACTTATACTTTCTTTCCTTTCGTGATCAACTCCTAATTTTGGCTTCAAAAACTGCATAAAAAACCTGAACATGTGGCAACATCCTTAGTCATTGTAATAACATAGAAACATAGAATGTGTCGGCAGATAAGAACCATTTGGCCCATCTAGTCTGCCCAATAGACTGAATACTATGAATAGCCCCTGGCCCTATCTTATATGAAGGATGGCCTTATGCCTATCCCATGCATGCTTAAACTCCTTCACTGTATTTGCAGCTACCACTTCTGCAGGAAGGCTATTCCATGCGTCCACTACTCTCTCAGTAAAGTAATTCTTCCTGATATTACTTTTAAACCTTTGCCCCTCTAATTTAAAACTATGTCCTCTTGTAGCAGTTTTTCTTCTTTTAAATATTCTCTCCTCTTTTACCGTGTTGATTCCCTTTATGTATTTAAAAGTCTCTATCATATCCCCTCTGTCTCTTCTTACTTCCAAGCTATACATGTTAAGGTCCTTTAACCTTTCCTGGTAAGTTTTGTCCTGCAATCCATGTACTAGTTTAGTAGCTCTTCTCTGAATATCCTTCTGCAGATATGGTCTCCAGTACTGCACACAATACTCCCAATGAGGTCTCCCTAGTGCTCTGTAGAGCGGCACGAGCACCTCCCTCTTTCTACTGTTAATGCCTCTCCCTATACACCCAAGCACTCTGCTGGCATTACCTGCTGCTCTATATAATAGAAGTCATAGATACTCATAAATAGTCTGAGAAGCAAAATCTGTTTCATTTTCCAAAAATTCTTGCCTCATAACTTTAACAAAGACCTGAAGGCTATTCACACTAGTACAACGTCTCTGCCAGCTGGTGGGTCAACCAGTACGTCTATGTTCAACCCAGACTCACGTTGTCTAAATGAGCTGCTCCATCACTTCTTCAATATCCTACTGCGTTTCCGAGAAACCATAGGTGAAGAACAAGGTGGGAACAAGGAGAAGAATCAAATAGAGAGAGTCCTGCCAATCAAGACAAGTGGGGACCCACCCCTGTGATTCCTGGCTCCTTAATTATGTTTTTGCCTGACAGCATGCCAGAGCAAAACATGGCTGTTTGTAATAGGGGAGCCCGATGATATTTCATACCGCTTATGGTATGGGCAGCACAAATCTCCTCCTATGTTCTTTTTAAGGATCCTTGAAATGTAACTAGAAACTACACAAGATGGATCTTCTCAAGAAAACCCATACATCTTGAGAGCAGCATCAAACGAATCAAACTATCATACTTTGTACTGATATGGAGCAAGAACTCAGAAGCAGCTGACCATAGATGGGTTTTTCTGAGATGGGTTTTCTTGTCCATAGTCAGACTTTAAGGCTCTTTAATGGGTTAGACATAGACATACAAGGTAGCAACCTATAGGTGTCACTAGAGAGAACGTTTTCTTCCTTCTGGAGGAGTGCAAATTTGCATACTTTTTCCCAGGAAACTATGCCAGTAAGACACACCAACTGGGTCTCCTCAAGAAGAATGAGCACTCCTTCAGAACCTCACTCTGTAATATCAATGTGAGAAGCAGGGTCATACACATAGGTTAGAGGGTAACCTTCTCCTGCTGGTTTAATACCACCACCTTGATGCTTGGGTTGGTTGGACATTGTAGAACCTACCATAAGAACACGGTTTCAGATCTCCCTGGATGAATGGAGCAGCGGCCGCTCCATGGATTCTGTGTCCAAAGTCAGACCAGATGCTACTTTCCAAAGGATTGCCTAGGACAGGGATGGGCAAACTGCGGCTCTTCAGCTGTTGTAAAACTACAACTCCCACCATTCCCTGCTGTAGACCGATAGCTGTAGCCAGACTGGGGATGCTGGGAGTTGTAGTTTTGCAACAGCTGGAGAGCTGCAGTTTGCCCATCCCTGGCCTAGGACATACAAAGGATTGCTTTGTAGGAAAAGAGCAGGTCAGGATATGATTTCAGTCTCTGAATGTTAAACAATGGCTGTTCCCATTCAATAAAACTGAGCATACTGATCTCTGCTTGCTGCCATAGAATAGAAACAATATTTCAAATATTCAATAACTCAAAAATAATTGGGACCTACCCCTGCCCACACAATGATATTGTTACAATGCGTCGCTGTAGAATCAGGACAGAGACAGGGGGAGGTTGGCTTCTGAATGTAAACAATGAATGTTCCTATTCACTGATAGGAAGCATTGATCTTGAAGATGAAGAAACCTTCAACTGCATAGAAGCAGTGATATGGCACTGTGTAAAGGTTCTTATTAAGAAGATTGTTTCGCTGACGCGGGCTGCGGCTCTAAGAACCGTGTCCCACTCTGCATTAGTCACTTCTTGCATTGACTGGCGGAGAATCTGTTCATTCCTCAGCATCCCTGCTGAGTACAAAGGATTCTCCTAGATAAGACGGGATCTTGTCTCTGTGTAACAGAACAGAACTCCGCTCCATCTCATTGTCACTGGTTTCCCTCCCACTGATGCCAGACACTTTCTGTGTGTTAATAGAAGATTAACACAGTAAAGTGAATCTGGGAGGTGTGTGGGAGAGTCAGTGACTCACAACTGCGGCTTCAAGAAACCGGCTGTGTATATACTGTACTGAGACACAGCCATAACACATATGTGCACCCCGAAATGTGCATGCGTGCCCATCACTGTGCATCTCCAGACACCAAGACCATAACACAAATGTCCACCTCAAAATGTGCATGTGTGTGCCCATTACTGTGCATCTCCAGACAAGAGAGGAGGAGCAGCCAGAGGAGCTACAGGGCGATGAGGAAGACGAGGCAGAGGACCCAGACACACCGTGGCAGTATGCAGTGGAGATGGAGGCAGGAAGTCCCTCCGAGTCACTTGCACAAATTGCCCAATGCATGCTCATTTGCTTGACAGCTGAATTGTCACCATTTGGCAGAGGGTTGACTTCTGGCTCTCCACCTTGTTAGACCCTTGCTACCGGTCGAAAATGGGGGCCTTTTTTTACACCCGCTGAGAGGGAGGACAAACTGAACTACTATCGAGACATCCTATGTAGTCAGTTGGCCGCTGCCTACGTGCGCCATTGTCCATCCTCTCGCAGGTCTTACTGGGGGGGCCCTCTGCCCTCATGTTCCACTGCCATGGCTGCTGGGGGGGGGATAGACAGAAGCAGTACCAGCTCCATCAGCAGCAACTTAAGTCTAGAGTTGCTGATGAGCAGCTTACTTCACCCGCATAATGAAGAAACTACTCAACAGCAGCAGCAGCTAGACATAGAGCAGAACCTGAACCAGCAGGTGGTAGCATACTTGGAGTGCACCCTGCCACCCCACATCGAAGATCCCCTGGACTACTGGGCAGAAAAACTCGATTTGTGGCCACAACTGTCCGAGTTTGCCCTGGACAAGCTTTTTTGCCCGGCGAATAGTGTGGCATCAGAGCGGGTGTTTAGTGCAGCGTAGGCCACAGTTTCCCTAAGGAGAACTTGCCTGTCCACCCAACATGTGGAGAAACTGACCTTTGTTAAGATGAATCAGGCATGTATCAGCCAGGATTTTCAAACACCAGTGCCTGATGCATCAGACTAGATCATTCATGGTGCCACACCAACACCAACACTTTGACAAAAGAGACCTGTTTCTTCTGGCTACCTGCTTCAGCTACTATTCTGATGCTGCCACCCATCTGATAACACACCTGCAGCCAGGTGCTCCTACTTTACTGCCAGCCAACATCTTCAGCTGGTACTGGTATTTCCCCCCACCTCCCCACCCTGTCAATGGGCCCCTCTGTGGTCTCCTCATGCTGCTGCCACATCACTACTCTGTAGATATCTCATGCTCCTGCCACCTCACCATTCTATGGTCTCCTCATGCTGCTGCCACATCATTACTCTGTGGATTCCTCATGCTGCTGCCACCTCAACACTATGTCACTGGGCCACTCTGTGCTCTCCTCATGCTGCTGCCACATGACGACTCTGTGGTCTCCTCATGCTGCTGCTACCTTAACACTATGTCACTGGGCCACTTTGTGGTCTCCTCATGCTACTGCCACCTCAACACGATGTCACTGGGCCACTCTGTGGTATATTCATGCTTCTGCCACCTCACCACTGTCACTAGGCCGCTCTGGGGTCTCTTCATGCTGCTGCCACCTCAACACTATGTCACTGGGCCACTTTGTGGTCTCCTCATGCTGCTGCCACCTCAGCATTGTGTTATTCGGCCAGTCTGTGGACTTCTCATGCTTTTCTCACTCTCCCCACTCCATGACCGGGCCACTATTTTGCCTTTTTGGCCTGGTTGACATCATCATTTATTTGACCCTTCCGCTGATCTGTCAGAAGGAAGAAAAAATGAGACTCATAACGGATCCTGTCTATGTAGCAGCTGTAAGGCCTGTATGACATGGTCCCTATTCTGCATCAGAATTGGCTTATGATTTAGTAGCCATTAGCAGGAGTGGGTACAAAACACAGAAGACTTGCAGATATTCTATTCACGTTTCACCTTTGTTTTGGATCCACTCCTGTTTTTTTTTGCTTTAGCAATACTGATGGATTACTGACCAAATGATGACCGAGTATAGGCAGATGCTCAACAGACAGGATACATTTTTGGGGGTTATTGTTCTGACGGATCAGAGGAAGGGCAAAATAATCCGTGACGTCAACACAAACTTACTGCTGACTCCCTCTCCACTCTGTTGGGGGGCTCTACTTGTATAAGCATTTAATAGAACATGTTCTGTAGACATTTATGTGGAATCAGCTGACGACAGTGTAAAAGGAATGCGCATCTTATTGACGCTAACATCGACCTGTAAGGCTGAGTTTGCACTTGAGTAATTTGGTGTCACGGATGTTCCCGCGACAGGTGGCAGGAGACGGTGAGACTGGCAACACGTGGTTTGATCTGCCATGTTTTTCATTTGGATCAAATGACGTCTGTGTTGTTTCTGGGGCTTGCCGCACCTTCTTTCCCCAGGTGTGGCTATTAGGGTAATTTAACCTTCTCTATTTATAGTTGCTTCTCCCACTATGCTATGCTGTTTATAGCTTCTGTTTGGACCTTTGGATAGATTGTGGTTGGATCTCGGCTGAGTTCCTAGTGCTTCCATTGCTCCTTTGAAGTTAAGACTTTCCTTTCCCTTTTGTATTTTGTATGGGTTCTGTGTGTTGCACTTCTCTTTTGTTTGTATAAGGCCTGTTGGAGACTCCTGTTCGTCCTTCCTTTTGGAGGAGCAGGTAGTCTCGTCCCTGCCATTAGCACCAGGGTCCTATAGGGCTTGATAGGTCTCTAGGTATTCCTGCGTATGAACTCACCTACCTTTGGAGTCTGTTCATACTGGTAGTCAGTCAGGATTTTGGTTAGGGTTTTCACTAAGAGGTGTCCATTTTTCTTCCCTAGTTCCCAGGCCTGATTCCCTGTTCCCCCCCTTCTCTCCTATGCTCAGTGTGGTGTTTCCCTCCCACACCGAAGCGTGACATTTGTTCAGTTTTGGCCCCGTAACTGTCCAAATAAGTGAAGTGTGCAGTGATTCTAAGAGCGACACCTGTCATGTGCGTGTCATACTGACTCACAGTATTGTTTCTGTACCACATCAGACTCCCTATGCATGTTACTGCAAAGCACAGTGTTCTACACCACTATAAAGGCTCTCTGCAGCCAGGAAATAGCTGTTTTTTAACCTAATTCACCACAAATAAATTCGGATTGAATCAAATCTTTTCGGAAAATTTGGCAAACCGAACAAATCGAATTTTTGATAAATTCTCTAACTACAATCATATTATATGTGTGCACCTCAAAATGTCCATAATACAGTATATGTGCTCATTACTGTGCATCACCAGACAATACAACCATAACGCATGTGTGCACCTCAAAATGTGCATGTGTGTGCCCGTTACTGTACATCTCCAGACACTACAACCATAATGCACGTGTGCACCTCAAAATGTCCATGATAGGTGTGCTCATTACTGAGCCTCTCCAGACAGCACAACCATAATGCATGTGTGCACCTCAAAATGTCCATAATATGTGTGTCCATTACTGTGCATCTCCAGACACTATAACCATAATTCATATGTGCACCTTAAAATATCCATAATATGTGTGTTCATTACTGTGCATCTCCAGACACTACAACCATAATGCATATGTGCACCTCAAAATGTCCATAATATGTGTGTCCATTACTGAGCATCTCCAGACACTACAACCATAATGCATATGTGCACCTCAAAATGTCTATAATGTGTGTGTCCATTACTGTGCATCTCTAGAGAACACAAACATAATTCATATGTGCTCCCCAAAATGTCCATAATATGTGTGCTCATTACTGAGCATCTCCAGACACTACAACCATAATGCATATGTGCACCTCAAAATGTCCATAATATGTGTGCTCATTACTGAGCATCTCCAGACACTACAACCATAATGCATATGTGCACCTCAAAATGTCTATAATGTGTGTGTCCATTACTGTGCATCTCTAGAGAACACAAACATAATTCATATGTGCTCCCCAAAATGTCCATAATATGTCTGCTCATAACTGAGCATCTGTATACCACAACCACGATGCATACGTGCACCCCAAAATGTCCATCATGTGTGCTTATTACTGTGCATCTCTAGACCCTATACCATAACAAATACTTGCACCCCAAATTGTGCATAATGAGTATGAACTCATAACTCTGCCACTGCAAACACCAAAAACATAATGCGTATGTACACCTTAAATTATGTATAACGTGCTTATTACTGTGCATCGCCACACACCACAACCCTAACACATAAGTGCACCCAAAAATGTGTATAACGTGTGTGCCCATTACTCCAGACACCACAACCATTACATTCATCTTTCTCTATGTTTTATTGTGGTCAAAAGGGGAAAAAATAAAGACACAGAAAAAGAATGATCACAGATTAGTAAAAGGGATGGGTATGAAAATGTCAGGGAAGGAGAGAGTGAAACAGTGAGGAAGAATGGGAAGTGAGAAAGGAGGGAAAAAAGAAAGAGAGAATGAGGGCACAAGGAAATGGGCGCAAAGAAAGAAGCAAAGAAGGATGTAAGGAATGTGGGAAAGGAGAGACACAGGCTCTGGAAATAAAAGAGGGAACAAAGATATGAAAGAAGAGGAAGGAAAGTTGTAAAGCTGAAAGGAAGGGAAAGGAAGTTATATTCAATAAGGACAGAAGAAAGGATAAAATAAGGAAAGACAGAAAAAAATAAATGAAAGAAGGAAGGATGGAGAAAGGGTATAAGAAAGGAAGGAAGAAAAAATGAAGGAAAGATAAAATAAGGCAGGTAGGGAGAAAGGAAGGAAAAAATATGTTAGGAAGGAGGAGAGGAAGAAAGGATGCAGATAGAAAAGAAGACATGGAAGGTGGCAATTAAGAAAGGAGAGAAGGTAGAAAGATAGGAATTAAGGAAGGAAATCGGGATTAAAAGATAGGGTGGGTGGGAAGATGTGAAGGAAAGAGCGGAATTAAACAGTAGAATGGTAAAAAAGAAAGCCAAGCACGAGGAAAGGGGGGGGGGGTAAAGAAGAAAGCAAAAGAAGGTGGAAGGCAGTGGGAAGGAAGGGAAAGAGGGACTGCTGTAGAAAGGAAGAAGCAAGAATTTCAGACAAGAAAAAAGAAGAAAGCAAGGGAGAAAAGTTAAAGCAGGAAGGAAGGAAGGGCAAGATATACTAGATAGGAATGGATCAAACCAAGAAAGAAGGGAAGAAAGTTTTAAAAGAAGAAAAGAGAAAGGGGAGGAAGTAAGGGTAAGAGGCGCATTGGAAAGGAAGGGAGCTAGCATATAAGAGAAAAGGAAGGAAGATAGGGAAGGAAAGAAGACGGGGAAGGTAAAAATTAGAAAGTAAAGAAGAATGAAAGAAAGGGAAAGAAGGAAGGAAGAAATGAAAGACAGGAGAGAAGGAGTGACCAGCAGTCATAAAATTCCCAATGTCTGATTGGCTGAGCATTTTGTAGGGTTGATTTTTCACAGTGCATCGACATGAGTTATGAAAATAATGAGAGTGATGCCAGGTTTTAATGGTTGTGACCCAGTAGGGAAATAAAAAAAAAAGATTAATGAAAAAACGGCAAGACTGTACCGACGACTTCACATGAGGCACAGATCCAAAGGCCAGGGGTTCGTGAGGAGGACCAAAAGAACATAAGTACAAAATGCCACAAATAAGGCAAAGGAGGGGAAGGTCCTACACTTTACTGGAGTAGACGTTATCATCTACCATGAAACCTTAGAGGAATAGGTGTTTACCACGGTAGAGGATTAAGGGAGTCATCCAGGTAATTTCCCAAATGTATGAATCACTGCATATATAAACCGGTTGTGATTGTATCCAAATAGTTTATTAAAAATGTGTCTGTAACAAATCTGGTTCTAAACTACCCAAGAAGATAAAGGAAATCGGGGAATCAAAAGGTAGTATGGTAATGAAGAAAGAAAAGCAGTAGGAAAAGCAGGTAAAAGAAGAAAGCAAAATAAGATGGAAGGTAGAAAGGAAGGAGGAGATCTCGGTCTGGAAATGGGGAATTCAGACACATGGGGCACTGAAGTCTACACGCAGCCACCATATTCACCCCCACCACTAAAACAAAACTCAGTGGACAGAGCGCTGGTGGACACAGTGTACACCAGACCGTCGCGCTAGTCCCGAGGCCCCTGAGCACTAGAGGGATCCCCTGGAAGGACACCTCTGTGACTCCCACACATCAAGAGAGGATGGAGAAACTCTCAGCCAGACCACAAAGCTGAAAACTACGCAACTCCTCAGGCACAATAGCCATATAGATTCTGGATACAACTCAGCTGAGGACACCCACCTGCACACATCAATACAGCAGGTCTAACAGGGACTTTTGCAACAAGTCCCCCAACTAGGAGCACTGCTCCAATTTTTCTATCTGGATCTCACACAGGATCTGCATGCCATCAAATAACCTCCTCTACTACCCCTTACCCCACTTGTCCCATCTGACCCCTACTACATACGGTATAGAGAAGAAACTGATCAGAAGCTCTTTCTTCTTGAACCCTAAGGGCTAAATATAATGTGACCCTCCCACCAGTCCAAAGGGAGACCTCAGCCACGCTCCTAACCTACAGGAGATCAATATGGTGAAAATTGGCCGTAAAACACCTGGAGTAGAACAAGAGATAACTACAGCATCTATCAACTCTGAAATGGATAAATTTCTGACTAAACAAAACACTATGGCAACACCCAAAACCATATCGCCAAAAGACACCCATGCATTAGACTCAGAACAAGCAACAAGTGATGACGACAGTGAATATTCTGAAAATAACAAACCAATCTCCAGAGCATTTCTTACCCGCCTCCTAACCTCCTCCCTAGCCGCCATTGCTAAAGACATATCAGAGATCAAGCAAGACCTCCAAAATCTGGGACTGGATCGATACGCTTGAACAAACACAGACATCTGTCATAAGCCACTCAGTGGCAGTCGCCTCAAATCTCCAAATACAAGAGGCGCACATCAACAAGTTATATGCCACTATGGAAGATTTTGAAAACCGCAATTGACACAATAACTTGAGAGTGAGAGGGGTACCAGAATCCGTCAAAGGTACAGACATTACAACTACCTTAACAGACATATTTTCAGGACTACTTGAAGACTCTGAAAAACAGTTGCAAATCATTGAAAGAGGACACAGAGCCTTGAGACCAAAACCCAAACCTGCTGAACCCCCCAGAGATATTGTCTGCAAACTATTAGACTTTCGCATAAAAGAAATAATTCTTCAGAATGCTAAATCTTCAGACTCCCTTTCTAATAATAACAGCCAAATAACCATATTCTAGGAACTGGCACCATCTACACTGGCAAAATGAAGATTACTCAAGCCACTCACAGATGTACTACGCCAGAGACAATTCATGCTTCGCCGGCTATTCCCGTTTGGCATCTCCAGCTCGGCCAATGGAAAGCGCTACACAGCTCGCACGTCAGAGGAAGTGGTAGCAGTGGCGACAGAGCTGGACATCCCAGTGGACCCGCCACCAGTACTAGAAAAGGCACATTCGACTATCGACATACCAACTCTACCTATGATGTTACCATGGGAAACAGTTGAAAAGCCGAAGAATCAAAGAACCAAGAAGAAGTCCCAAAGAGCTTAGACTTCACTATGACATCTGGACCCCGCATGAGCTGCAGAGACACATCTCCTGAAAGACTGCTACTAATATGCTGAGTATTATATGTAACCTTCTTTTACAGGTTGTCACTAGTTAATGTTACTCAGTTTTACGGATGTGACTGACAGTACCCCCCTCTACTTTGTTACAAGATGTTTAATTTTATGTTTTTAGGCATAATATACATAAAATCACTACCAACCATTCCAAAAGTGGTACACACCTCACCTCTACATTTGACTTCCCAACCTTTACCTCTCCTACCACACGAATCTCCTCTGCCGAGACCATGTCCACAGCACAAACAATTGATCACTACATCCACAGCTGGCCGCTGATATACAGGCCATGATCTTCATCTCATACAATGTAAGAGGCTTTAACACGCCCGTCAAAAGATCTTAGATCTTTGCACATCTTGAAAAACTAAAAGCAGAACTCTTGCTATTACAAGAAACACACTTAATCCGACCCAAATCCCCCACTTTCCAAAAACCCCTCTATAATCAGTGGCACCATTCGTACTCAACGTCTAGGAAGTCTAGAGGAGTGGCCATAGCTCTTAACAAACATGTGCCCTTCCAACACCAAGATGCTCTAGCTGACGACCAGGGTCGCTATATTTTTATTAAAGGTAAAATAGCCAACACATTAGTAACTATAGGAAACCTACATGCTCCGAACAAGAATCAAGACATTTGGTTTGCACGCACCATGAGAGAATGCAAACCATTTATAGAAGGAATTTTCCTTTTGGTAGGAGACCTACATACAGCTTTACACCCACATATGGACACGTCCACAGGACGCTCAATGCTGTCCAAGAAGGCGCTTTACAGAATACATAAAACATTACACTCGTCCAATTAGTAGATACTTGGAGACATATCTATCCAACAGAAAGATATTACACTCACTTTTCCCCCGTGCAACATTCGAACGGACGCATATATTACCTATTCCTTCCCCTCCCATCACTTCTGACTATCAGAGACATAAACATAATACCCAGTGTGCATTCAGACTACTCAATTCTACTGTTATGCCCTTCACTTGGCAACATCGCAAAATCCTCGATGACTTGGAGATTGAATTAATCCATCCTCTCAAACCAACAATATAAAAGCCGCATAGAAAAAGCCCTAACAGATTACTTTAATCAGAATATTGATAACACACTACCCTTTACAACCATTTGGGAAGCCCATAAGGCATTTGAGGCGAATTTATTTCAATAGCCTCACATCACAATAAATCTAGAAAAGGAACAGTAAAGACACTATATAGTGAGATACAACAACTAGAACTCACACACAAATCAAATAACGCTAGAGATACCCTCGGCACACCTCCTACCGGCCCCCTCCCCATTAGCTACAGTGAGAGACATGCCGAAGCTATACACTGCACAACGACACCGGGATTCCCCAGACCGTTTACACACTATAGACATACCACTAGAAAACATCATGGAACATGGAACAGTAAAATCTCTCGCCGACATAAATAACTTAAGAGAAACCACTAAATTTCCCAGAATATAATAAACTCAAAATGGCACTTCATTCCTATATATCACATGGACAATTGGAGAGACAACTGACACAACTCGAAACCCTAATGGCACAACATAACACACCGGTCAAGGTGCTATCAAAACTCTACAACCTTCTCCTCACTAGGTCTGTCCCACTAAAGCGGGAAAGTGGGAAAGAGCTTTAGGACTTCACCTTCACCTACCTTGATATTCTTAGGTTGGAATGAAGAGAGGCAAAATGTGCAGAGTAGATCCCTTCTTTCATTCCTGCTGGCAACCTCTAAACTGCTAATCCCCCTGCTGTGGAGAACTTCAACTTGTCCCACAATACCCCAGTAGTTACATAAAGTGAACCAAATATATGGTATTGAAGAGCTTGTCGCGTTAACTCAACATACCCAGAGTAGATTTGTGAAACTTTAAGCCCCATGGGTTACCTATCTCAATTCAACTTATTTCCTTATCCACATGTCGGAAGAAAATTATCCCACAAACGGTAGCAAGTCGAGGTATATGAGACGAAATAACCAACGGTGACAACATTCTCACTTTCTACACCTCCGTGTATATTGGACAGTGGTCTCGGGCTCACACAAAACTTTCTAAGGTCAGGAAACAAAGAAGCCATCAGGAAGAAGGTAGTAATGAAGAATCCTGGCACATGCTCCCCAGCGGGTTAGGAAGCCGTTGCACATGCGCCCCCCAACATCCTGACCAGCCCCACTATAGCTGGTCAGGATGCGTTTCTAGTTTCAACAACCCTTTTCCCATCTCAAGAACTCCTTTGATGAGCAGAGGCACTAAGGCTTTACATGCCAACCACTGAAATAAAAATTGTCATTCACTAGTATCATTAGTCAGCCCCCCGCCCCACCCGTCCCACTTCGAGCCAACGACTCTCAGCTCTTGCTAGTACAGGTAAGATTTTAATTTGTTGACCCCCATATCAGCTTAAGTTACTGTCCTAGGCCATAAAGAATATTTTGTTTATGCCATTGTAATTGTATTTTTGCAGAAACCTACAGTCTGTAGTAATACCAAAAGGAGAAGACAGGGAGCAGGGGACAGGAGGGGGATGCAGCTGCAGTGTGAAACTGCTGCAAATGGGAAAGAGGAAGAGGAGAGAAGACATCCGGTAACTCAATACAATTTTACAAGTATTTTAACTCCTTGAGGACTAAAACATTTTTTGTTTCCTCCTTGAAGACTGCTGGTCATAACTTTTTTCAGCGTAGATGTATGAAAAGTTTTTTTCTTTTTGTAATAGCATATTAGAGCCTATACAATATACAGTGAGGAACAGAAGTATTCAAACACCCTGCGATTTTGCAAGTTCTCCCACTTAGAAATCATGGAGGGGTCTGAAATTCACATTGTAGGTGCATTCCCACTCTGAGAGACAGGATAAAAAATAAAAAAAATTCAGGAAATTACATTGTATAATTTTTACAGAATTTATTTGTCTTGCACGAAATGACATTGTATAATTTTTACAGAATTTATTTGTCTTGCACGAAATGACATTGTATAATTTTTACTGAATTTATTTGTCTTGCACTGCTGCACATAAGTATGTGAACACCTGGCAATCAGCAAGAATTCTGGCTCTCAAAGACCTGTTACTGTGCCTTTAAAAAGTCCACCTCTACCCTCTCATTAATCTAACTTAGTAGCACCTGTCTGAGCTCTTTAAAGACACCTGTCCCCCCACAGTCAGTCAGACGCCAACTACTACCATGGGCAAGACCAAAGAGCCGTCAAAAGACACCAGAAACAAAATTGTGGACCTCCGCAAAACTGGAAAGGGCTACGGGGCAATTGCCAAGCAGCTTGGTGAAGATAGATCAACTGTTGGAGCAATGGTTAGAAAATGGAAGAGGCTAAAGACGACTTTCAGTCTCCCTCGGGGCTGAGGCTCCATGCAAGATCTCACCTCGTGGGGTATCACTGATGATAAGAAATGTGAGGAATCAACCCAGAACTACAAGGGAGGAGCCGGTCAATGACATGAAGAGAGTTGAGACCACAGTTTCAAAGGTCGGTAGAACACTACGCCGTCATGGTTTCAAATCATACATTGCACGGAAGGTTCCCTTGCTCCTGGCCTGTCTGAAGTTTGCCAATGACCATCTGGATGATCCAGAGGAGGCATGGGAGAAGGTCTTGTGGTCAGATGAGACCAAAGTAGAACTTTTTGGTCTAAACTTCACTCGTCGTGTTTGGAGTGAAAAGAAGGATGAGTTGCCTCCCAAGAACACCATCCCTACTGTTAAGCATGGGGGTGGTAACATCATGCTTTGGGGGTGCTTTTCTGTGAAGGGGACAGGACGACTGCACTGTGTTAAGGGGAGGATGAATGGGGCCATTTATTGTGAGATGCAGCACCTTCCTTCCCTCACTCCTGCACACGGAATGAGGAACTGCGCCACCGGCCGGGGTGCGATTCATTAGCTTAGACATCAGACCCGCGATAGTGTGAGTCCCGGACTGCACGGAGAAAGAGACAGACCCTGGCAGAGAAAGAAGTCAGCTATAAGGTAGACAGAAGTTGATTATACCACTGCGGGTACCTTTCAGCAGGGAGCATATTAGAGCTATTGCCTCATGTCTGAAGGAACTGAGTAAACCAGCAGACATCCCAACTCCACTATAGGGAACGTTGGTCTGATGTTCAACCCCAAAGAAGACGTAACACTTGTTGACTCGTGACTCCTGTTCTCGCCTCTGAGTAGAAAATTCTCATTTTGAGAAAATTGCCCCAATTTTATAAAAGTATAGGATGGAATGTGGGAACTGTGACAGGAATGACTGCTCTATGTGATTATGAGAGAACGGGAATACATCTTTAGAGACTCTAACATGGCAATATGATTGGGGGGAATGACTGAAATAGAGACAAGTAAGAATAACAGATCCATCAACAGCAGCTTTCTGATGGTTACTACATAACGTTTTAAGGGAAATGGGAAGTCAGTATGGAAAACTACTAACAAATGTGATGAAGTCATATTGCAAAGATGTTATATTACACGGTTGCATTAAGTTTTGCAGACTAAGAGCAGTAATTCTCCCCTTTAGCTAATACATAGGGTTCCAATCAGGGTCCCCATCCCATTTTGTCATATTTATGTTCTGACTAATACAGTATTTCTTTTCACTGGTCAACCTTTCTCTGATTCAGAACTTTTAACCTCCTGCACATAGACATAGAGGTAAATGATAATCTTCTGACTTCCTGGAGTCACCATTAGAGGGAGCTCACAGTGCTGTAGGCAGTAAGCTCCTAAGCTCCCCCTAGTGGTGGCTACAGGAAGCCAGATCATTTTGCTCAAATCTATGGGGGTCACTTACCATGCAGAAGTACGCCTACATTAGACGTATTTCTTGCAAATACGCAGGTCTAAAAAAATGGTCTAAAATATGGGAGTGGCCTGTGCGGGGAAGGGGACAGGTCAATAGGCCCATCTCATTCATAATTTTGATGCCTGTTTTAGGTGTATAAAATGGTCTTAATGTGTAGTGTCCCACTCGGTAATGGTGGGCACTACTAAGGGGTCACAAGGGTCATGTTGTTCCCCCTCATGTGGGGAGATTGGTATCTTGTTATTTTATGCACTGTTTTGCCCTGAAAATGTCATGTGTCTCTGTGTACAGGCCTGCTAGGGGTGTAGTTTAGCCTCCCAGACAGTAGAGGGAGCTAGGGAGCCCCTAGTTTATATAGCTAGGCCCAGGCAGGGGATAGGGAGTCCAGGCCCTGGAGCCTGTGAGAGGGCAGTGCAGGCCCTGAGCCTGTGAGGGCAAGTTCAGCTCCTGTGCAGTCAGTCTAAGACTGGAGCTAGCCCAGTCCAGGCCGTGTGCCAAAGGAACCACCTTTCAGGAGAGAGTCCTGAGTATCCCATCCAGGAGAGAGTCCTGAGCAGTCCTTCCAGGAGAGAGTCCTGAGTCCAGGAGAAGGTTCCCTCCTTAGTCCTGCGATCAGCAGAGAGAAACCCAGCAGCGCCATTACCCAGTCCAGCTAGAGTCAAGCTGAGAGGCAGAGAGAGAAAGTGAGTGCAAGAAGATATTACAGATTAGAGGAGGTACTTCAGTTTCCCCCAAGGATAAAGCCAGAAATGAGGCATATGGGCCTTGGAAGTGTTAACAGTCAGGATCCTGAGGAATGCAGCCTGTACTGTAAGTCTATTTAACCCTCTGTGTAACTTTGCCACGCTATACCTGCCATTATACTGTGAAGCCTGCTGTATACCAATTGTCTTCTGTAGAACTACAAGGAGCGTGTGTGAAGTTACCATTGTTCAGTAAAGAAGAGTTCTGTTTCAACTCAAGTGTCTGCACCTCCATTATTCCCACTGTTACCGGCACTAGCGTCATGAACTGTATGGGACCTGGCCATAGGCACGTTAAATCATAACACCAAGGGCACCTCACCTAACACCCGTCCTGTGTCCCCCAAATTAGAGTGTGCCCCAGAGGACCCACGTGTTAGCCTCTCCATCGCTGGCATCTCTCTCTCCCCCTTACCCCGGGATGCTACAAATGTAAGACAGCTAGGAAGCTGGCTTGCATTTAGACAGGTGCTGGATGCGACGAAGTTATGGAGAGACTATCTATACAGGGGATTTGGAGCTCTGTATCACAAAAATGGCGCATCCGCATGGTATGTCCCTATGACCTGGCCTTTCTAGGAGTGACATGAATCTCGGATATTAGGTTCTAGTTTCTGCTGTAGCCCATAACAATTTACAGCAAATGTCAGCTTTAATAAAACGACGGTCATTTTAATTTTTACAATTAACAGAGTCATTAAACAGTTACTCTTTTATGACGCATCCCAGTCTCCTTGTAAAATGATTTTCTCCTGAATGCTATTAACGCCTCTTCTACGTATGAAAGATTTTATCACACCGCATCTCCCAACTTGTCTCATCTAAGCTCCTTTCACCAAAGGAAAAGCAGCAAGAAGGTTAATTGGAATGAAGGTTTATCAGTCATACACGCAGAATACATACCGAGCCTGCGCCACAATCCATCTACTCAACCTCCACGTACCGGAAATCATTTACAGGTAGTGCTCGTACACTAAATAACGCTCCAGCCCCTAGAGTTCTATAGGAACTATTGGGAGGTTGAGTTGGAAAGTCACATTGTACATTAGTAAATTATAGGTCAAACCCTTTTCATATGCCCAATTGGGACACATGGCCATAACAGACATCCAGGACACATCTAATACCTAAGGACTTAGCATAACCATGTACCGTATGGTCATAGTACATCAAAATGGACACTACATAGCTTCTCGACAGCTGATGGGACAATTCCTTGAAGCAGAAGTACCCTGAGTACAAGGCTAGTACTTGGAAGCTAATTGAGGTTCAGAGGCATGAGGAACCAGGGGTGAGAAGAAGGGAACGAAGGTAGTAGCATAGTAGAAAATATTGGAACAAGAGAAGAAGCAAGCATGTGTGGCACAGTGGAGTAGGGGGATAGACAGTGACCCTGAAAGAGGGGCCTCATTAATAAGTCTGCTAATTGGCAATACATGGCACAACACTATAGTGCAGTGCTTAACCAGGTTTTAGGAGCTCAAATTCTAAAGGCGTTCTCACCAGATTAGGTTTTGCCGTAGTGACTTAATGCTATGCAGCATCCCACCTATTGCAGGTTCATAAGGGGCTACCCTCTGCCACGATGGAACCACTCCATGCCCCTGTTGGTCCTCGTGACTGCCATGCCACTACTTTTCATGAATTCCAACCTCCTATGGCTGCAAAGTTGTATTGTGATCTCTACACTGCAATCCAGAGAATGGTCCAAGGCCCCACAGGTCAAATACAGGTCCCGTCCAAGTCCAATCACTTGAGGGTACCATCTCTAGAACACCACAGAGGCATTCACTTTAGTTGCAATACCATATGAACATACCAACAATTACTTGCAGATGCAGAAGACTTACCCTCTTGCAAATGATAACTTAACTTCCACATAACTTGCTTCGTGACAGTTAGGAGGGGGGGGGGGGGCAAATGCCCACAGAAGGGTTGCTTTATAATCATACTCCGAGACAGATGTCATCCCTGCCCCTTTTAGTCCAAAAAGATTGGCCCGTGTCATCTACTGATTTTTGCCATGCAAATTATGTTCTTTGTGGTCACTTTCCACCTATATAAAGGATTGGTGGGTCACCACCATCTTAGAACTCTATGAAAAAGCTTACTGTGAAACCTATTTGGGGTCTGATATGGCAGTCAACTGCGGGTCTGACCAATATTTTGCCATCAAGTTGGCAGTAGCGATGAGAGAGCATGCTCGGCCAAGTATTGGTTCAGGCTCGAGCATCGCCATGCTCGGCGCTCGGCTTTACTCGGCCGAGCACCACGTGTATTCGTCGCATTGCTCGAGTCTCCTCCCCGCACGATTGGCAGGTAAGTAATTCTCCTCATTGTAAGGCCATAGCCATGTTAGCCGTAAGCCTTACACTGATTGGCTGGCCGGAACACGTGATACCATTTCATATAGGAGCTTCGGTCCGGCGCTCGGCTCATTCAGCGTCAGGGAGAGCAGACAGTAGGCAGGGACAGATAGCGTTTTACTGATTTTACTCCAAAAACCTTATTGAAAGACCTAACAGTCTTTTTAAGGACTAGAGTGTGTGTTTGACAGCAGTGCGGCACCTTTTTTTTTTTTTTTTTTGAGAAGGGGTTTGCTTCAGCACTATCAGGGACAGGCGTCATCAGGAAGGGACAGATAGTGCAGGGCTTGAAAATCACTTTGATAACTTTGATAAGACAGAAAGATTTCCGATTAGTGACATCTACAAAACGCCATCATAAAGCAGTGTGTTGGGCAGATATTATCAAAAGGGGCTTATTCACTACAGTGTTCCTTGGTACTGAGATATACACTGCACCATCATTAAGCAGTGTGTTGGGCAGACAATATTAAAAGGGGCTTATTTACTACAGTGTGCCTGGTACTAAGATATAAACTGCATCATCATAAGGCAGTGTTTTGGGTAGACATTATAAAAAGAGGGTTATTCACTACAGTGTGCCTTGGTACTGAGATATACACTGCACCATCATAAAGCAGTGTGTTGGGCAGACATTATTAACCCCTAAGGACTTATAACGTACCAGTACGTCATGAATCCCGAGTCCGTAAGGACCCATGACGTACCCGTACGTCATGAGTAGTTCCGATCACTGCTGCTCAGCCGGCAGTGATAGAAACAAGGTACCTGCTGAAATCATTCAGCAGGTAACTTGTTACAATGCCCAGGGGGGTCCTGTAACCCCTCTGTATCGGCGATCGCTGCAAACTGCAGGTCAATTAAGACCTGCGGTTTGCAGCGCTTTGTGCAATCTCCCGCGGGGATCAGAGAGTAAATGCTCCCAAAGTGTTAAATTTTAACCCCCCCCCTGCAGCCCCCAATCATGTTGTGGCTGCGGGGGTGCAGGGGGGTGGTTACGGGCGGTGGAAGGCAGTGTGGGAGGCATAACATCGTTGGCGGTATAGTGGTTTTAGCAAAGTGTCAGCACATTGCTGACACTTTGCTAAAAAACTGCAGACATCTGAGCTGCAGATGTCAGCAGTTTTAACCCCTTCCATGCTGCAGTCCGTACGGACCACTGTAAGGGTTAGGAAGGGAAGGGGTTAACAGGGAGGGAGCTCCCTCCCTTTCCCATCGGGGGGCTGCTGTACCTTTCCAGCCCCCCGACAGGATGGGATTGCAGAGGGAGGAAGCCTCACTCCCTCCCCATCACCTGCTGCTCAGTTCTGGCAGCGGGTGATGGTTACCATGTCAGCAGGACGCTTCCAGAAGCGTCCTGCTCTCCATGGTACTGAAAGCCTAAGCAGACTTGTGCTAAAGGCACAAGTCTGCTTAGACTATGTAAAGTAAAAAAAAATACAGTACAGTACACTATATGGTGTACTGTACTGTATTAGATAGACACCAGATCCACTGGATCTACAAGAACCAAGTGGGTCTGGGTCCAAAAAAAATGTAAAAAAGTGAAAAAAAAAGTAAAAATAAAAAAACACATATCACTGAATAAAAATGAAAAAAAAAAAAAAAAATACACTACATATATTAGGTATTGCTGGGTCCGTAAAAACCTGCTCTATAAAAATATCACATGACCTAACCCCTTACGCAAATACCGTAAAAAAAATGATGTAAAAAAAAGAAAAAAAGTGTAATAACAAGCGATCAAAAAGGCGTATGCCTCTTAAAATAGTAGCAATCAAACCGCCATCTCATCCCACAAAAAATGAGCCTCTACATAGGACAATCGCCCAAAAAATAAAAAAATATGGCTCTCAGACTATAGAGACACTAAAACATTTTTTTTCTAAAATGCTGTTATTGTGTTAAAGTAAAATAATAAAAAAATATATACATATTGTGTATCTACGCATCCGTAAAAACCTGCTCTATAATAATATCACATGATCTAACCCCTCAGGTAAATACCGTAAAAATAAAAAAATAAAAACAATGTAAAAAAAAACATTTTTGTCACTCACATCTCAAAAACTGTAATAGCAAGCGATGAAAAAGTAATACGCACCCAAAAATAGTGCCAATCAAACTGACATCTCATCCCGCAAAAAATGAGACGCTACATAAGACAGTCGCCCAAAAAAATACAAAAATATGGCTCCCAGACTATGGAGACATTAAAACATGATTTTTTTTGTTTCAAAAATATTTTTATTGTGTAAAACTTAAATAAATATAAAAATAACACATGACCTAACCCCTCAGGTGAACACAGGAAAAAAAATTATATAAATACAGTGTCAAAAGCCATTTTTGTCACCCTACATCACAAAAAGTGTAATAGCAAGCGACCAAAATGTCATATGCACCCCAAGATAGTGCTAATCAAACCGTCATCTCATCTCGCAAAAAATGAGCCCCTACATAAGACAGTGGCCCAAAAAATAAAATAAAAAATATGGCTTTCAGAATGTGGAGACACTAAAAAATTATTTTACTCAAAAATGCTTTATGAAAAACTGAAACAAAAAACTAAAAAGTAGTGATATTTGGTATTGTCGAAACAACCTGCTCTATAGAAATAGCACACAATCTAACCTGTCAGTTCAACGATGTACATAACAAAAATAAAAACGTTCCCAAAACAGCTATTTTTTGTGCAAATTTTCCATTTTAATCCATTCTTCCAGTAACAAAGCAAGGGTTAATAGCCAAACAAAACTCAAAATTTATTGCCCTTATTCTCTAGTTTGCAGAAACATCCCACATGTGGTCGTAAACTGCTGTATACACCATATGGTTTTTGGAAGGCAGATTTTGCTGTACTGGTTTTTGATACTATGTCCCATTTGAAGCCCCCCTGATGCACCCCTACAGTAGAAACTCCAAAAAAGTGACCCCATTTTGGAAACTACGGGATAAGGTGGCAGTTTTGTTTGCATTATTTTAGGGTAAATAGGATTTTTGGTTGCTCTATATTACACTTTTTTTGAGGCAAGTTAACAAAAATAGAAATTCTGAAATGTCATTTCCATTTGCCAATAACTCTTGTGGAACACCTAAAGGGTTAACAAAGTTTGTAAAACTGGTTTTGAATACCTTTAGGGGTGTAGCTTCTTAGATGGAGTAACTTTTATGGAGTTTCTACTCTAGGGGTGCATATGGGGGGCTTCAAATGGGACATGGTGCAAAAAAAACAGTCCAGCAAAATCCGCCTTTCAAAAACCATATGGCGTTCCCTTCATTCGGTGCCCTGCCGTTTGGCCATACAGCAGTTTACAACCACATATGGGATGTTTCTGCAAACATCAGGGCAATAAATATTGAGTTTTGTTTGGATGTTACCCCTTGCTTTGTTACTGGAAAAAATGGATTAAAATGGGAAATTTTCCAAAAAATCTAAATTCTGAAATTTTATCTCCATTTGCCATTAACTCTTGTGGAAAACCGAAAGGGTTAACAACGTTTGTAAAATCTGTTTTAAATACCTTGAGGGCTGTAGTTTCTAGGATGGGGTCATTTTTGGGTGGCTTATATTATGTAAGCCTCCCAAAGTGACTTCAGACCTGAACTGGTCCCTAAAAAGTGGGTTTTTAAAATTTCTGAAAATTTTCAAGATAAACTTCTAAGCCTTGTAACATCCACAAAAAATGAAATGGTATTCCCCAAATGATCGATACATGAAGTAGACATATGGGGAATGTAAATCAATCACTTTTTTTGTGGTATTAATATGTATTATAGAAGTAGAGAAATTGAAACTTGGAAAATTGCAAATTTTTCCAAATTTTTGGTAAATTTGGTATTTTTTTTAAATACAAATTCATTTTTCTGACTTCATTTTACCACTGTCATGAAGTACAATATGTGACGAAAAAACAATCTCAGAATGGCCTGGATAAGTAAAAGCGTTTAAAAGTTATCACCACATAATGTGACACTGGTCAGATTTGAAAAAAATGGTCGGGTTCTTAGGGTGAAAAAGGGGCTTATTCACTACAGTGTGCCTGCTACTGATATACACTGTACCATCAGAGAAATTATTTGTTCCGGGGAAATTAACCTAACCTGTGCCACATCTGTGTGTGCGTTCAATCCGCAACCATTATATTAATTACTCCAGCAGACATTGATTTATATTTTGGCCATAGTTAACAAGTTTCAGCAGAGAATACATCTTATTTGGGAAAAAATTGTATCTAGTATACATCTACATCCGAATAAAGTGTGTATTGTAAAAATTACATTATCTGTGGCCTAGTGTAGTGGCGAAAAATTGTATTTCTCTGTCTCCTGTTCATTACAGCCAGCAAATACAGTGTGTACAGTAAAAATTACATTATCTCTGGCCTACTGTAGTGGCGAAAAATTGTATTTCTCTGTCTCCTGTTCATTACAGCCAGCAAATACAGTGTGTACAGTAAAAATTACATTATCTCTGGCCTACTGTAGTGGCGAAAAATTGTATTTCTCTGTCTCCTGTTCATTACAGCCAGCAAATACAGTGTGTACAGTAAAATTACATTATCTCTGGCCTACTGTAGTGCCGAAAAATTGTATTTCTCTGTCTCCTGTTCATTACAGCCAGCAAATACAGTGTGTACAGTAAAAATTACATTATCTCTGGCCTACTGTAGTGGCGAAAAATTGTATTTCTCTGTCTCCTGTTCATTACAGCCAGCAAATACAGTGTGTACAGTAAAAATTACATTATCTCTGGCCTACTGTAGTGGCGAAAAATTGTATTTCTCTGTCTCCTGTTCATTACAGCCAGCAAATACAGTGTGTACAGTAAAAATTACATTATCTCTGGCCTACTGTAGTGCCGAAAAATTGTATTTCTCTGTCTCCTGTACATTACAGAAAGCAAATACAGTGTGTACTGTAAAAATTACATTATCTCTGGGCTAGTAGGGTGCCTGCTGCCAGTGCACCAGAAAAAAAATCCACCTTACCCAGCTTCATGTCCAACTTAGCTGGGCGGCGCAGGACAACACTGTCCAAGTCGGACCAGTGCGAACAGGTGGTCGGTTGGATTGCAGAAGATAATGATTCCAGTCGGTTAAGCACAACCCTCTCTTCTACGAAGTCCAGTCTCTGTAGCCAAGAGTCTGGTCAACCGAATCCTCATTCTGATCCTCCTTCATCCCACCATGTCGCGTCTAGGTAAACAAGTGATCCCACACTCGGATATTCACATGACCTCTTTTCATCGCCAGTACTTGGTTTGGCTCCCTCGCCAAGCACGCTTGAAGAGGTACCTGAGATATTGTGCCCTGATTCCAACCTCTTAAACCTTCACAGTCTCAAGAAGATGACGGTAGTGAACCGCAATCATTCGTTCATGAGGTAGATGATGATGAGACACAGTAGCCAATCACTGAGGTGGTGTTTAGGTCAAGTCAGGAGGATGAGCAGAGTGAGGAAGTGGAAGAGGAGGTCACTGACCCAACATGGTTAGGTGAAAAGCCGAGCGAGGACAGCAGTACAGAGGGGGAGGTATCCGTAGCACCGCAACAGTCTGCAAGAGGCAGCGGGGTGGCAAAAGGGAGACGACGGTCCACACCAAACAGGCCCGCAACCTTTACACCAAGCACCCCCATGTGTAAATCTACCTTCCGTATTATGGCGCTTTTTTGAGGAAAGCGCACAAGACAAAAGAGTGATAGTTTGCAACCTGTGCCGTACCAAAATGAGCCGGGGCGTGAACACTAGACACCTCACCACCACCAGCATGATCCGCCACATGGCATCCAAGCACCCTAATAAGTGGGCCGAACTCCTGGGTAAAGACTCTGCGTCTAAGGGTCCCACCACTGCCTCCACTTCTCTTGTGTTACGCACTGCTGGCCAATCACTTGTCGAAGGCGCAGGCCCGGATGCCACTCACCCTGCACCTGGACCTTTGCATGAACAGTCAGCAACAACATCCACTTCCCTGTCCCAGCGCAGCGTCCAAATGTCAATAACCCAGGCATTTGAACGCAAGCGCAAATTGCCAACCAACCCACCCACAGGCCATATCACTAAATGCGCAATTTTCGAAATTACTGGCCCTTGAAATGTTGCCATTTAGGCTTGTGGACACTGAGGCCTTCCGCAGCCTGATGTCGGCGACTGTCCCTCGGTACGCAGTCCCCAGCCGCCACTTTTTTTCATGGTGTGCCGTGCCCGCCTTACATCAGCATGTGTCCCAGATCATCACCCGTGCCCTGACCAACGCACTTACTGGGAAGGTCCACCTCACCACGGACACATGGACAAGTGCTGGTAGCCAGGGACGCTACATTTCCCCGACTGCACACTGGGTGAATGTTGTGGAGGCCGGGAGTGAGTCAGATCCTGGGATGGCACAGGTGCTAGCCACGCTTCAGGCCCTCACCTACAATGCTTTATACCGTCTGCTCACCTGTAGCCCATCACTGCAATGTTTTATGGGGTTCTCTAGGCTTCAGGCCCTCACCTCCAATGCTTAATACTATCTGCTCACCTGTAGGCCATTACTGCAATGTTTTATGGGGTTCGCTAGGCTTCAGGCCCTCACCTCCAATGCTTTATACCGTCTGTTAACCTGTAGGCCATTACTGCAATGTTTTATGGAGTTCGCTAGGCTTCAGGCCCTCACCTCCAATGCTTTATAAGGTCTGCTCACCTATAGCCTATCACTGCAATGATTTATGGGGTTCACTAGGCTTCAGGCCCTCACCTCCAATGCTTTATAAGGTCTGCTCACCTGTAGCCCATCACTGCAATTTTTTATGGGGTTCTCTAGGCTTCAGGCCCTCCCCACCATGGCTTTATACCATCTGCTCACCTGTACCCCTTAACTGCAATATTTTATGGGGTTCACTTGGCTTCAGGCCCTCACCTCCAATGCTTTATACTGTCTGTTCACCTGTAGGCCATCACTGCAATTTTTTATGGGGTTCTCTAGGCTTCAGGCCCTCACCACCAAGGCTTTATACTGTCTGCTCACCTGTAGGCCATTACTGAAATGATTTATGGGGTTCACTAGACTTCAGGCCCTCACCTCCAATGCTTAATACTATCTGCTCACCTGTAGGCCATTACTGCAATGTTTTAGGGGGTTCACTAGGCTTCAGGCCCTCAACTCCAATGCTTTATACCGTCTGCTCACCTGTAGGACATCACTGCAATATTTTATGGGGTTCACTAGGCTTCAGGCCCCCACCTCCAATGCTTTATACCGTCTGCACACCTGTAGGCCATTACCGTAATGTTTTATGGGGTTCGCTAGGCTTCAGGCTGTCACCTCCAATGCTTTATAAGGTCTGCTCACCTGTAGCCCATCACTGCAATGTTTTATGGGTTCTCTAGGCTTCAAGCCCTCACCACCAATGCTTTATACCGTCTGTTCACCTGTAGGCCATTACTGAAATGTTTTATGGTGTTCTCTAGGCTTCAGGCCCTCACCTCCAATGCTTTATACCATCTGCTCACCTGTACCCCTTAACTGCAATATTTTATGGGGTTCACTTGGCTTCAGGCCCTCACCTCCAATGCTTTATACTGTCTGTTCACCTGTAGGCCATCACTGCAATTTTTTATGGGGTTCTCTAGGCTTCAGGCCCTCACTTCCAATGCTTTATACCGTCTGCTCACCTGTAGGCCGTCACTGAAATGATTTATGGGGTTTGCTAGGCTTCAGGCCCTCACCTCCAATGCGCTATAAGGTCTGCTAACCTGTAGCCTATCACTGCAATATTTTATGGGGTTCACTAGGCTTCAGGTCCTCACCTCCAATGCTTTATACCGTCTACTCACAATTTTTTAAGGGTGTATATGATGCCCCCCTTTATATGTAATAAAGCGTGTATTAGAGTGACGGTTCCTTGTAATTTTTAGCAGCCCTTTCACTTAGTGCATAGGCTTTATGAGTGCAGCAGTGTACCTGAACAATTGTACCACCATGTGAATGAGGCCCTCCTTTATATAATATACTGGCTGTATCGGAATGCTTCTTCCTTTCAATTTTTGGCAGCATTTGCACTGTATTTACAATTGAATATCCAGGAAAGAATGTTTCCTAACAATTTTACCTCTAAAAATTTCTTTTTTTTTGAGGGGGTGGGATTTTGGGTGTGATTTTGACGCTATGTAAAAGTGGCGGACAACTGGGACAATATGGTTCCCAGCTGCGACATTGGAGTCCACAATGCACCCAGACATGGTCCCCATGCTGTTTCAGATCCATTTCGGTGGTGTTTTTGTCATTTTATGACCTTTTCCAATGGACCAGGCACCCTCCCCTCATCCGAGCAGGCGGTGCCTGTTTGTCTCCAATTGACTTCCATTATACTCGGGTGCTCGGCCGAGCGCACGAATATCGCTGTGTGTTCAGACCGAGTACCCGAACACTTTGGTGCTTGCTCATCACTAGTTGGCACTGCTTGTTGACCAGTTCTTGATTTGTTGGTCATCCACTAATGTATTGACAGTAGAAGATAACCCTGTATCTTTTGTCTGGCAATAGAAAGTGTTACAGCAGCGGCCGCTACTTTGCTCTCCGGCTCTGGTGTTCAGAGTCCTGCCTCCCAATCTCCTCTCACCCACTCCGGTGCACGGATCCACCTTGCACTCTCCTCTGCTTTCAGGCAAACCAGCCCACCAGGAAAACTCTTTCCTTCCATGCAGGATGTGGCCTGCTTGTCAGTTAGTCCTCTTTCGCTCTGAAAAAGGCATTCCCAGCTGCTACCTCAGCTCTTGGGCCAGTGAGTGCACCATTGAGTACCTAATGCACCTACCCTGTGAAAAGGTGCCTCTGCAATAGGTTCTAGTCCACTAGCATTCTGCAAAGGTGTGCTATTGTATGTTTGTCTTCCCAGGTACTGACTTCTGCCTATTTCCCAGGTTTCACCTTTGCTGTCTGACCCTACCTCCATATTGACCCATCACTGACCTTGGACTATTTATTGGATTGCATGTACACTGCCTGTCTTGAACACCTGATCTCAGCCTGTCCCTGACTATAGTTTTGACTAATCCCTCGGTGTGCTGCACCAATGTCTCTTGACCCCCTTGGGTCATCAGCCACTTGAACACGAACTACTCCAAGAGCTATCAGCCTGGTGGTTCCCCTGCGTGGAGTATAGGTCCCTTTATAGAGGTTAAGAGTGAAAACCAGGGTACTGCCAAGATCATGCTCTTAGGAGAAGACCCAAGTCAAATCTGGTCAAGGAGTTATGTTGCCATATTGGTAAAAAAAAGTTGAGTCTCCGAAAGTCAAGTCTTTGGCAACTACTTGTGATGTATGGCACATCGCTTTACTATCTCAAAGTCGCCTCCAGCTCCTCTCCAGTCTATTCACACTGCAGCTGTCATAACACTTACAAACTTTAAATAGAACCTTGATCCTCATTTTCTGTCCCACAGGGCAAATTTCTACTGAGTCTCCAAATGCCATTTGGATCATTTGTATTCTCGTCTCGTCTACGTAGCTTAATTCAAAAAAGTTCCACTTGAGTTCATTCATCTCAAATTCCACAATGAATTCTCCTGTTTTGTCATCCCTAAATCAATCCTCTAGCTTTTCAAAAAATATTTGAATTCTTCCATTCCCTTCAAATTTTAAGATCATTTCTGTCTGCTTTATTACAGTATTTGGAACGAAGACTAAGCAGAGTGATTTTTTAAAAGTTATGGTCTCCTTTACAAGATCCTGTGTAACATAAGCCAGTTCCCATCACATCTGTCTTGTGGAGAAAAACCCAGCATCATAATAATACAGCTATTTGATCTGAGTTATGGCCCCCTTACTTGAGACCCATTTTCATCTGAGTTATGGCCCCTTGTTTCAGTGTAAACCCCTGGGTGGAGCATATAAGCCTTGACAGACTTATGGCAACAGCTACAGTATCTCACAAAAGTGAGTACACCCTCACATTTTTGTAAATATTTTAATATATCTTTTCATGGGACCACACTGAGGATCTGACACTTTGACACAATGTACAGTAGTCAGTGTACAGCTTGTATTACAATGTAAATTTGGTGTGTCCTCAAAATAAGGCTAGTTTCACACTAGCGGTACGGACCTCCGGCAGGATGTTCCGTCAGGTGAACAGCCTGTCAGATCCGTCCTGCCACTAGTAAACGTGTGCCCCTGGACTATCGCTCCGGCCCCATTGACTATAATGGGGGCGCGGCGGAATTCCTGCGGCGGCACTAGCCTGCCGGAGGTCCGTGCCGCTAGTGTGAAACTAGCCTAACCCAACACACAGCCACTAATGTCTAAACCGCTGGCAACAAAAGTGAGTAAACCCCTAAGTAAAAACACAGAGGAAGAGAAAAATAACTGTAATGACATAGGCCCAATTTGCCATAAAATGAAAAAAATCCTTCATGGTCAACTGTCAATGGGACCACTTTCTACATTAATGCCAATGACATATTCATTTGGCTGTCCTCCTTCAAACTTTTTCCATCTCTGGTGTCTACAACTACAGTGCATACTCAAGCGGTGGCCATACCAGTGCTTTATAAGGGGGTAAAATAATACTTTCTTCTGTAGAACCTATGGCGGTCATTTATCAATCTGAAATATGCCTAAATGAGGCGTATTTCGGGAGCAGATTGCAGTGCAACGGTTAGTTGTGCTGCAATCTGCGACTTCTCCCCGCTCACGCCAGGTCTAAAATTTTGGGAATGGCATGGGTGGGAAAGGATCGGCATTTTCAACGCCTGTTTTATGCGTAGAAAAAGGTCTAAATGTAAGACAGCAAGAAAGCCTTGCAAGACAGCAAGAAAGCCTTGCAAAGCCTTGCATACAGCAAGAAAGCCTTGTAAGACAGCAAGAAAGCCTTGCATACCTTACATACCTTATAGGAATAAAAGGCTAAGGAACAATAAGAGACCAATGTGGATAAATGGAACCGTAAAAAAGGCAATAAATGACAAAAAGAAAGCATATAAATCGCTAAAACAGGAGGGGAGTCAGGAAGCACTGATAAACTATAAGGAAAAAAATAGAATATGTAAAAAACTAATAAAATTTGCCAAACTAGAGACCGAGAGATTAATTGCCAAAGAGAGTAAAACTAACCCTAAAATGTTCTTCAATTATATAAATAGTAAAAAATATAAATCTGAAGGAGTCGGCCCTCTACATAGCAATGAGGGGGGTGTTGCAGAGAGCGACGAGGATAAAGCAAAACTATTAAATATTTTTTTCTCCACTATATTCACTGAGGAAAATAAACTGTCAGATGAAATGCAGAATGTAAAGTAAATCCCCCATTAAAAGTGCCCTGTCTGACCCAGGAAGAAGTACAACAGCGACTTAAAAAGATTAAAATAGACAAATCGCCAGGACCGGATGGCATACACCCCGTATCCTAAGGGAATTGGGGGATGTCATAGCCAGACCATTATTTCTGATATTTACGGACTCTATAATAACAGGGAATGTTCCACAGGATTGGCGCATAGCAAATGTGGTACCAATATTCAAAAAGGGTCCAAAAACAGAGCCTGGAAATTATAGGCCGGTAAGTTTAACATCTATTGTTGGTAAACTGTTTGAAGGGTTTCTAAGAGATGCTATTTTGGAGTATCTCAATGAAAATAAGCAAATAACGCCATATCAGCATGGCTTCATGAGGGATCGGTCATGCCAAACAAATTTAATCAGCTTCTATGAGGAGGTAAGTTCTAGACTTGACAGCGGCGAATCAATGGATGTCGTATATCTGGACTTCTCCAAAGCATTTGACACCGTACCTCATAAAGGTTAGTACATAAAAATGAGGATGCTCGGACTGGGGAGAAAATGTCTGTATGTGGGTAAGTAACTGGCTGAGTGACAGAAAACAGAGGGTGGTTATTAACGGTAGATACTCAGATTGGGTCACTGTAACTAGTGGGGTACCTCAGGGGTCAGTATTGGGCCCTATTCTCTTCAATATATTTATTAATGATCTTGTAGAAGGCCTGCACAGTAAAATATCTATTTTTGCAGATGACACTAAACTGTGTAAAGTAATTAACACTGAAGAGGACAGTTTTCTGCTACAGAGGGATCTGGATAGATTGGAGGCTTGGGCAGAAAAATGGCAGATGAGGTTTAACACTGACAAATGTAAAGTTATGCACATGGGAAGGAATAATGCAAGTCACCCGTACATATTAAATGGTAAAACACTCGGTAACACTGACATGGAAAAGGATCTAGGAATTTTAATAAACAGCAAATTAAGCTGCAAAAACCAGTGTCAGGCAGCTACTGCCAAGGCCAATAAGATAATGGGTTTGCATCAAAGGGGCATAGACGCCCGTGATGAGAACATAGTCCTACCACTTTACAAATCACTGGTTAGACCACACATGGAGTACTGTGTACAGTTCTGGGCTCCTGTGAACAAGACAGACATAGCAGAGCTGGAGAGGGTTCAGAGGAGGGCAACTAAAGTAATAACTGGAATGAGGGATCTACAGTACCCTGAAAGGTTATCAAAATTAGGGTTATTCACTTTAGAAAAAAGACGACTGAGGGGAGATCTAATAACTATGTATAAATATATCAGGGGTCAGTACAGAGATCTCTCCCATCATCTATTTATCCCCAGGACTGTGACTGTGACAAGGGGACATCCTCTGCGTCTGAAGGAAAGAAGGTTTGTACACAAACATAGAAGAGGATTCTTCACTGTAAGAGCAGTGAGACTATGGAACTCTCTGCCTGAGGAGGTGGTGATGGTGAGTACAATAAAAGGAATTCAAGAGGGGACTGGATTTATTTCTGGAGTGTAATAATATTACAGGCTATAGCTACTAGAGAGGGGTCGTTGATCCAGGGAGTTATTCTGATTGCCTGATTGGAGTCGGGAAGAATTTTTTCCCCTTAAGTGAGGAAAATTGGCTTCTGCCTCACAGGGGTTTTTGCCTTCCTCTGGATCAACTTGTAGGAAACAGGCCGAACTGGATGGACAAATGTCTTTTTCGGTCTTATATACAATGTTACAATGTTACATTTAGTACTGGCGGAGGATCCACCAAAGTTATGTATTGGCGGCGCCTCTTCATAACTTTAGTGAAACCACTGCCAGCTTAGGACTTAATTAAGACCGGCATCTAAAACCCTATGTTTTTCTCATACAAGACAATATCTTATTTGTCTTTTGATGCAACAGACTGGTATTACTACATGCTTTAGTTTCTAATAATTTGACCCAAATTCTTCTCCACTGTAGACTTACCCACACACTGTGTAACTATGTCTTTATGTATTTGCTTTGGTATTAGATGTGAACAAAGGGTTTGGCACCTCTGATGATGTTGAAAATCCAGCCAAAATATTTCTATGCATATTTACTCAGGCTGTCATGTTTGTCCAGGATAGGAGAAACTTTCTTGCTTAGAGATTCAACTGGTTAAGAACCAGACCTCTCTTACTGTTATATCAACGGCTGTGAGCCGCCACTGCTCCGCTCACCTTACCCGGCAGCATGGGCAACCTCAAGCTGTCTTCTTCTCTGCTGGTCCAGCTGTTGGGTCCACTGTGTCACTCCACACAGGTTGTGGCCTGCTTGGCCTTTCCATCTGTGCCTGTAGGGTGCACATGCCTGCTCGCAATGGCTCTTAAAGGGCTGCACTCTAATCTTCATCACCCAATGACTGTCAGTGGAAAAGGATCTAGGAATTTTAATAAACAGCAAATTAAGCTGCAAAACCAGTGTCAGGCAGCTACTGCCAAGGCCAATAAGATAATGGGTTGCATCAAAGGGGCATAGACGCCCGTGATGAGAACATAGTCCTACCACTTTACAACATCACTGGTTAGACCACACATGGAGTACTGTGTACAGTTCTGGGCTCCTGTGAACAAGACAGACATAGCAGAGCTGGAGAGGGTTCAGAGGAGGGCAACTAAAGTAATAACTGGAATGAGGGATCTACAGTACCCTGAAAGGTTATCAAAATTAGGATTATTCACTTTAGAAAAAGACGACTGAGGGGAGATCTAATAACTATGTATAAATATATCAGGGGTCAGTACAGAGATCTCTCCCATCATCTATTTATCCCCAGGACTGTGACTGTGACGAGGGGACATCCTCTGCGTCTGAAGGAAAGAAGGTTTCTACACAAACATAGAAGAGGATTCTTCACGGTAAGAGCAGTGAGACTATGGAACTCTCTGCCTGAGGAGGTGGTGATGGTGAGTACAATAAAGGAATTCAAGAGGGGACTGGATTTATTTCTGGAGTGTAATAATATTACAGGCTATAGCTACTAGAGAGGGGTCGTTGATCCAGGGAGTTATTCTGATTGCCTGATTGGAGTCGGGAAGGAATTTTTTTTCCCCTTAAGTGAGGAAAATTGGCTTCTGCCTCACAGGGGTTTTTTGCCTTCCTCTGGATCAACTTGTAGGAAACAGGCCGAACTGGATGGACAAATGTCTTTTTTCGGTCTTATATACAATGTTACAATGTTACATTTAGTACTGGCGGAGGATCCACCAAAGTTATGTATTGGCGGCGCCTCTTCATAACTTTAGTGAAACCACTGCCAGCTTAGGACTTAATTAAGACCGGCATCTAAAACCCCTATGTTTTTCTCATACAAGACAATATCTTATTTGTCTTTTGGTGCAACAGACTGGTATTACTACATGCTTTAGTTTCTAATAATTTGACCCAAATTCTTCTCCACTGTAGACTTACCCACACACTGTGTAACTATGTCTTTATGTATTTGCTTTGGTATTAGATGTGAACAAAGGGTTTGGCACCTCTGATGATGTTGAAAATCCAGCCAAAATATTTCTATGCATATTTACTCAGGCTGTCATGTTTGTCCAGGATGGGAGAAACTTTCTTGCTTAGAGATTCAACTGGTTAAGAACCAGACCTCTCTTACTGTTATATCAACGGCTGTGAGCCGCCACTGCTCCGCTCACCTTACCCGGCAGCATGGGCAACCTCAAGCTGTCTTCTTCTCTGCTGGTCCAGCTGTTGGGTCCACTGTGTCACTCCACACAGGTTGTGGCCTGCTTGGCCTTTCCATCTGTGCCTGTAGGGTGCACATGCCTGCTCGCAATGGCTCTTAAAGGGCTGCACTCTAATCTTCATCACCCAATGACTGTCAGTCCTGGGGTACTTAAGGCACCTTCCCCTGTTGGAAGGTGCCTGAGAAATTAGGTTACTTAGCTTGCTACGTTTCTGTTATGTGCACTGTATCCTGGTGTCTGCCTGTGTACTGATATCTGCCCGTTTACTGTATTCAGACTTGACCTCTGCCAGTCCTCACTTATTTTGTTGCCTGCTCTGGCCTCGGACAAGTTACCTTATTGCATGTACTCAGCCAGTCCTGATGTCGGCCTGTCCCTGACTATAATTTTACTTGACTAAATCAGTGCTCTGCATCTTTGTCCCAGACCACGTGGGTCAGCTGTTAATCACATAGAGACTACTCCAGAAGGTACCGTAGCTGCCTGGTGGTTCCCCTGCAGTGAAGTCCATATCACTGTGTAGAGATTAAAGGGTAAATACCAGGCGACTGCCAGGATAACACCCTTAGGATTAGCCGTAAATTAAATCTGTAGGTTAACATAGTGGTTCCACACCCTCTGCCGTAACACCTACAGGTCAGTAGTGAATATAATAGATGTATCATATTCCTACAGGATGGTAAAAAAATGGTAGGTTCACTTACTATATATACAGTTCTTATACCTCACCGAGATTTCTCTAAATTAGAATAGGCACTGTGATCTTTGGATTGACATTCAGATTCTTGGAATGAATAAAATATCATGCGTGCGTTTAGTCTGTATGTTGGTTTTCAGCTGTGACGTAATGAGCAGAGGACATGGATGACAAGAGGCACTTGACTCTGCATGCACCTAAGAGGGCTTGACAAGATAATAATCCTGATAATAACTCTGCACAGAACAGAAGCCCATGAATAAAATATAACAGCACTAAAATAAGCAGCATGTGAATTTATCATGTACATACGTCTGGTCCCCCAGATAACCATAGACAACCATCTAGTGTTCCATAACCAGGCACGAATACCACACAAAGTAAGGAGAGATACAGACAAGTTGATATAGCACTGGTTTATCTTTGAGTTAACAATGGTAATTAAGTTAAAAAAAACAACAACAAAAAACAACTCAGCTGCCTACCACATCCACTAAGATCAGTCAACCTGATGGTGTCCATACAATGTCAAATTTGGCTGAAAGGGCAATAGCAATCTAGTGTATTATGGCATCCATAAGGGGCATCTGTCAGTAGTTTTGACCATGCTAAACTGCTGACAGCACTAGGTAGGGGCTTAACAGAGCAGTACAAACATGCCTTTTATGGAGCTTTTATCAGGGTTTTATTAGGTAGTGGGAATATAAACTTTTATTCTGCCATATTCTGCTGAAGTGCCCAGGTGGTAGAGCTTCACTATAAAGTGAAAGGGGATCAAATGGGATGGGTCTTAAAGCAGATCAACGCAATGAGCACTTCACACACCTTCTGGACACTTGGTTATAAAAGCTCCACCAAAATTAGGTTTCTGCTGCTCTATTCAGCCCCTAGCTAGTGCTGTCAGCAGTTTAGCATGGTCAAAAATGACACCAGATTCCCTTTAAGGCCACCATACACCCTAGGCTATTGACAGCCGAATGCGCCATTTTCGATGGGATTGGTCAACAAGCCAATGTGCATGGGTGTCAACCGACTCTCCACAAGCAGATGATATTCCGGAGAGAATTCAGTTTAGACGCCTGCATTTTAGTGGAGCAATTCTTTTCTAAAGTGTTGTGGCCATGTATCTATCAAAAAATCCAATATAATACAGACTGTTCGTGATGGTCAATGCTGACACCTGATTCATAATGTTCTCTAATAGACCTCCATCGTCCAGTATGGATATCTGGTTGTTGACATTACAGTTACATTATCAAAAAACCAACACGGTTTCTTATTTTGGTTTATGCTTGCCTAACCTAAACCTGTACTGTCTAGAGCTGGCCGATGCGGCCAGAATGTAATCGATCAATTGTATGTCAGATTACTCGTAACAAAGACCACCATCAGCGTGTAAGACAAAACTAGTAGACAAAAAAAAAAAAGCAGACTGGATTTGTGCAAAGTTGCCTAATGATGAGCTGTAGTTAGCCAATCGTGACATACAGTCGGCAACGGCTAAAATAAATCCAACCCAAAACATCACATTTTGGGCAGACAATAGTCTGATCATGGATATTGTAGATGATTGTTCACCTAAAAATCTCAAACGATGGTCAGACGAAATGGTCAAAAACATTTTGGTGACCGTAATCTTACATGTATGGGCAGCTTAACAGATCCCTTTTCATATCTGGCTACCTATCAAGCATCAAAAGTATTACCATGAACCCTAAATTAGCTATTGTGCCATCGACATATGCCAAAATCTGGATGGCTAAAACTGGATCATTCTAAAGTTCTAAGTTTAAAGCTAGGCCATCGAAGGAAAGGTCCTTAGTTGGTAACAATATACTAAAAAGGTGCTTAAGTTCAACATCTCTTGGTAAAACTAGTCTTGATCTATGAAACGGTCTAACACCAACTTAGGAGTTGATTCATTAGCAGCTATGTAGTTGTGTGTTACAAAGTAGATAAGGACACATGACCACTACCATACAAAGGGTCAAACTGGGCCTCCTTTATGGTACAGGTATCCTAAGTGTTACCTACCCCCTTTCTTGCTATTAATGCAGTTCCTCTGGAAAGTGGACTTACATAGGTTGTCATCACTCAGTAGCAAAGGGTATTAGACCAACTAAGACGTATCCGCCTATCTCTAAGAGCTCCATGGCACTTGTACTGTATGTGAGGTCTGGCCCAACTCTTGGACATAAGATCATTAACCACAACATATTATAATTGGAAGACTTGATGTGTCAACTAATATATTTGAGTTTATATCCATACATGGTTAGCTATCTGACAAACACCGATAGTAAGCAGGAAATAGTGACCTTCTACGCCTTCAACCCAGTCGGTCAATGGTAAAGTTTGGCTCTTAAGATCACCATCTAACATATGCACACAATCCTTCTTTACCTTTTCTTTTGACTTGAGATATTTAAAAATAAGTAGAGCCAGATGACCAGGTTTAAAAAAAAGTAAATTGTTATTCACAACACTAAACAGAGTGACACAAACATTTTTTTCCAAGTTGGTGATCTCTTAGTGAGCCAAAAGAGAAGATAAGAAAAGGAAACAGCAAGGAAAGAGGAAAGGTGAGGAAGGACAATTCAGTAGACAAAATACTTCTGTAGACATTAAAAACAGAGAGCAAACACTTCAAGTGCCAACCCATCCCCATAATATACTAATATACATCCCATAATATTCATGATAATCTACATGGGGTAAGGGATAACTTGGACAGTAAAAGTTAAGGAAAATTTCATCCTATAACTATTAAACATAAAGGCTAAGGCTTTGAAACTGCAAGGTGTGTCTCACCAACATGTAGGGTTGGAGGAGCTTTGCCAGGTTCTCACCGCAATTAAATGAATTCAATTCCATTTTAAGTAGCATGTAGGATAGCCATCATCAACCTGTCAAGTCCAATGCTTGGAAAATCAGGATACTTTCCAAGCATTCAAATATATGCTGTTAATCCAAAAAGGAAAATTCTATAGCAACAAACTACAATCTCACAGCTCGGAGTCATGTACTGTAACTAATTTATATATGAATGTCAATAATAATAGTGTATGATAACGCTAACAAACCAGTGGTCTACCAGTGTGTAGCAGCCAAGAGGAAAAGTGGAGCTTTCCTTTACAGGGTATTCTTTTAGGCTTTAGCTAATTGATCTAAGAAAGTGCATGAATAAGGCATTCTGGGAAGTTCTTGGCTTGAGGAAGGCATCAGCTTAATATATTAAATAACAAAGAAATAGAGGCTTTCTATAAAGTATATTTCTAGACAAAATCACAAAAAATCTAGAGTATGGTAAATAAATAAGAGATCTCTTGTACTGTACTCATTACAAGTTTTCAGAAAATACTGAAATACATTTTTACACATCGTTAAAGGCAATAAACTGTCAAAAAAAGTAAAATCTCAGAATATTGGTACGAGAAAAATTCACAAGGTATAGATAACGTTTATCAATGCTCTATCTAATAAAAGAATATTCTAACTACTATAATACTGCTTCTATGTACAAGAATATAACTACTATAATACTGTCTCCTATGTACAAGAATATAACTACTATAATACTGCCTCCTATGTACAAGAATATAACTACTATAATACTGCCCCCTATGTACAAGGATATAACTACTATAATACTGCTCCTATGTACAAGAATATAACTACTATAATACTGCTCCTATGTATAAGAATATAACTACTATAATACTGCTCCTATGTACAAGAATATAACTACTTTAATACTGCTCCTATGTACAAGAATATAACTACTATAATACTCCTCCTATGTACAAGAATATAACTACTATAATACTGCCTCTTATGTACAAGAATATAACTGCTATAATACTGCCTCCTATGTACAAGAATATAACTGCTATAATACTGCCTCCTATGTACAAAAATATAACTACTATAATACTGCTCCTATGTACAAGAATATAACTACTATAATACTGCTCCTATGTACAAGAATATAACTACTATAATACTGCTCCTATGTACAGGAGTATAACTACTATATTACTGCCTCCTATGTACAAGAATATAACTACTATAATACTGCCTCCTATGTACAAGAATATAACTACTATAATACTGCTCCTATGTACAGGAGTATAACTACTATATTACTGCCTCCTATGTACAAGAATATAACTACTATAATACTGCTCCTATGTACAAGAATATAACTACTATAATACAGATCCTATGTACAAGAATATAACTACTATAATACTCCTATGCCGAATCTACTACTGTACAAGAATATAACTACTATAATGCTGCCTCCTATGTACAAGAATATGTCTACTATAATACTGCCCCCTATGTACAGGAATATAACTACTATAATACTGCCTCCTATGTACAAGAATATAACTACTATAATACTGCATCCTATGTACAAGAATATATCTACTATAATACTGTTCCTATATACAGGAATATAACTACTATAATACTGCACCTATATACAAGAATATAACTACTATAATACTGCTCCTATGTACAAGAATATAACTACTATAATACTGCCTCCTATGTACAAAGAATATAACTACTATAATACTGCTCCTATGTACAAGAATATAACTACTATAATACTGCCTCCTATGTACAAGAATATAACTACTATAATACTGCTCCTATGTACAAGAATATAACTACTATAATACTGCTCCTATGTACAAGAATATAACTACTATAATACTGCTCCTATATACATGAATATAACTACTATAATACTGCTCCTATGTACAAGGATATAACTACTATAATACTGCCTCCTATGTACAAGGATATAACTACTATAATACTGCTCCTATGTACAAGAATATAACTACTATAATACTGCTCCTATGTACAAGAATATAACTACTATAATACTGCTCCTATGTACAAGAATATAACTACTATAATACTGCTCCTATGTACAAGAATATAACTACTATAATACTGCTCCTATGTACAAGAATATAACTACTATAATACTGCTCCTATGTACAAGAATATAACTACTATAATACTGCTCCTATGTACAAGAATATAACTACTATAATACTGCTCCCTATGTACAAGAATATAACTACTATAATACTGCTCCTATGTACAAGAATATAACTACTATAATACTGCTCCTATGTACAAGAATATAACTACTATAATACTGCCTCCTATGTACAAGAATATAACTACTATAATACTCCTCCTATGTACAAGAATATAACTACTATAATACTGCCTCTTATGTACAAGAATATAACTGCTATAATACTGCCTCCTATGTACAAGAATATAACTGCTATAATACTGCCTCCTATGTACAAAAATATAACTACTATAATACTGCTCCTATGTACAAGAATATAACTACTATAATACTGCTCCTATGTACAAGAATATAACTACTATAATACTGCTCCTATGTACAGGAGTATAACTACTATATTACTGCCTCCTATGTACAAGAATATAACTACTATAATACTGCCTCCTATGTACAAGAATATAACTACTATAATACTGCTCCTATGTACAGGAGTATAACTACTATATTACTGCCTCCTATGTACAAGAATATAACTACTATAATACTGCTCCTATGTACAAGAATATAACTACTATAATACAGATCCTATGTACAAGAATATAACTACTATAATACTGCCTCCTATGTACAAGAATATAACTACTATAATGCTGCCTCCTATGTACAAGAATATGTCTACTATAATACTGCCCCTATGTACAGGAATATAACTACTATAATACTGCCTCCTATGTACAAGAATATAACTACTATAATACTGCATCCTATGTACAAGAATATATCTACTATAATACTGTTCCTATATACAGGAATATAACTACTATAATACTGCACCTATATACAAGAATATAACTACTATAATACTGCTCCTATGTACAAGAATATAACTACTATAATACTGCCTCCTATGTAAAAGAATATAACTACTATAATACTGCTCCTATGTACAAGAATATAACTACTATAATACTGCCCCCTATGTACAAGAATATAACTACTATAATACTGCCTCCTATGTACAAGAATATAACTACTATAATACTGCTCCTATGTACAAGAATATAACTACTATAATACTGCTCCTATATACATGAATATAACTACTATAATACTGCCCCTATGTACAAGGATATAACTACTATAATACTGCCCCCTATGTACAAGGATATAACTACTATAATACTGCTCCTATATACAGGAATATAACTACTATAATACTGCCCCCTATGTACAAGAATATAACTACTATAATACTGCTCCTATGTACATGAATATAACTACTATAATACTGCTCCTATGTACAAGAATATAACTACTATAATACTGCCTCCTATGTACAAGAATATAACTACTATAATACTGCTCCTATGTACAAGAATATAACTACTATAATACTGCCTCCTTGCTGAGAGGTTGTGTGTCAGGAGCTCTCCTGAGGCCTTGGATGTCTGGAGAAAATCCAGGGAGTGGCCACCCCTGGGAAGCTCCCAAGCAAGGCCCAGGCTTCTAGGCCAAATCTGGGAAGCACCCAGACAACTCCGTCAGGGGATGTAAATCCCAAAGTTTCTATGGACAGAAAGTATGTCAGCAGTAACAGTTCCAGTGTAAGAGAAGAAGAAGGAAAAAGTAAGTGTCCGGTGAAACCACCTGCCAGTGTGAATGAAGGATCACCTGTGTGCAAGACCACACTGTTGGAGAGTCCAGAAGTAAGAACCGTGCAGAGTGTGCAGGAGGTGAGACAATCTCCATTGCCGGCCTCAGGTGGACAATCCACCTCCACCCCTGGGAGGCAGAGGAGAACATCTCAGGAAAAGCAAACCATCCAGGAGAATCTGCAGCAGCGTGTGGTGATAGATTCTGAGCGCAGAAGGTCTGGGGGCATGCAAGCTGTGAAGGAGATCAAAGGCAGTAATGGAGGAAGACCTCAAGGTGCTACCAGTACCGTCTTTGCTACACAGCCGGGATCCAGTCGCCCACCATGAGATTGTGACCCAAGAGCAGTGACAGCATCTGCAAAACTCCAGGGACTGCAAGGTTCTGCACCAAAAATGCAGAGTCTCATACCAGGACAGACAGAAACCTGTACTGCAAATAAACAGCCTGCAAAACTCCGCAGCAGCAATCAGAGGCCTCCAGAGCAGCCACCTGAGCTCCACCTGGCTGAGCAGATCCCAGCGCTGGTGAGGAGAATGGAGACGCTGAGGAAACTTAAGCTGTACCTGCAAAAACAGATAAACTGCACATACAAACTGAAGGCTGCAAACCCAGGGAAGCAGGCCTTACTGGACAAGAAGCTGGACTCACTGGCCAAGGAACTCGCTGACAATGCGCAGGAGATCGACTCTGTCTTGGAGAAAATGGGACCAGTGGGAGAGACATACAGGAACCAGCAGAGGTTTGAGAAGGACAAAAACTCTGGGACCAAATCAACATCTAGGTCTGAAACCCTGCAGTCCCACGTAAGACCCATATTACAGTTAGCAACTCTTCCCTTTGAGGAGAGAAAGTTGTACAAGAAAAGAACATCTAAGAAACAAGAGCCAAGTCCTGCATCAGCCCCCGGTGAGGTACTACAAGTCCCAGCAGTAAGTACTGCACAAAATGAAAACTGTGGACTTTTACCTGATGACAGCAATGAAGTGGCAGTGTAGATACCACAAGTCCCAGGAGGCAGTGCACTGCAGGAGGACTGTGGACTAACAGCTGCAGGTAACACTGTAGCAGCACCTCAGGGTGTGTCTGAGAAGGACGCTCAGGACTGTGGTGTGCACGGGGTTAATACTCAGGACTGTAATGCTGCTGAAATGTCTGTCTCTGTGGGTGATAATGTCCCAGCTGAGGAGTCCTCTATGGCTGCTATGTCTGATGTCTCTGTGGGTGATAATGTCCCAGCTGAGGAGTCCTCTATGGCTGCTATGTCTGATGTCGCTGATGTCTCTGTGTGTGATAATGTCCCAGCTGAGGAGTCCTCTATGGCAGCCATGTCTGATGTCTCTGTGGGTGATAATGTCCCAGCTGAGGAGTCCTCTATGGCTGCTATGTCTGATGTCGCTGATTACTCTGTGGGTGATAATGTCCCAGCTGAGGAGTCCTCTATGGCAGCCATGTCTGATGTCTCTGTGGGTGATAATGTCCCAGCTGAGGAGTCCTCTATGGCTGCCATGTCTGATGTCGCTGATATCTCTGTGTGTGTGATAATGTCCCAGCTGAGGCGTCCTCTATGGCAGCTATGTCTGATGTCGCTGATTACTCTGTGGGTGATAATGTCCCAGCTGAGGAGTCCTCTATGGCAGCCATGTCTAAAGTCTCTGTGTGTGATAATGTCCCAGCTGAGGAGTCCTCTATGGCTGCTATGTCTGATGTCTCTGTGGGTGATAATGTCCCAGCTGAGGAGTCCTCTATGGCTGCTATGTCTGATGTCTCTGTGGGTGATAATATCCCAGCTGAGGAGTCCTCTATGGCTGCTATGTCTGATGTCTCTGTAAGTGATAATGTCCCAGCTGAGGAGTCCTCTATGGCAGCTATGTCTGATGTCTCTGTGTGTGATAATGTCCCAGCTGAGGAGTCCTCTATGGCAGCTATGTCTGATGTCTCTGTAAGTGATAATGTCCCAGCTGAGGATTCATCTATGGCTGCTATGTCTGATGTCTCTGTGTGTGATAATGTCCCAGCTGAGGATTCATCTATGGCTGCTATGTCTGATGTCTCTGTGTGTGATAATGTCCCAGCTGAGGCGTCCTCTATGGCAGCTATGTCTGATGTCTCTGTGTGTGATAATGTCCCAGCTGAGGAGTCCTCTATGGCTGCTATGTCTGATGTCTCTGTGGGTGATAATGTCCCAGCTAAGGAGTCCTCTATGGCAGCCATGTCTGATGTCTCTGTGTGTGATAATGTCCCAGCGGAGGAGTCATCTATGGCTGCTATGTCTGATGTCTCTGTGAGTGATAATGTCCCAGCTGAGGAGTCCTCTATGGCTGAGATGTCTGATGTCTCTGTAGGTGATAATGTCCCAGCTAAGGAGTCCTCTATGGCTGCCATGTCTAAAGTCTCTGTGGGTGATAATGTCCCAGCTGAGGAGTCCTCTATGGCTGCTATGTCTGATGTCTCTGTGTGTGATAATGTCCCAGCGGAGGAGTCATCTATGGCTTCTATGTCTGAAGTCTCCTGGCAGTAATAAACCTCCCAGACAGACAGGGCTATGATATAAGCTTCAAGCTGATGTCTGATCTGGACTGGTTCTGGTCTCTCTACACCCGGGTCAGAGATACTGAGGGGTGGAATAAGTTCAGCTTCATTCCCATCTCTAAGCCTGACACTGTAAATGTCACCATCATTTTCTGGAACGAGTCTGTCCCCTCTCGGGATATTATAATTTGGCTCAGGAGGCATTGTGACCTCAAGTCAAACCTGACCAAGACCAGGGATGAGGATGGAATCTGGACCAGGGGGTGGAGGGTCCTGGTTACATTGCACCAGCACCAGAACATCACCCATCACCTTCCTAATTCCTTCTTCATTGGCCGGGAGAAAGGGGTTTGTTTCTATGCTGGTCAGCCCAGGCTATGCTTTAAGTGTGGGAAATCGGGTCACGTGGCGAGTGTCTGCACCATGATGAAGTGCAGCCTGTGTGGGGACATCGGCCATGTGAGCGCCACCTGCCAGAACATAAGGTGTAACCTGTGCGGTAACATCGGTCACCCCCATAGAGACTGTCCTGAAGCGTGGCATAACATCTGTAGAGATCTCCCTGATGAGGACTTGGTGGAAGGGGCAGATGTCCCAGATGAGGAGCAGGAGGAGGAGGCGCTATTGTCAGGGTCATTGTACACAGTGCCAGAGACCCCACACATGAGTAGTACTGTGCCGGACCACCCGCAGGCAGGTAACACCGAGGGGGACATGGAGGTTGTGGAGCAGCCTGTAGAGCATCCAGTGTCTGTCTCCTCCCCTGCCCCAGCACTCACCACTGGGGAAAATAAAATCCTTAAAAAAGGAAGAAAGATTAGTCCAGCCGCAGGCCTGAGAGTGAATGGACCACTGTCCAAAAACCCACTAAAATGAGAGTGGACAGGCAGGCTGATGGAACTGTAACGACCAACAGATACGGTGTGCTCTCCGAGTCAGATGGAGAGGTAGAAATAGAGAGAGAGCTGAAGCGTATGATGGCGGAATGTGATGATGACCCAGGAGGAGATCCTCCCACAAAAAGGAGACCTCTTCATGCCGAGTCACAGTCTGTATGGGATATGGAAACTGGTAGTCAGCAAGAAAATTCTGACTCTGATTTATGATGATGGGGGTTATCTTTCTTCTTCTTCTCCTGATGGCAGACTTCCATCTTAAAGTGGTCACCAGCAATGTGAATAGCATTAGAGCTAGAAGGACCAGACATGCCGTCTCACGAACACCTGAGATACCTCAAGGCCGATGTGTTTTTCTTGCAAGAGACACGCTTAAACACCTTAGGTCTCATACGAGAGGCAGAGCGAGAGTGGCAGTCTGGTCCGTCCTTTTGGTCGATGTCTGTGGAGCCTTATGCCGGGGTCTCTATCTTGTTTAACACCCATGATGTAATTGTACATAGACTAACGGAGATCTCGATGGGAAGGTGCCTGCTGCTAGAGATTACCATCCGAGGTAGAAGACTCCGGCTTATTAACGTCTATGGGCCACAGACAGTGAGCGAAAGGACTCAGCTTTTAATGATGTTAAGCCATACTTATTCACATCTATTCCTATTATCATGGCTGGAGACTTTAATGCCACCACTACAACCAGTGACAGGCCTAGTGGTAGACCCCTTACTAGGGACTGTAAGGTCCTAAACAACATTATTCTGCATGCCGGCCTGTCTGATGTTTTTGTACAGGGTGGTAGGCGTCCAAAGTTCACTTACACCTGTGCAGGACGCAGTAGTAGGATAGATCTGGCTCTGGTGAGTCCTACTGAAGCCATCAGTGAAAGAAGGGAAAGACAGTCCCTTATTCTGACCATTTGGCCTTGTACTTTTGTTTGGGTGCCACTAAGCATCCAGATCTTGGTAGAGGGCTATGGAAACTGAACGCTAGTCTTTTAGATGATAGCTCTGTCCAGGAATACATTCACTCTTTCTTTCAGAACCAACTTGACAGAGTGGATTTCTATGAGAACATGGCTGACTGGTGGGAGGATGTCAAGGAGGAGATCAGGTCCCTCTTACAGAGACTGTCAATTAAGAAGGGAAAGAGTAAGTATGGCCAGTATCTGAGACTGCGCAAAGAATTGGAGTCACTCTATTCGATGGGTGGGGATGACCAACAAAGGATTGACCGGCTGAAATCTGAGATAAGGCAGTATCAGTACAGCAGGTACACCTCCCTGGTAGCTGAACGGGATTATGGGTCCTTAGGGGCTCCTGATCCCTTTGAGAACTGCCGGGAGCGCGTGGCTAAAAACTGATCACAGGTCTCACTGACTCCCAGGGTGTTTTACAAGAATCTCGGGAGGGTATCCTGGGGGTGGTGAGATGCTACTATGCTGACTTGTTTCAGAGGAAGGCTTTGGATAAGGAAAAAGTGACCCAATTTTGGAGGCAACTCCAGGGCCTGATACTAGAGATTTGGACTTTTCTCCTTTAACAGCAGAAATAACGGTGGAGGAGATAAAAGAGGCGATTGATAAATTACATCTGAAGAAGGCACCAGGTCCAGACGGTATTACTGCAGAATTTTATAAGAAGTTCAGAGACCTCTTAGCTCCAATCCTCGTGGACGTGTACAGAAATTGTCTAGAAAATCACCTGATGCCTCCGTCCATGAGGGTGTCCTCGTTAATTCTGCTGTCTAAAGGGAAAGAGCCTAGTGACATCAAGAACTGGAGGCCGATTGCCCTCTTGAATGTCGACAGGAAGATTCTGTCAAAAATTCTGTTCTCTAGGTTAGTCTGTTTGTCCCGGGCACTGTTGGCAGGCTGTCAGTTCGGCACAGTAAAAGGGCGGAACATCTCTGGAGCAGTCATCTCGATAAGGGAGATGTTTGAGAGATGTAAAGCTCTGAGGTGTGGGAGATATGTTGTAGGTCTGGACCAGGCTAAAGCCTTTGACAGAGTAGACCACGAGTATCTATGGGCCACTTTGTCAAAGTACGGTATTCCGGGACAATTTGTAGATTGGCTGAAAACTTTGTATAGAGAGGCTGAGAGCTTTCCTCTAATCAATGGTTGGCAGGGTGACACATTCAGGGTTGAGGCTGGGGTGAGACAGGGTTGCCCACTGAGTCCACTGCTGTATGTGTTTGCCTTAGACCCGTTCCTGAGGTCACTGCAGGAGTGTGATTTTCAGGGGTGCCGGTCCCCATTGCCTGCCCCTGAGTGTTGTTGCCTACGCGGATGATGTGACTGTGGTGATATCTGAGCCTCGTGAGGTGGAGATGTTGTCTGCAGCCATCAGAAGCTACTCGGAGGCCTCAGGGTCTCTGGTCAACCTTGAGAAGAGTCAAGCTTTCTGGACATCGGATACTGACCCTGATTTTGATCTGCCACAGGTTGCGAAGGCCTCCACCCATATTAAAATCCTTGGGGTTAAATTTGGTAGGGAAGATAATGCCAAACTAAATTGGGAGGAAAAGTTGGATGCCGGAAATGTACAAAGGTTCAGCGATGGAAGAACTGGAGGCTGACCTATAGAGAAAGGGTTACTATGCTGAAGACTTACCTGGTCCCCGTCTTCTTGTACATCTCTGTCGTCTTTCCTTTGCCAGAATCTTTCTCGGCTAGGCTCTTTAGCCTGTTCTTCCAGCTGTTATGGGGAACAGGTTGAACCCAGTAAAAGAGGGATCACCTACCTACAGAGGAGAGAGGTGGGCTGGATATGTTAAATCCAAGGGTTTTCTTTGACTCCATGTTTCTTAAAGTTAATTTTGGTGACCTGGACTCAAACAACAGTCCCCTGTGGGTGAATAGTATCAGGGATTGGATATTGCCTTTGCAGAACCTTGGATGCGAGGCGGCAGTCTCAAGAGGGGCCGATTGACTCGTGACTTCCTCCCCAGTACCTGGACTATGGTGTAAGATGTCTGAAGAAATGGAGTATAGACAAGTCTTTCATTGAGAGTAAAACCAGGAAAGATCTATACTCCAGAGTATGTAGGACCTTCTACTGTTTACAGCTAGCACTTCCAGACTGTCCAACCTCAACCTTACAGGATAGTCTGAGGCTTCTGAATGGACCAAGGCTGCCCCCTAAGTTCTGTGATATTGGCTGGCTCTCATTGCAGGGAAAACTCTTTGTCAGGGGAATCTAAAATTCCTCAGTGTGTCAGATCGCATGTGTCCCTTAGGTTGTCAGCAGGAGGAGACTATGCTCCATTTTATATCAGAGTGCTGGGGTGGGCTGAAAATCTGGCATGACATATCCGCCAAGCTAAAAATCCCGTCATTACAGTCCCTAAAATACCCAGAAATCCTTTATGGTGTCACATCTCATGTGAATAACATCGACCGGGGACCATGTATCTGATAATCACCGTCATCAAATATTACCACTGGCAAACCAGAACCCGAGTGTCCATCCATAACGAGCCATTCCATCATACCACAGCTATAACCCTCATCATGTCAGAACTCAGGTGGATCCGGTCATTAGAGGTCAGGAAAAAGGGGAAAATATAAAACTATGGAGGAATGTCCATCTAGACTGACGGTTCAAGTGTACGATGTAACTGTGTTTGTTTTCTTATTTTATTTTACTTTTCTTCTTTTTCTGCTTTAGCTAAAATGTACTTTTAAGTTACAGTTAATATGCATTTTATTTTCTGATGAACATGTATAATTTATACTGAATGATGAAAAAGTCTGATTTATTATGATGAAAAAGTATTTCTGTATTTATGTTTGTTTTATACCAATAAAAATTGCCTCCTATGTACAAGAATATAACTACTATAATACTGCCTCCTATGTACAAGAATATAACTACTATAATACTGCCTCCTATGTACAAGAATATAACTACTATAATACTGCTCCTATGTACAAGAATATAACTACTATAATACTGCTCCTATGTACAAGAATATAACTACTATAATACTGCTCCTATGTACAAGAATATAACTACTATAATACTGCCTCCTATGTACAAGAATATAACTACTATAATACTGCTCCTATGTACAAGAATATAACTACTATAATACTGCCTCCTATGTACAAGAATATAACTACTATAATACTGCTCCTATGTACAAGAATATAACTACTATAATACTGCTCCTATGTACAAGAATATAACTACTATAATACTGCTCCTATGTACAAGAATATAACTACTATAATACTGCTCCTATGTACAAGAATATAACTACTATAATACTGCCTCCTATGTACAAGAATATAACTACTATAATACTGCTCCTATGTACAAGAATATAACTACTATAATACTGCTCCTATGTACAAGAATATAACTACTATAATACTGCCTCCTATGTACAAGAATATAACTACTATAATACTGCTCCTATGTACAAGAATATAACTACTATAATACTGCTCCTATGTACAGGAATATAACTACTATAATACTGCTCCTATGTACAGGAATATAACTACTATAATACTGCTCCTATGTACAAGAATATAACTACTATAATACTGCTCCTATGTACAAGAATATAACTACTATAATACTGCCTCCTATGTACAAGAATATAACTACTATAATACTGCTCCTATGTACAAGAATATAACTACTATAATACTGCTCCTATGTACAAGAATATAACTACTATAATACTGCTCCTATGTACAAGAATATAACTACTATAATACTGCTCCTATGTACAAGAATATAACTACTATAATACTGCTCCTATGTACAAGAATATAACTACTATAATACTGCTCCTATGTACAAGAATATAACTACTATAATACTGCTCCTATGTACAAGAATATAACTACTATAATACTGCTCCTATGTACAAGAATATAACTACTATAATACTGCTCCTATGTACAAGAATATAACTACTATAATACTGCTCCTATGTACAAGAATATAACTACTATAATACTGCTCCTATGTACAAGAATATAACTACTATAATACTGCTCCTATGTACAAGAATATAACTACTATAATACTGCTCCTATGTACAAGAATATAACTACTATAATACTGCTCCTATGTACAAGAATATAACTACTATAATACTGCTCCTATGTACAAGAATATAACTACTATGGGGGCGGAGCCTGACTGAGCTGCTGAATGGCCGCGTTTGTCTGAGCTCCTCCAACTCATCAGCAACTCACCCTCCTAATTCGCTGCCTAACTGCACCAGCATGGGGAAAACTGGCAAAGAGAAGACCAAAGACACCCTGGGTCTCTCCCAAAGCCGCACCAAGCAGCCAGAAATTTAGAAATTCCTAAAAAGGACTCCGAGACCTGCTGCCTCGGCTAAGCCCAAAATGGCGGAGAGCCAGGCTCCTGATTCAGACGCAGGAGACTTATCAGATGCCAACTAAAAGTCAGTAGACGCAAGAGTAGTGCGGGTACTGACTGTTGCTCAAACAATGAAAAATAATCTAAACTAAAGAGAGCAACAATGCTATTAAAAAATATAGTTTATTAAGTAATGTTAATACCAAACATGCCCCCACAAGACTAACTCCATGTATATAAGACACAAAGAAACACCAAAAGAGGTCAGTAGGGACCGGGACTAACACCGGCCTATGACTCAGAAGTCCCTAATCCGCCCCTACTTGGCCTGAAAACCCCTAGTCAAAAAATCACAGGGTCCAAAAAGCCCTGCAAGGGGTGGCCGTGTGCCGGAACCTCACCCTGGTCAACTGACCCTAGTCTGGATAGGGGTCGAGGACCGGTCCCATACAAAATACATATACGAGGTGTACGAAAATCCCCACCATGTAAAGATACAATGGGGGGTCAAGGAAGACAGGCAAAACACATAAAGGTCTTGGTGCAGCAAAAGCGTTCCAACGCGTTTCTTCAAAAAAGCGCACCTACACTCAGTCAAGGCCCATGAGTCATCAGGGAACGCTGGGCCAGTATGCAGATAATGTGCACAGATGCCAAAATAAAATACAATTATACTTAGACCGTGAGATCACATCAAATCCGAGCTGCGGCGTATGGCTGCGGCTTCATGAGGGAGCCAGGACCTGTAACAATAGAGTAAGGTATCCCTTAAGCATAACAGGTCCTGGACCGATAAACCAGGTTGCCACCATAAACATAGAAAGACAAGGGTGCTCCATGTCCACCAGTGTTAAAGTAAAACATGTATACACTTACATATGCTGCAGGTCGGCCAAAGTGTATGACCTCAGACCGCGTACCGATGTGGCGTCTCGTCCCTGTGCATGCCTCCCTAACTATGAGGGAGACCACCCCCTATTTAAAAGTCCTGGGGGGAAAGTATTACCGGGTCAAAACTTCGCGCCCAGCCAAAAACGTCACAGGTCGCGTCACATAGGAGATAGTGCGCAGGCGCAGTTCACCTCCGATCACGCTGGGAGCCGGTGTATCCAGCCGATGTTACGGTGCATGCGTACAGGTCACGGCTCCATGAGGACGTCATAGAGGGCGTCCATTCAGAACAGTGTGGGCGGAAGTGCTGGTAACTAGAATGACACACTAGCGGCGTCCAGTGTGATAGATAACAAACGTCTGCAGTTTCCTTTATGGGGATTGAGCGCGTTCACAAATCAAACCGTGGGGGAGATTGGGATAAAAAGATCCTTCAACAGGAGACACGGTGGATCTTCAGGTTGAATACCACCAGCCCCCACGGTTTGAATGAGCAATTGAATTTTAGTTCATTCCTCTAATCACTGATTTAAGGGTTTTAGTCTATTTTTGATTTTGATAATTCCTGACCCTGCCGACGCAGGTGTATTGCCTGGGATGGCTCTCTATCCCAGGTATATGGACCGACAAGTGATCTTGGGTCCGTTCTGGTGCACCTGAGGACTCCGCCCTAAATGTCCTGTAGGGCTGCTTGATTGCCCTTTATATGTCTCTATGTGGGCTGCAGAGTAGCAGCGGTATATTTTATATGTCCGCTCCTCTGCCCTTTAGCCCATCTATCAATATGGATGTGGTTCACATGGTGAATGGGATGTCCAGATGGGACTCCCATTCATGGATGAGACACCCCTGTGTCCGCCCATGTGTCACTCTAAGTACGTTTGCTATCTATCACACTGGACGCCGCTAGTGTGTCGCTTCAGTCAGATCCCAGCACTTCCGCCCACACTGTTCTGAATGGACGCCCTCTATGACGTCCTCATGGAGCCGTGACCTGTACGCATGCACCGTAACATCGGCTGGATACACCGGCTCCCAGCGTGATCGGAGGTGAACTGCGCCTGCGCACTATCTCCTATGTGACGCGATCTGTGACGCTTTGGCTGGGCGCGAAGTTTTGACCCGGTAATACTTTCCCCCCAGGACTTTTAAATAGGGGGTGGTCTCCCTCATAGTTAGGGAGGCATGCACAGGGACGAGACGCCACATCGGTACGCGGTCTGAGGTCATACACTTTGGCCGACCTGCAGCATATGTAAGTGTATACATGTTTTACTTTAACACTGGTGGACATGGAGCACCCTTGTCTTTCTATGTTTATGGTGGCAACCTGGTTTATCGGTCCAGGACCTGTTATGCTTAAGGGATACCTTACTCTATTGTTACAGGTCCTGGCTCCCTCATGAAGCCGCAGCCATACGCCGCAGCTCGGATTTGATGTGATCTCACGGTCTAAGTATAATTGTATTTTATTTTGGCATCTGTGCACATTATCTGCATACTGGCCCAGCGTTCCCTGATGACTCATGGGCCTTGCCTGAGTGTAGGTGCGCTTTTTTGAAGAAACGCGTTGGAACGCTTTTGCTGCACCAAGACCTTTATGTGTTTTGCCTGTCTTCCTTGACCCCCCATTGTATCTTTACATGGTGGGGATTTTCGTACACCTCGTATATGTATTTTGTATGGGACCGGTCCTCGACCCCTATCCAGACTAGGGTCAGTTGACCAGGGTGAGGTTCCGGCACACGGCCACCCCTTGCGGGGCTTTTTGGACCCTGTGATTTTTTTGACTAGGGGTTTTCAGGCCAAGTAGGGGCGGATTCGGGACTTCTGAGTCATAGGCCGTGGTTAGTCCCGGTCCCTACTGACCTCTTTTGGTGTTTCTTTGTGTCTGAGTCTGATATACATGGAGTTAGTCTTGTGGGGCGTGTTTGGTATTAACATTACATAATAAACTATATTTTTTAATAGCATTGTTGCTCCCTTTAGCTTAGTTTATGACTTATCAGATGCAGTAAGCCGTTCAGACATCTCTGAATCCAGACACAGCGATCCTACTATCTCCTCATCAGTGTTTAGAGAAATCCTGGACATAGCCCTGACACCTCTAAAAAAGCATCTATCCGACATCAAACAAAGAGACATGTCTCACATCTCGGCTATTAAAGATGCCTCTGGAACACATCTCAAATCCACACCGGACATAGTCCGGGCATTCTGCGACTACTATGACCAATTGTACAACCCCCCCCAGACCAGAGATCCCCATTAGATGTGGTGGAGAAGACAAATAAATTCCTGGACGAATTGTCCCTTCCGTCTGTTGCAGGAGACAAATCCTCGAAACTGATAGCACCGGTAACTGACGCTGAGGTGATAAAAGTCCTAGCTACAATCCCTCAGGCAAAAGCCCTGGCCCGGATGGATTCCCCATCCTTTATTACAAGATATTCAAGGACACCTTAGTCCCACACTTCAGAACCTTGTGTAACCACCTCCAATCAGGCGGCACCCTTCCACCGCAAGCCTTAGAAGCACACATTACCATTATTCCCAAACCAAACAAAGACCTCACTCTATGCAGGAATTATCGCCCGATATCTCTCCTAAACACTGATATCAAATGGTGGGCGAAGATACTAGCCCTTCCTCCAGGATGTCCTGCCAGACATTATAAACAGGGAGCAGGTTGGCTATGTCACGGGCAGACAGGGGAATGAAAACACACTGCGTTTGCTGCACCTAATCAACTGGGACAAATCCAAATCAGTCCCTCTGACACTTCTTGGCACAGACGCGAGAAGGCCTTCGACAGGGTGAGCTGGAGTTACATGACCCTTACCATGTCGAACTTCGGCATTCTGTCACAGCTTATTTCGGCGATTCTAACGCTTTATTCAGCCCCGTCTGCCCGGGTCAAGGTCAACGGCTCCCTCTCCCCACCCTTTACCATTACCAATGGCACCAGGCAGGGCTGCCCCTGTCTCGGCATTGTTCACCATGTTGATGGAATCTCTTATGCCGGGTTCGTCAGGACCCTGACATTCAAGGGCTCACTATTGGTAACCAGACCCACCTCACCGCAGCTTTTGTAGATGATTTACTGATCATGACATCCAACCCGTTAACCTCCTTCCCCAAACTGCTTACCATTTTCAAGGAATTTGGATCCCTGTCTAATTTTAAAATAAACTACAATAAATCCCAAGCCCTCAACATAACCTGCCCCCCCCTCCATGATCAACACACTTAAACGATCTACCCCATTTGCTTGGGCCCCCAATTCAATCCAGTATTTGTGACTACACATCTCAGCCAAACTAACCGAGCTATCCGCTCTAAACTACCTTCCGCTCCTCAAAGATGTTAGGCTTCATCTACAAACACTGAAATTACCGTTTATATCTTGGATGGGGAGAAAGAACTACCTGAAGACATTTATTGTTTCCAAATTTACATACCTCTTACAAACGCTCCCATTATGGTTACCCAACTCTTACTTTACTGAAGTGAAAAGAATATTCTCGTCCTTTATCTGGAAAGGTAAAAGGGCCAGAATAGCCTACTTGACCTTTACCAGAGAAAAAAGATTTGGTGGCTTTGGACTCCCGATATCCGCCACTACTACAAAGCCTCTCAGATTAATAAAGGACTTGAATTACTGGCGGACCAGACAACGTCATTGTGTGCACATCTAGAATCCACCATTATCACCTATAGAGAGAAGCTAATCCTATGGGGTATTCGCCCGTGCCTGTTCAACACAGTCAACGTTTCCCCAATATGGAAAGCAATGCTGACAGAGTGGTCCAAGCTATTTTTCACTAAAGAATTGAGGTTTCCACATATACGCCTCCCTTACCTCTGTTACAAGCATATCTCCATACTGATAAACTAGCACCCTCGGGCATCTGGGCGACCCTCCAGGGACACACCCTAGAGAAGATATGTGGGCCCAACGGCGATTGGGACTGGAAGCCCATCCTTGACCTGCCTCATACGAAAGAGGCCTCCTTCCTTCACCTCATAGGCTTCAGGAGCGATATTAAGAAGCTCCGTCTGCCCCCCTTCCTCACAACTCCCTACCTGGCTTGAAGAAAAGATAGGCAAAAGACCCTCCGCTCGCAAAGCACTATCCGTTATGTATAAGACGCTGCTCTCCTCCACGCCTACGGCCCTTCCCCACATAGCGGCCTGGGAACGTGAGCTTTCTATTATGTTAACTGCCCCTGAGAGGGCGTCGATACTAGCTAACGCCCATGGTTTCTCACGCTGCATCACTATCCAGGAAAATTCATTTAAACTTACAACGCGGTGGTACAAAACCCCGATCTTCTTACACAATTTGAATCTGGATATACCGGAGGTGTGCTGGAGGTGTGGAGTAGAGCCAGGCTCATTGTCGCATATCTGGTGGGAATGCTACAAAATACGCCCTTTTGGACACAAATTGAGCGAATCATTAACCAGATCTGCAACACACAAACACCGATACAGCTGGACTCGAACCCTCTCTCACCCCATCTAGGCGCAGCCTCCCCACAATGCTTATAACCTCAGCTAGGCTTATAATCCCTTTGCTTTGAAAATGTGAATCCGCCCCCTTCCATTGCCTCTTGGACAAAGAAGACGGACCAAATATATAGGTTTGAAGAACTTACGTCCTATGAACAAAACACCAGACAGAAATTCTTGGCTACCTGACATCCATGGAAACAATACGGAAACTTCCCCTGATTCACTCAGGATTACATACCCCACATGACCTGATATCACCCCCCCACCCCATCCTACGTGTCTTGTCATCCCCCCCTGTTTGTCTTGTCTCGTCTATTGTTAGTACTTAGTCCTAAGGTAGCTATGGAGCGTATAGCTCAGTTTTTGAGAAAATAACCGTGCTTATCCACTGTGAGCTCTTGATAACATGTTATGATCACTACATATGTGGATTGTAAATAACGTCTTGTATCAGATCTATACTTCAGGAACCTGGAGTCTGCGACTCCAGATTCCATATTGTTATGGATTTATTTGTTGCCTTTGTCATATGTCAGTTATCTTTACTAATAAAAAGACAATTTGGAAAGAATATAACTACTATAATACTGCCTCCTATGTACAAGAATATAACTACTATAATACTGCTCCTATGTACAAGAATATAACTACTATAATACTGCTCCTATGTACAAGAATATAACTACTATAATACTGCTCCTATGTACAAGAATATAACTACTATAATACTGCTCCTATGTACAAGAATATAACTACTATAATACTGCTCCTATGTACAAGAATATAACTGCTATAATACTGCTCCTATGTACAAGAATATAACTACTATAATACTGCTCCTATGTACAAGACTATAACTACTATAATACTGCCTCCTATGTACAAGAATATAACTACTATAATACTGCTCCTATGTACAAGAATATAACTACTATAATACTGCTCCTATGTACAAGAATATAACTACTATAATACTGCTCCTATGTACAAGAATATAACTACTATAATACTGCTCCTATGTAGAAGAATATAACTACTATAATACTGCTCCTATGTACAAGAATATAACTACTATAATACTGCTCCTATGTACAAGAATATAACTACTATAATACTGCTCCTATGTACAAGAATATAACTACTATAATACTGCCTCCTATGTACAAGAATATAACTACTATAATACTGCTCCTATGTACAAGAATATAACTACTATAATACTGCTCCTATGTACAAGAATATAACTACTATAATACTGCTCCTATGTACAAGAATATAACTACTATAATACTGCTCCTATGTACAAGAATATAACTACTATAATACTGCTCCTATGTACAAGAATATAACTACTATAATACTGCTCCTATGTACAAGAATATAACTACTATAATACTGCCTCCTATGTACAAGAATATAACTACTATAATACTGCTCCTATGTACAAGAATATAACTACTATAATACTGCTCCTATGTACAAGACTATAACTACTATAATACTGCTCCTATGTACAAGACTATAACTACTATAATACTGCTCCTATGTACAAGAATATAACTACTATAATACTGCTCCTATGTACAAGAATATAACTACTATAATACTGCCTGCTATGTACAAGAATATAACTACTATAATACTGCTCCTATGTATAAGAATATAACTACTATAATACTGCTCCTATGTGCAAGAATATAACTACTATAATACTGCTCCTATGTACAAGAATATAACTACTATAATACTGTTCCTATGTACAAGAATATAACTACTATAATACTGCTCCTATGTACAAGAATATAACTACTATAATACTGCCTCCTATGTACAAGAATATAACTACTATAATACTGCCTCCTATGTACAAGAATTTAACTACTATCATACTGCTCCTATGTACAAGAATATAACTACTATAATACTACTTCTACGTACAACAATATAACCACTATTGTATTCTACGATAATACCGCTTTCTCATAAGCACACATACATTGACTAATGGAAAAAAATGCAGATGTAGCAGTGCCGAGTTCAGTGCTGCAGCAGGCCGCTGTCATTTACCCCAGGCATGGTGACATCTTGAAAGGTTATTTGTGATTTTCCATTGGACTGCTGGTTAATCGCAACCCTTATGAAGAAACCAGATTCTTGTCATACCCAGCTCTGCTACATCTGCATATGCTGATCCTCAGGCATAAGTAATAGTATATGCGGATGATCTATAAGTCTATTGGCCGCACTTGGTATTCAGTAAACATATATACATGGGTGTCTCCCTTCAGTCTTTGTCTGTGTTTCCCCCACAGCCCCCACTCGACTCCTGGTGACGCAGGACTCTCTGCAGTGCAGAATGAGTCATTGTAAGTCCGAGGAGAGTTTAATCACGGTGAGCAGCTGGGAAATTGAGCGCGTACGTGAGTTTGTGTGCCAGGTCGAGCGTACAAGGAATGTGTGCATACCTGTGCATGCTCACTTCTCTTTTCCTACACCTACAGACCTGGAATGTGTACGATATATACAGTATATTTATATAAAATTCTGCATTACTGGTTATATCAACAGGACAGATTATCAGTAATTGTGAAATATTAGAGCCGACAATCTAACATACCGCTATATACTATGAAAATAGTGCCGTACCGCCCTATGTGAGCACTCCTGATGACTGGCCGATCATATTAATCATAATAGCAAAAATGTAAAAATACATTTCAGGAGCTGGACAATCACTGCAGCCACAGAAACGACAACCAAAGGTGCGCATTTACTGATTAGTGAACGGATGGTCAGATCACGGTTCGTGGAGGACGTGCAAAAAGGATTTTTGGAGTCACTTTCCCATTTTTTGGGAGGAGATAAACAGAGAGGAGAGAAAACGTTGACTGTAAAAAATACCGCCCTATATTGTATAAATAACAGGGCAATTCAGTGCTCATAGTGTACATAGTGACCCCACCAGCAGAATAGTGAGCGCAGCTCTGGAGTATATTACAGGATGCAACTCAGGATCAGTACAGGATAAGTAATGTATGTACACAGTGATTGCACCAGCAGAATAGTGAGTGCAGCTCTGGAGTATAATACAGGATGTAACTCAGGATCAGTACAGGATAAGTAATGTATGTACACAGTGACTCCACCAGCAGAATAGTGAGTGCAGCTCTGGAGTATAATACAGGATGTAACTCAGCATCAGTACAGGATAAGTAATGTAATGTATGTACACAGCGATTCAACCTAATGAATGGTGAGTGCAGCTCTGGAGTATAATGCAGGATGTAACTCCGGATCAGCACAAGATAAGTAATGCAATGTATGTACACAGTGACTGCAAAAGCAGAATAGTGAGTGCAGCTCTGGAGTATAATACAGGATGTAACTCAGGATCAGTACAGGATAAGTAATGTATGTACACAGTGACTGCACCAGCAGAATAGTGAGTGCAGCTCTGGAGTATAATACAGGATGTAACTCAGGATCAGTACAGGATAAGTAATGTATGTACACAGTGACTGCACCAGCAGAATAGTGAGTGCAGCTCTGGGTATAATACAGGATGTAACTCAGGATCCAGTACAGGATAAGTAATGTATGTACACAGTGACTGCACCAGCAGAATAGTGAGTGTAGCTCTGGAGTATAATACAGGATGTAACTCAGGATCAGTACAGGATAAGTAATGTATGTACACAGTGACTGCACCAGCAGAATAGTGAGTGCAGCTCTGAAGTATAATGCAGGATGTAACTCAGGATCAGTACAGGATAAGTAATGTAATGTATGTACACAGTGACTGCACCAGCAGAATAGTGAGTGCAGCTCTGGAGTATAACGTAACTCAGAGTTAGTACCAGATCTATATTGTCTGTATTGCTTGATTAGGGAATGGATGTGTATTGGAAGTTTCATTTCATTTCCTCCATGGTAGAAGGTTTTTGGAGACTGAATATGGACTCCTATAAGGGGGTGTCAGGCTGAGGTAAGACGATGGAACACTTCCCCAATTTCTAGAGCCCAGAGAATCAGTCTCTTCCCTCAAATATTGTAATGGAATATTTCAATTACTGAATTTATTTCTAAGTGATCTGAACCGAAGGGCTAGAAGAAGACGGATAAAGATGGCTGTTTTCACATCTTCTTTGGGTAAAGGAGGATCTGTTGTCCCAAATCTCTTTTTATATTCTTCTGGCTCCTTGCTCCGGGATTATCGCCCTATTTCACGTATCAGGGCTTCTTTAGGATGATTTTTTGGGGCAATTTTAGAAGTCAGGGCAGATGGACATACACAAGTATAGGGACAATCTACTTTATTTTATGCTTACTAAGTGCAGCAAGCCCGTAGGGAGCTGTTGCTGAGGATGGGAGTGGTAGTGGCTCTGATGAGAAGTTATAACATGGTGTACCCCCGCAGGCCGTTGCCCCCTGGAAAGGCGATTTGAGAAATGAGGTTGTAAGTAATAGTATAAAAAATTCTCAAAAGATGACTTGTAGTACAACTAGTGGTAGTCTGGACAAGGTGCAATCTCTGTCCTTATTGGATGAGGCATGGTGGCTGGATAAGTGGCAATCATTGGCACCTCTGGTATACTATCCTGCTGATTGAACTTCTGGCTTTGTGCCTGTAGGTGTCCACAGTGTAATGCGGGCTTTGAGTTAGTCTGGTCTGGATTTAATTGAGGTGATAGGTGTCTGAGCCGTAGTCCTTTACCGGCAGCAGGGTCTGTGAAGCTGTGGTTGTTGGTCACTTTGCTAACTGTCAAACAGTGTAGCTTTTCAGGTACCTGTGTCTTTGGTATTCTTGTAGTCTCGCTGGAGTACTGGTCTCACAGAAGAGTTGTAAGAAGAATTGGACTTTAAGACCCTTGGAGCAAGAGCAATAGGACGTGCTGCTACACTCCTCACTAGTCTAGCTAGGATTGGCCCTCTTGGCTAGAAGCAGGACCAGCCCACTCCTAGCAAGATGGGAAGAATGGGATGGTTAGTCCCATTCCTAATGCCAACCGTACCGTATCTGCTGGTGTACAAGAACATGGTAAAACCAAGCATTTGGAGATACGCTAAGGACTGGAGAACTGCACAAGGTATGGGCAATAAAAAAACAAAAACTGGTATCCTGTAAATATTCCTGACATCATTGTGGAAGAATTCTGCATTTGAAGAATAATAATCACTATTTTTAGGGGGAATATGAAGGAGTTAAGTCCTGTATCACATCATTTTAGTAATGAAAAGAGCGTCTTTTTTTAGTGGAACTATTAGAAAGGGACGGGTGAGCCTGCTCTGGCCTCCTCACATCATATCAAGCACAGCGCTGTACATTGCATAGTGGTTGCGCTTGGTATTGCAGCTCAGGCCTATTAACTTGAATGGGACTGACGTCGCCGGCCTAGGAATAGGCCGCAGCACTCACTGGAGCACTGTGAGGATACGGGAAACCAGACACCCACCCTCACCAATCACTTATTGATGACTAATCCTGAACATAGGTCATCAATAATTGCCACGCCCCCTGCACTGATCACATGACGGTGACGTCACCCCAGGTCCTTCTGCTTTTCCAAAGTTCGGGTTGGTGGAAGCCGCCCCTTATGGATTCCATATGCCGGGATAGTCCGCGGTAGTGGAATCCATAACGGGATGCGGCGATTACCACAACCCGAACGCCGAACTAATTTTTGAAGTTCGCTCATCTCTAATTATGACCACAAAATGTTGAAAATCACGATTATAACTTTGGCTATGGACACTCGTCTGAATATCCTAAATGTACATGGCTAGGAGCTGACTCTTTTCATATGTACTGGTCCTGGCCTTGTATTATACCATTTTGGAAGAAGGTTATAGGCATCATAGAAAATGTCCATTAAGCCCATTAAACAGCACTTGTCAGTAGGATGAAGCAAATGAAACCAGTCATACTGCCTGGTAGGATTGATCCTGCTGATTAAAATGATACTTTTCTTGTGTAAAACGGTTGTGGCGTTCTTGAGAAAAAATACTATTATTCTTTAGGCACGTTAGGGCTTCAGTGCTCCAAGGGGTGGAGCCTAGATCTTTAGATTTCCAGTGATGGCCACGCCCCTCAGTGCACTGAAGCGCTCACATGCATCAAAAATCAAAGTCTTTTTTCTCGGGAATGCCATAACTGATTTTCACAAGACGGGTATCATTTTAATCAGCATGATGAACACTACCAGGCAATATGTATAGTTTACTGGGCTGTCTCTTGCCATCAGGCACTTTTTATAGGGGATGGCCCATCTCAGACATTGATGACATATTGCTATGATATGCCTTCAAAGTTGGATAAGTTTAAGTCCCACCTCTGGGACCTGCACCTATCTCCAGAACAGGGCACCCACCAGTGGCATACATACTGTAGAGAAGTAAGGGCCCCATAGAAAGGATCAAACCAGGCCCCCCACACAGGACGCCTAAACCCTTTCCAATGACCCTTGGGACATTTTTTCACTGCCTCATTGGCTAAACGTTGTTCCTTTAGAGCAGGGGTGCACAACCTTTTCTGGTTGGGGGCCACATTTTCAGACTGAAGGAATCCCAAGGGCCGAAAATAAAAGTAAAAGCGGTATTACCAACTGATATACTGTTTTTATGGCATATTGTACATACAGTATATACTATAAATATGTGGTTACACCTCCAGGATTCCCATCTAATGGGAGAATACATGAAAAATGTGTCACCAGATGGTTGGGGGCTGCACAGAATGATGTCATGGGCCGCATGTGGCCCCCAGGCCGCAGGTTGTGCACCCCTGCTTTAGAGGGTAGAGTCCTGACCAAGTTTTCACCCCCAGTAGAAGAGAAGATAATCCTAACTAAGAACGGGCGCCCTCTTGCCCTGGGCCCCATAGCAGTCGCATGGTCTGCCGCTATGGTAGTTACGCCCCTGGCACCCACCTACCCGACTTTGACACCATATCCTAGCAATATGCCATGAATGTCCAAGATGAGCCAAACCCTTTAAATGTTGTCTATTTTGCACTGTTTTATATGTTCCTCTGGCACAATGCAAAATCCGTATCAGCCCCCACCCCATCACCATCCACGTGCTATTCCTAACTCAGATATAGTTTATGCGGCACCTTTGGTCCCCGTCAGCCACCAGGGTCTGGATATGACTGCTTCCTCTCCACCCACTATAGCTACTTCACGGATTTTATGCACTTATGTGTAATTTACATGATGTGGTATACATGTGGCTGAAGCTTTGACATGAGCCAAGAGCTGCTATTTCGGAAATGATGCAAGATTCGTGTGTAATTACATCTGACTCACCACCGAGCACGGAATAAACCTTTTTATTTCATTACAATAATTTCACTCAAACTAAAATCTATCTTTATTTTTATTTTATTTTTTTTGCATCAAGGCGGTAATTGAGATCAGAGCATCGGCACCTCACTTCCGCTCAAACCGCTTTTGTGAAAATCAGAGCTACAATAGAACTGAAAGGCAATTATAGGGGGTCTTAGTTTTATGTTGCAAAATACGGGGTTACCAATGGGCCATTGTCACGATGCGGTTCGCCGTGACGTGGTTTGTGCCCCCTCTCAGGCGGTATTGTCACCCTGTGGCTATTCAGATCTGTTGCGCCCTTGCGTTCTGGCTGCGGCAGTCCGTGCTTTCTGGTTGCTAGGGGCAATGTCCTGTATCGCAGCTTCTTTGCTGTGGTTTCTTGTTTACCCTAGACTTGATTTGGTACCTCCCTGCTTGGTTCTGATGGGGTTAATCTCCCTCTTCGGTTCCTGGGGGTGTCCTTTCAGGTGCGCTCGTTAGGCTGCTACTTCTGTCTTTGAGCGTGGAGCTTCAGGGCTCAGTCTGCATAGCTTGTGGTCAGTTCTGTTAATTCAGGCTGTTCCTGTTCTTGTGTGCATTCTGGGGGTCAGTTCTGTTAATTCAGGCTGTCCAGTACCCTGCTATGTTTCTGCTCTGCCTGTCCATGCCATGCCTTGAGGGTGTCTATACCCTGCTATGTCTTTGTTTATGTCTGTCCGTGTCTATGCCCGGTGCGTGTCATGCCCCCTTAGCTTTGTCATGTCTGTCTATGTTTTGCTTTGTCAGGTTTTGCCTTTGCCCTGCTATCCACGTCTCGGTATGGGCCGCCTGGTTCTGCATTGTCTTCTGTTCTGTTCTGAAGTGGTGCATCCGGGCTCATCAAACACCTTGCGAAAGGTCTCTAGGAAGACCTGAAGATCCATTATGACTGGGTAGTTCCTTTTCCAGAGGGGATGGACTCAGGCCAGTGCCTTCCCTGTGAGGCGTGACATAAGAAAAGCCACTTTGGCTCTGTCAGAGGAAAATTGGTGAGGCAAAAGTTCAAAATGAATGGTGCATTGGTTTATGAAACCCTGACACTGCTTGGGGTCACCATTGAAACGTGGAGGAGCTGAGAGACGAGGTCCAGATCCCAGTACGTAGAAAGAGGGCAGAGCAGAAGTCGCGTTACCGGGCTAGAGAAGCTTGATGACGCTGGGTTAGCAGATGTCAGGTCATTTAGACGCATATTCACATTGCGTAGGCAGGATAATTGTTGATGCTGACGCTCACGCTGCTGAGCCAATTCCTGGTGTAACTTCGGATCAGCGGTGTCCATGGCCTGAGCAAACTGTTACGCAAGCGGGTGTGGACCCACTGCGCCACTGACTAGGTAAACTCCGGAGGGGCGTAACTACCTCAGCTACCTGGTATTCACTAGAGCCCCTGGTGGTGGGGATAGACTTGGGCCGTAGGGTAGCTGCCAGGTGCCCCTCCAGAGTAGTCCCCAAGTCAGTGGAAGCTCACCAGGGGGTCAGAGTACTCGGTGCAAGCACCAAGGGGACTTGCGAGGCCTGGAGGCAACGGGCCTGGACAGGCGGCAACAAAGTCCGTAAACAAGATCCGAGGTTAGGGGCAGGCGGCAAAACAGGCAAAGTCCATAAACGAAGTCCGGGGTCAGAGGCAGGCGGTAATTAGGCGAAGTCTAGGAGTACAATAGCAGAAGTCGGTAGACGGAAAAGCAGACAAGATAACACACCTTTGCACAGTAGCTAGACAGACTAGACACTGAGGTTGCTCAGGTAACTTCCTGTAGTAGGAAGTGCCTTTAAGTACCTGCTGCAATCCATCCATAGGCTTCTGAGACAGAGGGCGTGTATGTGCTGCCTCATAGATGCAGAGAGACACACCCATGCTAGCTTCAGTACTGATGCAAGTCTCCGGCAGGAAGGAAACTCTGGCATGGAACGTATATAGCAGAGCTAAGCCAGTTGCAGACCATGTTTGTCAGCAGGGCGGCAGGAGGAAAAAGAAGGAGCCCAGTGCTCGTGCCTGCGGTTAGGGGCAGCGGTGCCGGCATGGACTGCTGGCCTAACAGTGTAACTATTGTGCGTCATGTAATCCACCCACCACTCGCACGCTCTCTCTCTAAAATCCTCATATCTAGCTAGTGTTGAGGTAAAGCGACATATGTAATCAGTCCCACTTGGGGTAGAATCTGCCAAATTAACCAAAACCGGAGCATGATTACATATGATAATTTCTTCGATAGATACATCCACTACTTTGGGGCGAAGTTTAGGAGATAAGAGGATGTAGTCCAGCCTGGACCACGAATTATGGACTCTTGAACAATGGGTGAACTCCCTCCCCTCAGGGTGCAAGCACCGCCAAGTGTCACTTAAACCACAGGCTTAGGCAAACTGAGAGAGGGGAAGATCATGGTGACTCACTGTAATCGTGATACCTCGCGAGCGTCTCCGATCCTCCACATGGTGAAAAACTGCATTCATACCTACCCCTACTAGCTTATGTTCTACCGGATCAGACATCAGACCCGAGCTCAGATTCTTATAAAATGATTTGTTAGCGTTGTTTGGTCCATATATATTATATAAGCTAAGCTCACCTGTCAGAGATTTCAAGTGGACTTGGAGGATCCTACCCTATAGATATGGATTTTAGCAGCACTTACGGGCCAGTATCCTCAATCCATAAAGTGGTGGTGCCAGCGGTGATCTGTACTAGTCTGTAGTGCCCCCGATATCCAGAAAATAGAAAGGAACCGCAGCACTCCCAAGTCTTCAAAAAGTACACTTTATTCGCCAAATGTGCAACGTTTCGACCTTACATGGTCTTTCTCAAGCCTCGAGAAAGACCATGTAAGGTCGAAAAGTCGCACATTTGGTGAATAAAGTGTACTTCTTAAAGACCTGGGAGTGCTGCGGTTCCTTTCAATGTACCGAGTAAGGGAGAGTTTTTTTTAAGGAGAATTAGAGCACCAGCCTTAGAGTTCCAATAAGCTGAACCCACAATTTTTGCAGTCCAAAAAAGTCAGCCTGCATTAGATATGTCTTCTGTAGGAGCGCTATGTCAGCTTTTAGAGGCTTAAGGTGCCGAAGCTCCATCAGGCGCTGATGTGGGGACCTGAGCCCTTTTACATTCCAAGTTATTACTTGCATAACAGAAAAGTGGATGAGTGTGAACAGTGGGCAATATACTCTTTACATTGTCTGAAGATCCCTCCAACATCAAAACAGTCAAAAACATTAACCATAAAATTCCTGAGAAGGTCTAAGAGGAGCCTCTCCTCGAGAGTGTAGATTTGTAGACTTCACTTTCTTCCACCATAAAGAGAACGGATGCTTCATATAAACACTATCTCAACAGTAGTAGATTAGAAAAGAGAGCATTAATCAAAGAAAAGCAGAATGATACTGCACTAGAGGTTGTAGTCCAGAAGGAACAACAGCAAAGATAGAGCCATCAGCGCTACTGTCCCCAAGGTCCTCTAAAAGTATATTAAACATAGCGGCTGGGTTCGCAGACATGTCAACCCTACAACTGGCCCCCAACAGTAAAAGATACAAAAGGCTGAACATCTAGATGAGAGAGAAAATCTAGGTGAACTCTGACCCCTTACGAACAAGAGAGTAACTACCATAGCGGCAGACCATGCGACTGCTATGGGGCCCAGGGCAAGAGGGGGACCGGTCTTAGTTGGGATTATCTCCTCTTCTACTGGAGGTGAAAACTTGGTCAGGACTCTACCCTCTAAATGAACAACTTTTAGCAAATCAAGCAGTGGAAAAGGGGCCCAAGGGTGAGCTGTCTCTCTCTCAGTGCGGAGGTCAGCTGGGAACGCATTGTGTTACAAGTGTCTTCCAGGGCCTGCACCCTCGTCTCCACTTCATCAAGCCTGAGTGAGTGGTCAGTTACTGCCGCCTGTAGCATCGCTCGCATTGTAGAGGAGAGCGATTCTTGTAGGTCTGGCAGAATTCTGTTCGCCAAAGAGCCAAATTCTTATAATCAATAGGAGACTCCGATCCCTTCGTCTCTAAGACCACCATATCGGTGTGTGAATCAGAGAGCTGAGAGCCGGGAAGCCGAGTATCATCTTCCACCATGATGGATTCCCTCGTTGCTCCTCTCCCTGTCTTCATCTGCCCTTTCAGCTTAGACTTGCTTCTCATATTGATGAGGTTGTGGTCCATAGACTGCTGAGGTAATCTGTGCCTCGTATTCCCAGTCTCCGGACCAGTATGATGGAAGTAATAAGCAGAGTTGAGATGTTTAGCACTGAGCACTCCTCACTCGCATCTCTTCATGTTGTCGCCAGAACCGGAAGTCACCAATGGGCCATGTTAAGGTTAAAGAAGTTCTCAGCCTTCGACGGCCCCTACTTGTTAAGCCTTTCTTAATACACCAATTGCACCTGCTGAGACCTCCAGTGATCATATGTAATCTATGGGGAAGACTGGCAGTAAGTGTTTAATTCTCCTACAGTGCCCCCACAGACGAAATGAGGCATTACACCATGCCCAACAGAATGAGTTGTCTGTGTAATGCAGGAGAGGACATCTCTGGTAGAGCATGAGATGCTCTTTTGTAGCCACTCTCCAGATAAGGATCAAAATTGGACTAACCCAGAATTCACTAACAGGATGTATGACAATAGGTATTCTAAACTGGACAATCCTTTTAAGAGGCATGCACTGAAGTGGCATGTTTTGGATTCATATGCACAGCAATAAAACAATTTAATCCAGTAGTTTTTTTTTTCTTATCGACTTGGTAGAACAGCTGACACATGAGGGTCAGAGACAACGCTGCACAGCACAAAGGGGGTCACACAAACTAATAATCAGAGAAAGGCCGAGGTCAGGGCAGGAAGAGTATGTGCAAAAGCTAATGCTTGGGAAGACAGCGGAGGGTTAATATGGTAATCAGGCACAGGTCAGGTGAAGCAGTGGAGAAACAGTCAGTAATCAGGAAGAGATCGATACACAGGCAGACAAATAGAAAAGCACATCTTACACAGGGACTGTAAAGATAGAAAGACCTATTGCTCAGACATGTTTCCCTAAGGTAAGGTGCCTTAAGTACCCAGGGGTTACCAGTCATTGGCTGGAGAAGATTAGAGTATATGCATGCTGGTCCATTAAGATCCAGGTAGTGCATCCCCGACGGGATGACTGCAGGGGGCCGCAGTCTGCTGCAGGGGAGACATTGGATTTTGGAGGCCGGACCTGCTGCTGGAGAGCAGAAGAGATCCAGTGGATCTGGACCACCAGATCAACAGCAGCAGCATATATAGTACTACTGCATTACTTATTTTTACACAGTAGAAAGAGAAAAAGTCAAATGAATTTTTTTTATTATTATTATTATTTGCATTTTTTGGGCGATAGTAGGAAAAAGGATTAAAATGGGGATTGCAGTCAGCACAACCCAATACGCAGGTGCACGTTGCTATGGTGAAATACACATACAAACGTAAAAACAAAGGTGCAATGGCACACTGCAGCTAGAGCTTCGTCCTGCCACTATGCTGGATGCTAGATGAGGCATTAGTTTATATTTTGGCCAAATTATGTAAGCCACCCACCACTTCACGGTTGCCTCTCGAGTGGTCCCTAACATTAATTCTTACCTTTTATGGGCCACACAAAATCCAGGGAGTGCAGGTGCAGCATGCATGCCAGATACGCTCTGCTTGTAACCCCGTCTGGTGCCACCATAGCAACGTGAACCTGCGTATTGGGTTGTGCTGACTGAAATCCCTGTTTTATTCCTTTGTAGCATATATTGGAGGCGTGGTGACCTCCATGCAGTCATGCACACCTGACTAGTGGATCCGCCCTGTAGGCTGGTTTTAAAGTCAGGAAACTGAAAAATAAGGGCGTGCAAGTCTAAAACGTAACATTTAATTCATTGGTTAAAAATAACAATCTTGTGAGATTGATCAGCACAATATGTTCTGTTCGGGCAACATCAAAGCTCGATCAAAGCAGAAAATATTGCCATGTCAGGAGGACAGGCAATACAGGGTAATAACGATGCCAATCTTGCCAATGTTACTGGGAGGTGTTTAATCCCTAGAACATCCCTACTTGGCCTATCGGTCCCTAAGCCTGCTAACAGTGTCCTGTCCCGCAAGGGACAGCACCGTTACTGGATCCTGTCCCTGGACACACTGCCCCTGGTTAAGTGGGACAAGAAAAAGACCTCCTGACAAAAAGTTAAAAATACATCACAAGAGAACAGCCACGTTTTCTCCTACATATGGTTCTGGAGCAAAAAGTATAAAGACGGGCCTCCCTCAATTATGCTAAAGAAAGTAGTGGTACTTATCAAATGCCGTTTTCGGATGTGTCACTCCATCTCACGGTATTCTCAGCCTGCTTGTGCAAACCCCGACGCGTTTCATCTCAAGTCAGGCACGCTGAGTGGCCTAAAGACTCATCAGGGGGCATAAGGCCACCACCGGGCAAAGGGGTCAAGTGATTCAACACCCTTGTCATATGATAACCTGAATGACGTATGGTCCAAAGAGGTATCAAGGAGCTTATGCAGGGACCGGTATATCCCGTGCGCCCGTTCTGAGTCTGCTTTATAGAACTTACCAGAAGCCATTTGGTTCCAGGAGAAGTACTAGTGGGCTCAGCATGCATGTTGGTATTTGCATCCCTGGATCTGATGAACGCTGTATGGCACCAGACGGGGTTACAAGCAGAGTGTATCTGACATGCATGCTGCACCTGCACTCCCTGGATTTTGTGTGGCTGATATGGCCCATAAAAGGTAAGAATTAATGTTAGGGACCACTCATAGAGGCAACCGTGACGTGGTGGGTGGCTTACATAATTTGGCCAAAATATAAACTAATGCCTCTTCTAACATCCAGCATAGTGGCAGGACGGAGCTCTAGCTGCAGTGTGCCATTGCACCTTTGTTTTTACGTTTGTATGTGTGTTTCACCATAGCAACGTGCACCTGCGTATTGGGTTGTGCTGACTGCAATCCCCATTTTTTTCCTTTGTAGCATATATTAGAGGCGTGGTGACCTCCATGCAGTCATGCACACCTGACTAGTGAATCCGCCCTGTAGGCTGGTTTTAAAGTCAGTATAAAACTGAGTCTGCTTTATAGAACTTACCAGAAGCCATTTGGTTCCAGGAGAAGTACTAGTGGGCTCAGCATGCATGTTGGTATTTGCATCCCTGGATCTGATGAACGCTGTATGGCACCAGACGGGGTTACAAGCAGAGTGTATCTGGCATGCATGCTGCACCTGCACTCCCTGGATTTTGTGTGGCTGATATGGCCCATAAAAGGTAAGAATTAATGTTAGGAACCACTCATAGAGGCAACCGTGACGTGGTGGGTGGCTTACATAATTTGGCCAAAATATAAACTAATGCCTCATCTAACATCCAGCATAGAGGCAGGACGGAGCTCTAGCTGCAGTGTGCCATTGCACCTTTGTTTTTACGTTTGATAGTAGGAAAAAGACTTCATTTAGTTACAATATTTTTTATTTACTTGATTAATTTTTTTTGCACAGAACTAACTAAAGATAGTTTGAGCTAATATTTTATTTATAAAAATAAATTTTAAATTAAAAATGTTTTCTTTCTCTTCCTTCTCAAAAACTACTTTAGTGGAGACTCGAGTCCCGCAATTTCCAGTACTTAGTGGTCTACTCATGTTTACCATGTACTCTGGGGGCAACAGACTTCATGCACATGATATGCCACAAATGTTTGAAGGTAGGGTAGGGGTAGGCATAGGGTAGGGGTCCTCGTACAAAACAGAGCCCGAATACAGCTGTGTGCATGATTCTGTGTAGTTGGAAGGGTCCCTGACACCCAAATTAAGGGTTAATGCACACTGGCACAAGTCAAAGTACTCATTCCTTCTTTATCATAAAAAAAACGAAATTTGGAACTGACACCAAGACCATATTTGTAATATGAATACTGCATGGATAATCCCCAAAAATTACAGAGCTTCAAAAACACTAAGGGGGTCATTTATTAAGATTGGCCTCTCTATAACTTCGGCGTATCCAGCGCCGGTCTAAATCTCAGACAGCTTCCCAGCGGTCTTACATTGACCCTAAGTTCACACCTGAGCGTTTTACAGCGCATTCAAACACGCTGTAAAACGCTCAACACATGAAAACCAATGCTTTCCTATAACCCTGGTTCTCACTTGAGCATTTTACAGCGCGTTTGAACGCGCTGTAAAACGCCCAACGCATAAACAAGTACTTGAGCTTTTTTTGGGGCGTTTGTCGCGCGTTTTGTGATTGACACCACAGTAGTCAATCACAAGAACGTGCGTCTGAGCTACGCGCGTTTCCTATTTGCAAATACGCGCGACAAAAACGCGCGTAAAACGCGCGTTTTAAGAACGCTCAGGTCTGAACCCAGGGTAAGACCATTTTCTACATCTAAAACAGGCGTTGAAAATGATGAATGAGACCCGCCCTCTTCCCTGCTAATAGAGGCATATTTCTGGTTAGTAAATGACCCCCTAAATTCCTCAATAACAGTAAAGAACAGGGATGGGCAAACTGCGGCCCTCCAGCTGTTGTAAAACTACAATTCCCACCCTGCCCTGCTGTAGGCTGATAGCTGTAGCCAGACTGGGCATGCTGGGAGTTGTAGTTTTGAAACAGCTGGAGAGCCGTAGTTTGCCCAATTCAGAGAAAACTATAACAAATCCCTAGTGTGTAAAAAAATATGTCCCCCAATAAAGCAAATGATACAGATCTGAAACGCGTTAAAAATGCCTTATGAAACTGGATTTAACTTATCACAATCCACAAAATATATCTCAGATATATATATAAAAATAAGAGAGCATCTGTCAGCGGGGTGCTGTGAAAGTCACTGTTAAGGGGGCGTGCTGCTGTTGGGGGTCACTGTTAAGGGGACGGAGTCACTGTGGAGGTCACTTTTAAGGGGGTGGGGTGCTATGGAGGTCACATTTTAATGGGACAGGCCCTGTGGAGGTCATTGTTAAGGTGGTGGGATGATGTGGAGATTGCTGTTAAGGGGGTGATGCACTGTAGAGGTCTTTGTTAAGGGAGCAGGCCGCTGTGAAGGTCAATGTTAAGGGGGCGAGGTTCTGTGGAGGTCACTGTTAAGGGGGGCGGGCGGCTGTGGAGGTCTATGAGAAGGGGGTGGAGTGCTGTGGAGGTGACTGTTATGGGGACAATGTTGATATCTTTTAAACACACACACAAACATTACACAAAAAAGACAAAATTTACCCATGCAAAGCCAGGTCATTCTGCTAGCATAATATATATATATATGAAATGAATTTTTCAAAAAGTTTGGTTCGGACGCTAATCAGTTCTGGCCAGTGGCGTACTATTGGCAGACCATGCAGCTGCTATAGGGCCTGTAGGGGAGGGAAGCCGGAGTGGATAGAACACCCTGCCCCCTAATTACCCTACTGCAATAATGGCTGCTGTTGTGCAGCCTACGATACTACCGTCTTGAGTCCCTATGTGTGGCTTGGGCGGGCCCTGCTTCCCCTGTGCTCCGGGCCCCATCCACCTTACATAATTTGTGTCCCTCTGCCGGCTCCTGCAGTAACAGATACTCCATACAAGAAAGCTGTCTTGCCGCTGTCTGCTGGGCCAATCAGTATTTAGCAGTGCTAATAGCCTGCTGCTGATTGGCTAGCTAGCACAGCAGACAGACACAGAACTGAGCGGGCGGGACTCTGCTGCCCCCCTCTGTATTGGTAGCATATATATACCAATACAGGAGGGGGTTATATATACTACAGGGGGCCATTATATACTGCAGAGATGGCCATTGTATATACTACAGAGGGGACATTATACATACTGCAGAGGGGGCTGCTGCATATAATGGGGGAGGGGCTTTATATAAACTGCAGAGGGGGCATTATATACACAACAGAGGGGCCATTCTATATACTACGGGAGGAACATTATATATACTATGAATACAAGGGTGCATTATACTACGGTGGGGGGAGCATTTTATATACCAGCACTGCAGGTGGCATTATACATTTGGGCACTACGGGGCGTATTGTTATACAGGGGGTCATTATAACTACAGTGGACAATATAGCGGGGTTTTTATAAATACTGGGGCTACTATAGAGGGCTTTATTACAACTGTGGGATCTAAAGGGGTCATTATTAATATTGGGGTACTTTGGGGTGTTATCATAGCTACTGTTGGGGGAACAATAGGGGGCTATATTTCTACTAGTGGCCCTATGGGGGTATTATTATTGAGCACAATATGGAGGGCATTACAACTAATGGGGTTGCTATTTGGGGTACTGTAGGGGGCACAATTACTACTGGCGCAGTCTGGGAGCACTATTACTATGGGTGGAACTATCTGTATGATTCTGTTACATCTGCAGTAAAGTATTTGGAGCGATTGGGGAATATAGTGGGCACAGTATTGGGGCAGCAGCAGGATGACAATGTTGGGGCACCAGGAGAAGAAGGTGGAGGATAGAAAAGTGAAGAATCTAAGACGTCTGTTTCTCAAACTCTGCAGAGACAAGGCACAGCTGAAATATATCATGGCGGTCTGGTCCGGAAGGAGAAGAGAGAAAAGAGAACGTCAGTGGAGACATCACTGGATGTAAGGGCCCATTAAGACGGCCGTAGTGCTTTGCGGATCCGCAAAACACGAATACCGTCCGTGTGCGTTCCGCAATTTGCGGACCACACATGGCCTTAACCATAGTAAAAAATGCCTATTCTTGTCCGCAATTGCAGACAAGAATAGCACATGCTCAATCTTTTCATCAGAACCGAAAATGAATGGGTCCGCACCCATTCTGCAAAATTGCGGAACGGATGCGCACTCATTCATACGGTCGTCTGAATGAGCCCTAAAAGGTATGTGGGGCTGTGCTAAACAATTGCCTTGCACTAATATTACATTAAGAACCATTATATATGCATATATAGAACTAGTCACAAAAGTTGTACTTTATATTTGTGGGGTTCTGAGTCTGACTGAACTAAATTGGGTCCAATTGCCCTGGAAATAGGTACATAACATCCTCTAGCCTCCTAGGACTATTTTTGGGAAATCTTGTCATCTTTTTTTTACACTTCTTGGTCCCCTGATGAACCACCCAGGAGAAACTTGTCACGTCGGGAGCAAGATTCTTTCCACTTGAGGGCTATCACAGGGATAGGTCCCCAATTTAGGGTCAGGTATCAGGACGGGGTCACCCCTATCGGGGCGGGTGCTCTGTGTAGATAGGTAGGGAGTGAGCAGCCCCTTCCACCAGGGCTTCCTAGGGTTAACTATCTCCCTACTTTGACCCCTCTGATGCCATCAGCCTTCCCTATTATCCACATAGGACCCCTCATCTGTACCGGAGGACGGCATCTGCCATCCTGCAAGCTATATGTGTACCGGGGAACCTGTGTTGAGATCTACGCTATGGTGAGCTCGTTCCATTTATTACTTTCCATTTATTTATGAACTTTGCACTTCGGATTGCTGTGTTGAGACTCTTAAGTGAGGCTCTGCGGTGTTTTTTGTAGCTGGTCTCCCTGAGATCAGCTATTGTTGTGTTTTCATTTATTACTGTGCACGGTTTAATGGAAGCTTCACCGAACCTGTGTGACTGTTTGTTTTGACTATGTTGATGCGCGATTTTAACATTATTGAGTAAAAGTTATGTTTTATTGTCTCCCATTGCCTCGGTTCAGCCCGTGGTTTTCTGATTTAATTTCTGGTTGAGAATAGTTTTTTCATGGCCAAACATTCTGATGTCTCACGATGGAACACAGCACAAGGAGCAGTCTTAGCGGGAGAAGAAGGTGGTTGTGATGATAAGGACACTTTATTGCTTGGGGATTTGGGTTGGCTGCCAAAAAGAGGACCAGAAGAAGGATAGACTTGTTCTGATTGGGAATGCTGGCCAGTCTTATTTTCCCAAAGGATCCAGTGATGCTGCCCCATGTGCAGCGATAAAGCTCTGGTATCGATGATTCTATTGGAATGGCCATGGCTCATTTTAATCCTGCAGATCTTGCAGACGGCTGTGGTTTTGTGTGCCCGCCTGATGAATATAAAAATGCCATACGGGAGTTACTAGCACACAGCTACAGGCAGCCAAGCTTGGCTTAGCTCTGACACATATTGGGCCTAACCCACCCAGAGCTTCAGTGGCGTCACCAGATCCCGAAGCAGACGTGGCCCTGGCTGTTCTATGAGAGCTACCTGGCCTCTGCCGCCATCACCCTCCTCCTCGGCTCCCAGGTCCTGTCCAGCACACGCTCTTCATTGGAGTCCTCCCTGCTCCTTTTATCAGACTGTGAGATATCACGGTGGGCTCCTTGGTCTCTCTCTCTCCTGCTCTGCATTTGCCCCGACTGCCACTGTTGATGCCCCTCAGAGTTCACATTATCTAGAAAACTAAGCCCAAGGAGAGGTTCATTCTATACAGGTCGAGATGACACAATGAATATTCTACATTCATAGTCCCTCATTATCTAGATGTTTTGTCCTCACGGAGATCTTGCTCCACGGAGGTTGAATGCAGAACAGTCTAGGGAGGTTTCTCAATATGTTTTGATATTTTGGTCATGTTCTGCTCCGTCTCTGAATTGTTTTCATTTCGTAATGTGTTTCTGGTAACGCAAGCTTCAAGGTCGAATCTTCACAACAATAGGAAGTCCAGTGTCCCGCTACTACCATATGAAGTAGGTGGTCAGAGAAACAAGAAAGGGAATGGAGGCTCCCCAACGTATGCGTCAATGTCTCCACATCCTGAACTATTGGGGACATGAGTTCTTAAAGGGGCTTTTTGGGACCCCACAAATTCACTAATTAGTCATATCTTGCTTGTGATCTAAAGATTCCAATAGACTTATCATTTCGAAGCTCCATGGATCAGCCGCTCGATAACCAGGTCAAATAACGCTACGCTTCTGAACATCTAGCTTCCACCGAGGTCACATCCTTTACCAGGTCTCCAGTCTGCTTGATGGACAGGAACGTCTTTTGGACAGAGCTACAACTATTTCTCTCCTTGGAGCATTCGCAGATAAGTTGGATTGGTGGATGAGGTGAGGTTTGCACATGCACCAGGGAGAGGACTAGCTCTGGCCCCGTCCAAGTGACTTTCCTTTCCATTGACGAGATCTGAAACCTGGATGTCGAGGAGCGTTGTGTGACCAGGTTCCTGGAAGGCTGATCCATGCAACTTCAAGACAGTATATAAGAATTTATTTTTCCCACAAGCAAGAAATAACTAAGGTGGGTTTGAGAGGATGGTTGGTTCCCAGAAAACCTCTTTAATGGGTAGAGGGGAATAAGCAGCTAGCAGACTCCTCTGGTGGTGGTTTATTTCCCTTCAGAACAAGATCAGAAAGGAAGTGCTGAAATTCAACATGCCCAATCCTTTTTTCCCCTGACATCTGCCCCGACACATAATACACAATAGATGGTCATCTGGCCAATGTTAGTCTAATGTGAATGGTCACCTTAAGACAGTAACATGTGGGAAGGTGTCGTCACTATGTACTGTGCCCACAAGTTTCCTAGGGGAGTTTTCCAAATTCCCTCAGATTAGATTAGAGGTAACTGTTGAGTTAAAACTAAAATAAAGCGATAACCACTAAACCACCCGAGGCCTTGAGGGATATGAAATATTAGAAAACGTGGTGTGGTGTTTAACAAGCAGGATATGCTCAACCCATATGCAGTTGTGCATGTATCTAGGGGAGCATATCCTGCACTTGTAGTCCGTTGCTAGGGGCAATCAACAGCAAAAAATGCATACAATGGAAGATGCCAGCAACGGACTACAAGTACCACAATAACCATCCTACATACGATAATGTGGATGTGGAGAACAATCAAAAACATAACCATAGCAAAGACAGGTGCACTCTGCGGCAATACTAAACCCTCACACTGATGATAAAATTGAGATGTTAGTTCGACACATCCTACTAGGAGGACATGTCTCTAAGCTCGGACACCACGCCAAGGTCTCTCAAGTAGCCCGAGGCCCTACCACTCAACCTACCTACTCCAATTTAAATGTGCCTGCTTTTCATCTACAGGCTACATTCAGGTGCACCTGGGAGGCTCTGGGCCATATCAGCCAGTCTCGGGTGGGGCTCACAGGCACCTCCCACCTCCCATTGCAAGCATGGTTAGATGCTGGAGGTCACTGGTAAGCTGTCTGTGAGTCAGGCCCTACGCTCCCGTAATGCCCAACGGCCCCTGGTATCGCCCATACGGCACAGGTAGGTGAGTGATAGGGCCTCAGGCTACTTGAGAGACCTTGACGTGGTGTCCGAGCTTAAGACATATGAAATATTAACCTCATCCATTGTATACCACCATGGATAGGGAACACCAATATTAATACCTTCATAGTTTCTCAACCTATGGTAGATATAATTCAGCAGGCGCATGCCATATCTGTTGGGGGGCTTGCATTTTCCTCATGCTGAGTTTTTTATAGGTAAAATGTTGCATGATCATAGTCTTCACCACTACACCACCAGGGATGAACCACAAAGCCATTCTAGACCCTACTATCACACAATTTTTACCCACCCTATGTAAAAATGTCTCATGAAATTTGGCAAAGTATATTCAGAGTATATTCACAGGGAGATGGCGGGGACCGCGCGGAGATGAGGCGTTTATAGGAGGATGGCTACCTGCTGATCGGCTGGCTGTACGGCATTATGGGTCATATTCCAGGGCTTCTTACTTTGTAACATGTGCAGCCGCCGTTTTAGAAAAACAACACAGAACAATCTGCTACCACGAAGCACAAGGAAGTTCGGATTCGTGGCGAATTTAGTTTTTCCTAAACTTCAGATCGAACTCCACTTTGGATGTTTCGATTCACTCAACACTAATGCTAATCACTGATCTATCCAATAAATCTTGGCATGAATCTGCCGACTTCAATGGACAATACAGTTCGACACTTAGGGGTCAGGGTTATGTGTGGAGGTGGCAGATTCCAAGGTGTCCACCTTCACCGTGGTCTGTCTCTGGGGGGTTCTGCTGTGCTGTTCAGTCAACATGCCCCCTTTATTATCCCTATCAGTCACCATGCCCCCTTTATTATCCCTATCAGTCACCATGCCCCCTTTATTATCCCTATTAGTCACCATGCCCCCTTTAGTATCCCTATTTGTCACCATGCCCCCTTTAGTATCCCTATCTGTCACCATGCCCCCTTTAGTACCCCTATCTGTCACCATGCCCCCTGTATTATCCCTATCAGTCACCATGCCCCCTTTATTATCCCTATCTGTCACCATGCCCCCTTTATTATCCCTATTAGTCACCATGCCCCCTTTAGTACCCCTATCAGTCACCATGCCCCTTTATTATCCCTATCAGTCACCATGCCCCCTTTATTATCCCTATCTGTCACCATGCCCCCTTTATTATTCCTACCAGTCACCATGCCCCCTTTATTATCCCTATCAGTCACCATGCCCCTTTACTATCCCTATCACTCACCATGCCCCCTTTATTATCCCTATCAGTCACCATGCCCCTTTACTATCCCTATCAGTCACCATGCCCCTTTATTATCCCTATCAGTCACCATGCCCCTTTACTATCCCTATCAGTCACCATGTCCCCCATTAGTATCCCTATCAGTCACCATGTCCCCCATTAGTATCCCTATCAGTCACCATGTCCCCTTTATTATCCCTATCAGTCACCATGTCCCCCATTAGTATCCCTATCAGTCACCATGTCCCCCATTAGTATCCCTATCAGTCACCATGTCCCCTTTATTATCCCTATCAGTCACCATGTCCCCCATTAGTATCCCTATCAGTCACCATGTCCCCCATTAGTATCCCTATCAGTCACCATGTCCCCTTTATTATCCCTATCAGTCACCATGTCCCCCATTAGTATCCCTATCAGTCACCATGTCCCCCATTAGTATCCCTATCAGTCACCATGCCCCCTTTATTATATCTATCAGTCACCATGCCCCTTTAGTACACCTGTCAGTCACCATTAGGGGTCGACCGATTATCGGTTTGGCCGATATTATCGGCCGATATTCATGATTTGCACAGTTATCGGTAATCGGCCCCTAACCAGGCCGATATACCGATAACTGTGCTATCACAGAACATTGTTCCCTGAGCAGCACAGGGGAGAAGGAGGCAGTCCCTCCTTCCCCCTGTGCCGCGCTGCCAATGGAGAGAAGAGGAGGCGGGGCTGAGGGCGCACTGGCCACCAATGAGAGAAGAGGAGGCGGGGCTGAGGGCGCACTGCCCACCAATGAGAGAAGAGGAGGCGGGGCTGAGGGCGCACTGGCCACCAATGATAATAAGGTTTAAGATATTACAAGCACATTGCCCAGACCCTGCCTCTGATAGAGAGCTGCGATCCGCGGCAATTAACCCCTCAGGTGCCGCACCTGAGGGGTTAATTACCGCGGATCGCAGCCATCTATCAGAGGCAGGGTCTGGGCAATGTGCTTGTAATATCTTAAACCTTATTATCATTGGTGGCCAGTGCGCCCTCAGCCCCCTGTCCACAGTATAAAAAACATTGGTGGCCAGTGCGCCATCCCCCATCCCTTCGGTATTAATAACATTGGTGGCAGTGGCCACAGGGTCCCCCACCTCCTCTCTTCTGATCGGAGCCCCAGCAGTGTAATGCTGGGGCTCCGATCGGTTACCATGGCAGCCAGGACGCTCCTGAAGCCCTGGCTGCCATGGTTCCTGCTGCTGTGTGCCCATAGCACAGGGCAGCAGGGACAGTGTCAGGTCCTATTCACCCTGATAGATCTCTATTAGGGTGAATAGGACAAGGGATGTAAAGAGCCCAGGTTCTACCCCTAAGGGGAGAAATAGTAAAAAAATAAAAAGTTAAAAAATTTAAAATAGTAACAAACACCAAAATATTAAGTATAAATTAACCCTTTTCCAATTTTACATATAAAATATATAACCAATAAATAAAAAAACATATCGCCGTGCCCAAAAAGTCCAAACTATTAAAATATATTTTTTTTAAAAGCGTTGGACGCTGTAACAGAAAAAAAAAATCCAAAAATTAAAATGCGCAAAATATCGGTATAAAATATCGGCTATCGGCCTGAAAGTTCACAGAATATCGGTATCGGTATCGGCTCTAAAAAATCAATATCGGTCGATCCCTACCATGCCCCTTTAGTACACCTATCAGTCACCAAGCCCCCTTTACTATCCCTGTCAGTCACCATGTCCCCTTTATTATCCCTATCAGTCACCATTTGTCCAGTCGCCGTTGGGAGTTGGGGGCCCTGATTAGGACTTACCATGTATCTGGGTAGATGCTAGAGTGGAGTGTATCTGCTGCCCGTTCTATACTCCATAACTGAAGGACCTGCGATGACATCATAGTCATGTGATCTTTTCAACACTGGCTGTGGTGGTAGGACCTGTGAGGAGCAGTGGAGCAGTGGAGACCTGTGAGGCTATGGAATGGATGTAAGAGCCAGAGACATGCTGGGAGATGTGGTTCTCCCCATTATACCTCCTCCCTGCTTAGTGGGAGGGAAATATGTTATGTAACTGGGACTGTATGTTAGAGAGGCTGAAGGGAGGAGATGGGTGTTATTTACATGGGACTGTATGTTACAGAAGATTGGGGGGGGGGGAACTGTTGTTATTTACATGGGCCTGGATATTATAGAGGAATGGAGGTTAAGGAGTGATGTTATTTACATGGGACTGCATGGTAGAGAAGACTGGAGGGAGGAGGGGGATGCTATTTATATGGGACTGCATGGTAGAGAAGACTGGAGGGCGAGTAGTGAAGTTATTTACATGGGACTGCATGGTAGAGAAGACTGGAGGGCAGAGGGGGATGTTATTTACATGGGACTGCATGGTATAGAACACTGGAGGGAGAGGAGTGACGTTATTTACATGGAACTGCATGGTAGAGAAGACTGGAGGGAGAGGGGGATGTTATTTACATGGGACTGCATGGTATAGAACACTGGAGGGAGAGGAGTGACGTTATTTACATGGGACTGCATATATAGAAGACTGGAAGGAGAGGAATTAAGTTATTTACATGGGACTGCATAATATAGAAGACTGGAGGGAGAGGAGTGGAGTTATTTACATGGGACTGCATGGTATAGAAGACTGAAGGGAGAGGAGTTAAGTTATTTACATGGGACTGCATAGTATAGAAGACTGGAGGAAGAGGAGTGACGTTATTTACATGGGACGGCATGGTAGAGAACACTGGAGGGAGGGGGGTGACGTTATTTACATGGGACTGCATGGTAGAGAACACTGGAGGGAGAGGGGTGATGTTATTTACATGGGACTGCATGGTAGAGAACACTGGAGGGAGAGGGGTGACGTTATTTACATGGGACTGCATGGTAGAGAACACTGGAGGGAGAGGGGTGATGTTATTTACATGGGACTGCATTGTATAGAAGACTGGGGGGAGAGGACAGGCATTATAATGTATGGGGGCTCTACAGAGAAGATTATAACCCTGGGGGGTACGGCAGGAGGTATTATAATTACAGGGGGCCCTGCAGGGATCATTATAAATACTGTGGGCTGTATTGTAGCTTCTCTTGTGTTGGCAAAAATCCTTGCAGCGGCCCTGGGGGAGAGGGGGATACGTCCGGGTTCAACTCTGAACCCGAACAACTGTTTTAAAGCCCATCTGTCAGCAGATTCTGTCCCTATGACCCCGGCTGACCTGTTACATGTGCACTCGGCAGCTGAAGACATCCGTGTTGGTCCCATGTCCATATGTGCCCGCATTGCTGAGAAAATGCTGTTTTTATATATGCAAATGAGCCTCTAGGAGCAACGGGGGCGTCACCATTGCACCTAGAGGCTCTGCACTCTCTGTAACTGCCGCTCCCTCTGCACTTTTATTGACAGGTCCTGAGAGTGAAAACGTCCTCACACCCGACTATGTCAAAGTGCAGAGAGAGCAGAGCCTCTGGGTGTAATGGTAACGCCCCCATTTGCATGTAATAAAACATCACTTTTCTCAGCAATGTGGGCACGTATGAACATGGGACCAACACAGACGTCTTCAGCTGCCGAGCGCACATGTAACAGGTCAGGCCTTTAATTGTCCAAGCGCATGAGTGATAGCTGAAGGCCTAGAGAGCATTTTACAGTCAGCTATCTAAAAAATATGGGGGGAGGAAGCCGGCACTAAGTGCCTAGGGCAGCATGAGATCTACATACGGCCCTGGCTCCACAGCAGCAGCACATCACTGCGCAGGTCGGTGTAGGGGCCCTCTGCTGTCTGTGGCCGCCCCTGCCCTTATCTGTCACCATGCCCTCTTTAGTACACGAGGGAGATAGAGATGGAGATATCACTGAAGGCAAGAATCTAAAACGTAACTTTTATTACATCCAATAAAATCCTATAACTCGTATCAAAAAGATGCTATACAAACACCGCAGAAAGCTTTCACCAAAATCCACGTGGGCTCAAGCAGTGGGATGAGTGCTCGGGGAGAATATACCGCTGTCCCCGATCTCACCCTCTACCCTGCTCCGCCTGGGGACGCACCTTGATGGTAGATGCTCCCCGTCCTCGTGCCTAGGGCTGCACTTTCCTTATTCTGTCCTTAGCTTACACTTGGACAATATTCACTATAAATCAGTAAAGCCAGTCCCAGAATGCACACATACAAAGCCAGTGCCGACGCGTTTCCTCCTCCTAATGGGCAGAGGATTCATCAGGGGATTAGACCAAAAAGGTTAAACGGCAAAAATATAGATACAGTGGAACCAGATCCACAGATAGTTATTCAGTGGTTAGGGTCAAAGAGTGAGTGTGTGCTCAATAGTCACACTTACATAAGACCGAACGTTGTGAGGGGTAAGCGGTGGTACTAACTCCCCCACACAAGACAAAACGTCCGCACGGGCAAGAATGACCCCAGTAATCTAGCACAGATGTCAAAGCTGGCTTAGGGAGGTCAAAAGATGGAGGTCACCCAGCAGTACGGCGCTGTTAAAATAAGTGAAAGGGTATTCGATAGAACAATACAATTTTTAGCGCAAGGAACCCCCTACCAACCTGGGATCGGACGGGAACAGGGAAGGACTAGCGGAACAGAATGAGCTACAGAGAGTAACTCTTTCATCTCGCACACTGAGCCCCAGTGATCATCATTTGTACCCACCACCAAGTGCAATCCATTTATCTGGGTTAGAGACCTCCATCTATTTGCAAGGAGACTAAGGCCTCTTTCACACTTGCGTTCTGAGGATCCGTCAGAACGCAAGTCGCCTGAAAGCATTAGAAGACTGATCAGGATCCTGATGAGTCTTCGAAATGCTTTCAGGTTACCATGGCAGCCAGGACGCTACTGAAGTCCTAGCTGCCATAGTACTCTGCAGCAGTGTACTTACCTGCGCTGCGGCCTCCGGGCGCTCCTTCATGACGTCACAGGTCCCCGCAGCGCATAGATCAATGCGCCGCCCGGACCTGTGACGTCGAGAAGGAGCGCCCGGCTGCAGCGCAGGTAAGTACACTGCTGCGGAGTACTTACCATGGCAGCTAGGACTTCAGTTGTGTCCTGGCTGCCATGGTAACCAATCAGAGCCCCAGCTTACACTGGGGCCCCGATCGAAACAGCTTCTGCACATGCTCAGAGCTAAACGCCGTATCCGGCGATGCGCCGAAACGACGCTTAGCTTAATTCCGGATCCGGATTAATGCACTTCAATGGGCATTAATTCCGGATCCGGCGTTACGGCAAGTCCTCCGGCTTTTTGGCCAAAAAACGTTTGGGTACTGAACGGATGACATCCTGATTTCTCTCCATTCAGAATTAGGATGATCCTGATCAGTAGCTTTCCGGCATAGAGCCCCGAGGACGGATCTCTAGGACGGAAAACCAAAACGCCAGTGTGAAGGTACCCTTAAGTGGCAAAAATTTATGAAAACGAGTAATAATTCCACCTTCAAACAACTGGGCATCCGTGAAGATGAATTTGAGGACCTAAAGGTTTTCATGGAATTGTGGGAGGAGGGTGCGAGAACACCAGGACAGGGTCCCTTTATCGATCTGCGTCCTAAAAGTAACCGCCTCCCTCCACCGACCAACCACGATCATATTGACATATCCTTACAAATGACGATTGCTGAGATTGAACAGTTAAATCCTGTAACACCGTTTTTTAAAAATGTATCTGGATCAGAAGTAAAAGCCTTACTCAGTGTGGAACAGGATGAGTCGGTAGTGATAAAAGCTGGGAATCTGGTAGTGCTAGACGTAGATCAGTATAGGCTAATGTCTGAACAGCTACTGAGTGATCGTGTTACCGTGTGTTGCCATCTGACCCCACTGATTTGTTTCTGAAAGATCTGATGAGTATTCTTAATGAAGCACTCACTAATAAAATTATTGGTGAGGCCGAATACTCTTTTTTAAAACCAAAATCACCCCAGATTGCAACATTTTATGGGCTCCCCAAAATTCATAAGGGGACCTCGCCGTTGAGAGGTCGCCCAATAGTTTCTGGGGTCAATTCCATCATACAAAACAGTGGGATCTACACTGATAAGATCCTGAAGCCGTTAGCGTCAGCACTACCATCATACACAAGGGACATGAGACCATCAATATAGATCCATCGTGTTCCCTTGCTAGTATAGATGTTGAATCGTTATATAGCTCCATTCCCCATTCGAAGGGCTTGCTGGCAACAGCTGAATATTTAACCCCTTAAGGACTCAGCCCTATTTCACCCTAAGGACCCGGCCATTTTTTCAAAATCTGACCAGTGTCACTTTATGTGGTGATGACGTTAAAACGCTTTTTCTTATCCAGGCCATTCTGAGATTGTTTTTTCGTCACATATTGTACTTCATGACACTGGTAAAATGAAGTCGAAAAATTTCATTTTTATTTATAAAAAAATACCAAATTTACCAACAATTTGGAAAAATTTGCAATTTTCCAAGTTTCAATTTCTCTACTTCTATAATACATAGTAATACTGCCAAAAAAGTTATTGATTTACATTCCCCATATGTCTACTTCATGTATCAATCATTTAGGGAATGCCATTTTATTTTTTGGGGACGTTGCAAGGCTTAGAAGTTTAGAAATTTTCAAAAACCCACATTTTAAGGACCAGTTCAGGTCTGAAGTCACTTTGTGAGGCTTACATAATAGAGACCACCCAAAAATTACCCCATTCTAAAAACTACACCCCTCAAGGTATTCAAAACTAATTTTACAAGCGTTATTAACCCTTTAGGTTCTCCACAAGAGTTAATGGCAAATGGAGATAAAATTTCAGAATTTCGATTTTTTGGAAAATTTTCCATTTTAATCAATTTTTTCCAGTAACAAAGCAAGGGTTAACAGCCAAACAAAACTCAATATTTATTTCCCCGATTCTGTAGTTTACACAAACACCCCATATGTGGTCGTAAACTGCTGAATGGCCAGACGGCAGGGCATAGAAGGAAAGGAACGCCATATGGTTTTTCGAAGGCGGATTTTGCTGGACTGTTTTTTTGCACCATGTCCCATTTGAAGCCCCCCTGATGTAACCCTACAGTAGAAACTCCCAAAAAGTGACCCCATTTTGGAAACTACGGAGCATTTTTGAAAAAATTTATTTTTTAGTGTCTCCACATTCTGAAAGCCATAGTTTATTTTTTATTTTTTGGGGGACTGTCTTATGTAGGGGTTCATTGTTTGCGGGATGAGATGTCGGTTTGATTGTTACTATCTTGGGGTGCATATGACATTTTTGTCACTTGCTATTACACTTTTTGTGATGTAAGGTGACAAAAATGGCTTGACACCGTATTTTTATATTTTTTTTTTGCTGTATTCAGCTAAGGGGTTAGGTCATGTGTTATTTTTATAGAGCAGGTTGTGACGGACGCGGCGATACATAATAAGTATGTATACTTTTTATTTATTTATATAAGTTTTACACAATAATATCATTTTTAAAACAAAAAAAAATCATGTTTTAATGTCTCCATAGTCTGAGAGCCATATTTTTTTATTGTTTTGGGCGATTGTCCTATGTAGGGGTTCATTTTTTGCGGGATGAGATGGCGGTTTGAATGGTACTATCTTGGGGTGCATATGACTTTTTGATCGCTTGCCATTACACTTTTTGTGATGTAAGGTGACATAAAAATTGCTTTTGACAACGTTTTATTTTTTATGTTTATGGGGTTCATCTAAGGGGTTAGGTCATGTAATATTTTTATAGAGCAGGTCCTTACGGACGCGGTGATACATAATATGTATACCTTTTTTTGTTTATTTTGGTTTTACACATTAATATCCTTTTTGAAACAAAAAAAACATGTTTTAGTGTCTCTATAGTATGAGACCCTTACGCCGCCCACAACCCAACCCCCCCCCCCCCCTGTAACCCCACAGCCATAATATGATTGGGGGCTGCAGGGGGGGTTAAAATGTATAACTTTGGGGGCATTTAGACTCTGATCCCCACGGTCACAGAGACCAGCGGTTTGCAGCGATCGCCGATACGGGGGGGGGGGGGTCACAGGACCCCCCTAGGCATTGTAACAAGGTACCTGCTGAATGATTTCAGCAGGTACCTTGTTCCAATCACTGCCGGCTGAGCAGCAGTGATTGGAACTACTCATGACGTACCTGTACGTCATGTGTCCTTAAGGATTTGGGAAACATGCCGTACCGGTACGTCATGTGTCCAGAAGGGATTAAAGACTCGGGTGGTTTGCTTCAATGCACACAATGAGTTGCTCACATTGCTAGAATTTGTACTGATGTACAACTACTTTCTTTTTGATGCCATGTTCTTCCACTAGCTCAGGGGGACCGCAATGGGGAGTCCGTGTGCTTCGACCTATGCAAATGTCCTCCTGAGCTGGTGGGAGGACAAAGGTGGTGTTATAGAATCGTCTTCTGGGCCAGATATATAGACAATGTTTTTCTGGTGTGGAATGGTGGTTTGGACCAGTTCAAATCTTTCATGCAGTTCCTCAATACAAATGAGGTGGGTCTCTCATTCACCTTTGAATTTCATCCTGATACGCTTACCTTCTTGGATGTGAAGGTGACCAAACAAATGGACAAACTGGTTACTATTTTTTATAAGAAGTCCACTGCAACCAATAGATTATTGCACTGGGACAGCTTCCATCCAAGAAATCTAAAGAAGGGGATACCCCGAGGTCAATTCCTAAGAGTTAGGAGAAATTGTTCAGATCTGGAACATTTTCATCATGAATTCAGGAAGATACAGGATCGGTGTAAGGCCAGGGGTACCCACAAAAGGAATTGACAGACGCATTTCAAAAAGTGAAGGACTGCGATAGAAGTTCCCTCCTAGTACCGAAGAGATCCGTCTCGGAAAAGGAAGTCGTCAGAATTATCTCTACATTTGATGTGGAAAACGGACGGATTAGGAAGATACTTCAGAAATATTGGCCGATTTTACTTATTTGGATGTAGCTGATGCTCTCCCACCTAGGCCCGGTATCACATTTAGACGGGGGAGATCCCTCAGAGACAGACTGGTCCATAGCCATTTCACACGCCCAACACCGCCAGGGACGTAGTTACATCGTAAACCACTGGGGATCTTTCAATGTGGTTCATGTGCAGCATGTCGATACATTAATAGGACTGTAAATGTGACCTGTTCGGTAACTAACCATTTAATAACTATCTGTGGATCTAGTTCCACTGTATCTATATTTTTGCAATTTAACCTTTTTGGTCTAATCCCCTGATGAATCCTCTGCCCATCAGGAGGAGGAAACGCGTCGGGACTAGCTTTATATGTGTGCATTCTGGGACTGGCCTTACTGATTTATAGTGAATATTGTCCAAGTGTAGGCTAAGGACAGAATAAGGAAAGTGCAGCCCTAGGCACGAGGACGGGGAGCATCTACCATCAAGGTGCGTCCGCAGGCGGAGCAGGGTAGAGGGTGAGATCAGGGACAGTATTATATTTCTCACACAGTCTCCCCGAGCACTCATCCCACTGCTTGAGCCCATGTGGATTTTGGTGATAGCATTCTACAGTGTTTGTATAGGATCTTTTTGATCCGAGTTATATGATTTTATTGGATGTAATAAAAGTTACGTTTTAGATTCTTGCCTATAGTGATATCCCTTTCTGTTCATGCAAAGATTTAGACATTATTGGTTTTTCAGTGATTTTCCTCTTTAGTATACCTATCAGGTATTCTAAAGGGGGTCTAGTGACTGATAGGTGTACTAAAGAGGGCATGGTGACTGATAGGGATAATAAAGGGGGCATGGTGACTGATAGCTGTACTAAAGGGGGCACGGTGACTGACAGGTGTACTAAAGGAGGCATGGTGACTGATAGGGATAATAAAGGGGGCATGGTGACTGATAGGGAAAATAAAGGGGGCATGGTGACTGATGGGTGCACTAAAAGGGGACATGGTGACTTACAGGTGTACTAAAGGGGGCATGTTGACTGATAGGTGTACAAAAAGGGGCATGGTGACTGATAGGTGTACTAAAGGGGGCATGGTGACTGATGGGTGTACTAAAAAGGGCATGGTGACTGATAGGGATAATAAAGAAGGCATGGTGACTGATAGGTGTACTAAAGGGGGCATGGTGACTGATAGAGATAATAATGGGGGCTTAGTGACTGATAGGTGTACTAAAGGGGGCATGGTGACTGATAGCTGTACTAAAGGAGGCATGGTAACTGATAGGGATACTAAAGGGGCACGGTGACTGAAAGGTGTACTAAAGGAGGCATGGTAACTGATAGGGATAATAAAGGGGGCATGGTGACTGATAGGGAAAATAAAGGGGGCATGGTGACTGATAGGTGTACTAAAGTGGGCACGGTGACTGACAGGTGTACTAAAGGGGGCATGTTGACTGATGGGTGTACTAAAAAGGGCATGGTGACTGATAGGGATAATAAAGAAGGCATGGTGACTGATAGGTGTACTAAAGGGGGCACGGTGACTGATAAAGATAATAATGGGGGCTTAGTGACTAATAGGTGTACTAAAGGGGGCACGGTGACTGACAGGTTTACTAAAGGGGGCATGGTGACTGATGGGTGTACTAAAAAGGGCATGGTGACTGATAGGGATAATAAAGAAGGCATGGTGACTGATAGGTGTACTAAAGGGGGCATGGTGACTGATAGAGATAATAATGGGGGCTTAGTGACTAATAGGTGTACTAAAGGGGGCATGGTGACTGATAGGTGCACTAAAGGGGGTCTAGTGACTGATAGCTGTACTAAAGGGGGCACGGTGACTGACAGGTGTACTAAAGGAGGCATGGTAACTGATAGGGATAATAAAGGGGGCATTGTGACTGATAGGGATAATAAAGGGGGCATGGTGACTGATAGGGATAATAAAGGGGGCATGGTGACTGATGGGTGCACTAAAATGGGGCATGGTGACTTACAGGTGTACAAAAGGGGGCATGGTGACTGATAGGTGTACAAAAAGGGGCATGGTGACTGATAGGTGTACTAAAGGGGGCATGGTGACTGATAGTTTTACAAAAAGGGGCATGTTGACTGATAGGGATAATAAAGGGGGAATGGTGACTGATAGGGATAATAAAGGGGGCATGGTGACTGATAGGTGTACAAAAAGGGGCATGGTGACTGATAGGTGTACTAAAGGGGGCATTGTGACTGATAGGTGTACAAAAAGGGGCATGTTGACTGATAGGGATAATAAAGGGGGAATGGTGACTGATAGGGATAATAAAGGGGGCATGGTGACTGATAGGTGTACAAAAAGGGGCATGGTGACTGATAGGTGTACTAAAGGGGGCATGGTGACTGATAGGTGTACAAAAAGGGGCATGTTGACTGATAGGGATAATAAAGGGTGAATGGTGACTGATAGGGATAATAAAGGGTGCATGGTGACTGATAGGTATAATAGAGACGGCATGGTGACTGAAGGGTGTACTAAAGGCAGCATGGTGACTAATAGGAATACTAAATGGGGCATGGTTAGTGATAGGTGTACTAAAAGGGGCATGGTGACTGATAGGAATTATAAAGGGGCATTGTGACAGATAGGTGCACTAAAGGTGGCATGGTGACTGATAGGTGCACTAAAGGTGGCATGGTGACTGATAGGAATAATAAAGGGGGCATGGTGACTGATAGAGATACTAAAGGGAACATGGTGACTAATAGGTGTACTAAAGGGGGCATGGTGACTTATAGGGATACTAAAGGGGGCATTGTGACTGATAGTTATACTAAAGGGGGGCATGATGACTGATTGGTGTAGTAAAAGGGGCATGGTGACTGATGGGGATAATAAAGGGGACATAATGACTGACAGGGATAATAAAGGGGGCGTGGTGACTGATAGGTGTACTCCAGCGGGCATGGTGACTGAGAGGGATAATAAAGTGGCATGGTGACTGCTAGGGATCATAAAGTGGCCGCACTATGCCCCCTTTAGAACACCTGTCAGTCACCATGACCTCTTTAGTATACCTATCAGTCACCATGCCCCCTTTATTATCCCTATCAGTCACCATGCCCCCTTTATTATCCCTATGAGTCACCATGTCCCCTTTAGTATCCCTATCAGTCACTATGCCCCCCTTTATTATCCCTATCAGTCACTATGCCCTCTTTAATACACCTATCAGTCACCATGACACCTTTGCTATACCTACCATTCACCATGTCCCCTTTAGTATCCCTATCAGTCATCATGCCCCCTTTAGTATCCCTATCAGTCATCATGCCCCCTTTAGTACACCTATTAGTCACCATGCCCCCATTAGAATCCTCATCAGTCACCCTGCCCTCTTTAGTATCCCAATCTTTCACAATGCCCCTTTTAGTATACCTATCAGTTATCATGTCCCCTTTAGTATCCCTATCAGTCGCAATGCCCCATTTAGTACACCTATGAGTCACCATATCCCTATCAGTATCCCTATCAGTCACCATGTCCCCTTTAGTATAACTATCAGTCACCATGTCCCCTTTTGTATACCTATCGGTCACTATGCCCCCTTTATTATCCCTATCAGTCACCATGCCCCCTTAAGTATGCCTATCAGTCACCATGTCTCCTTTAGTATCCCTGTCAGTCACAATGCCCCCTTTAGTACGCCTATCAGTCACCATGTCCCCTTTAGTATCCCTGTCAGTCACCATGCCCCCTTTATTATCCCTATCAGTCACCATGCCCCATTTAGTATAGCTATCAGTCACCATGCCCCCTTTGGTATAGCTATCAGTCACTATGCCCCCTTTGGTAAAGTTATCAGTCACCATGCCCCCTTTATTATCCCTATCAGTCACCATGCACCCTTTATTATGCCTATCAGTCACCATGCTCTCTTTAGTATACCTTTCAGTCACCATGCCCCCTTTAGTATCCCTATCAGTCACTATGCCCCCCTTTATTATCCCTATCAGTCACTATGCCCCCTTTATTATGCCTATCAGTCACCATACCCTCTTTAGTACACCTATCAGTCACCATGCCCCCTTTAGTATACCTATCAGTCACCATGCCCCCTTTAGTATAACAATCAGTCACCATGCCCCCTTTATTTTCCCTATTTGTCACTATGCCCCCTTTTGTACACCTATCAGTCACTATGCCCCCTTTATTATCCCTATCAGTCACCATGACACCTTTAGTATCCCTATCAGTCACCATTCCCCCTTTATTATCCCTATCAGTCAGCATGCCCCTTTTTGTACACCTATCAGTCACCATGCCCCCTTTAGTACACCTATCAGTCACCAAGCCCCCTTTAGTACACCTATCAGTCACCATGCCCCCTTTAGTACACCTATCAGTCACCGTGCCCCCTTCGTTATAGCTATCAGTCACCATGTCCCCTTTATTATCCCTGATAGTTACACTAAAGGGGCATGGCGACTTATAGGTGTACTAAAGGGGGCATGGTGACTTATAGGTGTACTAAAGGGGCATGGTGACTGATAGGTGTACTAAAGGGGGCACGGTGACTGATAAGTATACTAAAGGGGGCATTGTGAAAGATAGGGATATTAAAGAGGGCAGGATGACTGATGGGGATACTAATGGGGGCATGGAGACTAATAGGTGTACTAAAGGTAGCATGGTGACTGATAGGGATAATAAAGGGGGCATGGTGACTGATAGGTGTACTAATGGGTGCATGGTGACTAATAGGTGTAATAAACGGAGCATGGTGACAGATAGGGAAACTAAAGGGGACATGGTAACTCATAGGTGTACTAAAGGGGACATGGTAACTCATAGGTATACTAAAAGGGACATGGTGACTGATAGGGATAATAAAGGGGGCATGATCACTGATAGGTATACTAAAGGGGACATGGTGACTGATAGGTATACTAAAGGGGGCATGGTGAAGGATAGGTGTTCTAAAGGGGACATGGTGACTGATAGTGATACTAATGGGGGGCATGGTGTCTAATAGGGATACTAAAGGGGGCATGGTGAGTGATAGATATACTAAAGGGAATCTGGTGACTGATAGGTATACTAAAGTTGACATAGTGACTGATAGGGATACTAATGGGGGCATGATGAATAATAGGTGTAATAAAAGGGGCATGGTGACAGATAGGGATACTAAAGGGGAACATGGTAACTCATAGGTATACTAAACTGGGCATGGTGACTGATAGGTGTACTAAAAAGGGACATGGTGACTGATAGGGATAAAAAAGGGGGCATGATCAATGATAGGTATACTTTATTATCCCTATTAGTCCCCATGCTCCCTTTACTATACCTATCAGTCACCATGCCCCCTTTAGTACACCTATCAGTCACCATGCCCCCTTTATTATCCCTATCAGTCACCATGCCCCCTTTAGTATCCCTATCAGTCAGCATGCTCCCTTTACTATACCTATCAGTCACCATGCCCCCTTTAGTATACTTATCAGTCACCATGCCCCCTTTAGTATACCTATCAGTCACCATGCCCCCTTTAGTATCTCTGTTAGTTACCATGCCCTCTTTAGTATCCCTATCTTTCACAATGCCCCCTTTAGTACCCCTTTCAGTCACCATGCCCCTTTATTATCCCTTTCAGTCACCATGCCCCTTTAGTATCCCTATCAGTCACCATGCCCCTTTAGTACACATATCAGTCACCATGCCCTCTTTAGTATACCTATCAGTCACCGTGTCCCCTTTAGTACACCTATCCGTCACCATGCCCCCTTTAGTATACCTATCAGTCACCATGCCCCCTTTAGTACCCCTATTAGTCACCATGCCCCTTTAGTACCCCTGTTTTTCACCATGCCCTCTTTAGTATCCATATCAGTCACCATGCCCCCTTTAGTACACCTATCAGTCACCGTGTCCCCTTTAGTACACCTATCCGTCACCATGCCCCCTTTAGTATACCTATCAGTCACCAAGTCCCCTTTAGTATACCTATCAGTCACCATGCTCCCTTTAGTATACCTATCAGTCACCATGCCCCCTTTAGTATCTCTGTTAGTTACCATGCCCTCTTTAGTATCCCTATCTTTCACAATGCCCCCTTTAGTATACTGATCAGTCACCATGCCCCCTTTAGTACACCTATCAGTTGCCATGCCCTCTTTAGTACACATATCAGTCATCATGCCCCCTTTAGTACACCTATCAGTCACCAAGTCCTCTTTAGTACACATATTCACAATGCCCCCTTTATTATCCCTATCAGTCACCATGCCCCTTTAGTATAGTTATCAGTTACCATGCCCCCTTCGGTATAGCTATCATTCACCATGTCCCCTTTATTATCCCTATTAGTCCCCATGCTCCCTTTACTATACCTATCAGTCACCATGCCCCCTTTAGTATCCCTATCAGTCACAATGCTCCCTTTAGTATCCCTATCTTTCACAATGCCCCCTTTAGTATACTGATCAGTCACCATGCCCCTTTAGTATACCTATCAGTCACCAAGTCCCCTTTAGTATACCAATCAGTCACCATGCCCCTTTATTATCCCTATCAGTCACCATGCCCCCTTTAGTATACCTATCAGTCACCATGCCCCCTTTAGTATACCTATCAGTCACCATGTCCCCTTTAGTATCCCTGTCAGTCACCATGCCCCCTTTAGTACACCTGTCAGTCACTATGCCCCCTTTAGTATACCTGTCAGTCACCATGCCCCCTTTAGTACACCTGTCAGTCACCATGCCCCTTTAGTACACCTGTCACTGTGCACATCTTATGGTGTCCCTTTGTCCTTCTGCCGTGCTCTGCTCGCTCGTCCCTTTCCTTTTTAGGGTGCTCGGCTCTACTCCTACCAGTACGCTCTGCTCTTCAATTACCATGCCCTCTTGATGTACTGCAATTCTTTGTTCTGTCACTGTGTCCTGCATCCCTTCCTGTACTGTCACCATAACATGTGAGGATATTTCCATCCTCCGTGCCCACCTTCCAGCATGCCTTTTTTCTGCTGGTGAAAAGGGAAATTTTCTGCTTTCCTGGCGCAATACAACAGATTCCAGTAGGCGTCATTTTCTTTAAAAAGTGTCACCTCTTTATTGAAAAGAGTTACACATATACATGAAGAGCTGTGCTACGCGTTTCGGGGATAAACAGTTCCCCTTCAGCATGCCTTTTTTCGGCTTTGTGCCCCCCACATTCATCCATCTCTAATCTCAGTACTATCAGTGTCCCTCTTGTGGGGGCCTCCACTCATCACTCGCCCTTCTCCTTGGTGTTTGATGCTCTCCTGATGTTCCCATGTATCATCACCAGTCCCTCTTCTTCTGCTGCCCATCAGGCCATGTACCTACCCCCCAGCTTGCCACTATGCCCCCTCAACGTTCCTCTTCTGTAGACCCCCTTTGTAGCCCCGTTTACCCTCCAGCTTTTCCATTGTTCACAAGTGTTTGCCGATGACCACCTGACTTCTCCACAACTCCTCCGCAGATACTACAATGAACTATGGACACTCCAAGTGAAATTGGCAGCCGAGACGCATTTCAGGAATGGGAATCCCTCTCCTCCGGCCATCCCTTTCAACAATCTGGGTCATAAGTAGATGGCCCAGACGTAGCAGAGCTGAGAACCACAGTCGTGGTCAAAAACAAACCCAGCATTGCTGCATCTGCCCATACAAGCCGAATACGGTGCTCTCCGTCGGGTCTTTTCGGATCCCCCCCCCCCCCCCCACCTCCTTCCATATGTGAAGTCTTTATCCACTCCAAGAAAACTCATCTCTTTTACATGCAAATACATAAAGAGGACGAAGCGCGTTACGTTTCAGCGAGATAGGTCTACAGCCTCGCGTGACGCACATCCCTGCATTTATTAGGATGGGGTCCTGCGGATTTGGCGGAATGGGCAGGGGAGGGAGGGGGATGGTATCATTACCCCTAAATGGGTTTTAAATAACACCTTTTCTTCGAGGAGACCTCCGATGGCAGTATCGCCCCCTCTACACTCCTCGCATGAAGTTCCCCTTAATCGCGCACGAAAAATTATTCACTCTAGTGTCTGTTTCCTACAGATACCGAACGTAATTTCACAGCGCGGTGCACCGGTGGCGTAATGATGACACACACATTATCTCCTCATTACACGCTTGTTACCCCAGTATAATATGACGCTAATTGCACGACATCCGCTTGGGTCCTGCCGATGCTCACACACACACAAAGAGGCGCCGTCGCAACCCACGACACGCCGACCAAGGACATGGCACCTGGAGTGGTGAGATGACAACTTCAGCTCTGCTACATGTGTATACATCTATGGTAAACACGGTGGGGGGGGGGCGGGGGGTACTATGATTAAAGGGGCACAAAATAAGTATTGAAAGGTTATGGACACACGTGTAAAATTAACCACAACCTCCCACACACACACACAAACTGCGGCTAACACACCCACGCACAGTACGACACTACTACCGCACTGCGGCAAACCATGATACGTATGTGCGAGTCACAACTAGCCCACACCTTGGTAGTTAGAAGAGACACAGGTTAGGAGAGGTAAAAAAAGTAAAAAAAATACTGTGTTTTCTGTTAAAGGGTGCGATGATCTGCAGAAAAATGGGACGATTGGAGAGATGCTCTGCCGAGGACAGGAGTCATTAAAGTCCATTAAGGACTGCCGGTTCAAGATGGCGGCTGGGCTCTGAATAAAGAAAGCAGGGGCTGGCCCCCAGTGCTTAGGTGTTAGGTAATAGTCTGCAGAGGTAAGCAAGCAGCCAAAAGACGATACAGTGCCGTCAGGGGTTAAAGAAATGGACGCAATTTTTATCCCTGAAAGGGTAACCTATGTGGCCCTGAAGTGTCAATTGTAGAAATGCCATTGGGGAGGAAAGGGATGAGGGGGGGAGGTCATTCTCAATGCAAGGGGTTAAATGTAGAGCGATGTTCTGCGGATGGCCAATACTCTGCAGCTGCCGTATTGCGCGGCTCTCAAGGTTACGAGGGAACAAAGGAGGCAATTTTGCTCTTATCGCAGTTCAGGCTTTTCGATAAGCCGCAGGGAAGGCTGATACAATGTCAACAGTGGGGTGCAATACTCTGCAGGAGCCAAATACAGCTCATGGAAGGGGGCGATGGTCTGCAGAGGTTACTTAGGTGGACCGGCGAGGATTGGCAGGGCTGGATGGAAGCCTTTGAGGGCAGTAGAATAGAAAGAGGCTCTGCAGATTTCTAAATGGGAGGCAGAGACGGAGCGATGCTCTGCATGGGTAAGCACAGAAGTGCGCTAGGTTAATGGTGCGTGCCAAATGTTAGGTAGTACGCATATGAAGTACTAGAGGCACAAGCCAGGAGGAGGGAGTGATGCTCTGCATGTGCTACCGAGTGGATGTTCTGCAGAATTAAGAGGAGAGGAAGAGGGAAGGAGAAACGAAGCAAAGCATTGGGATATTATAGGAGGAAATGCTCTGCAGGGGTAATTATTGGAGCAGCTGCAGTGACAATGCTCTGCAGGGGAAATTATGGCATTGACAATGCTCTGCAGGGGTTATTATAGAGGGTGCAGGACAATCCTGCAGGGATTATAGGAGGGACAGTGACAATGCTCTGCAGGGGTAATTATTGGAGCAGCTGCAGTGACAATGCTCTGCAGGGGAAATTATGGCATTGACAATGCTCTGCAGGGGTAATTATGGCAGGGTGTGCAGTGACAATGCTCTGCAGGGGTTATTATAGGAGGGAGTGCAGTGACAATGCTCTGCAGGGGAAATTATAGGAGGGAGTGCAGTGACAATGCTCTGCAGGGGTAATTATAGGAGGGAGTGCAGTGACAATGCTCTGCAGGGGTAATTACAGGAGGGAGTGCAGTGACAATGCTCTGCAGGGGTTATTATAGGAGGGAGTGCAGTGAAAATGCTCTGCAGGGGAAATTATAGAAGGGAGTGCAGTGACAATGCTCTGCAGAGGTTATTATAGGAGGGAGTGCAGTTACAATGCTCTGCAGGGGTAATTATGGGCGTGCATGGCATGATGATGCTCTGCAGGGGTAATTACAGGAGGGAGTGCAGTGACAATGCTCTGCAGAGGTTATTATGGGCGTGCATGCCATGATGATGCTCTGCAGGGGTAATTATGGGCGTGCATGCCATGATGATGTTCTGCAGGGGTAATTATGGGCGTGCATGCAATGATGATGTTCTGCAGGGGTAATTATGGGCGTGCATGCCATGATGATGCTCTGCAGGGGTAATTATGGGAGGGAGTGCAGTGACAATGCTCTGCAGGGGTAATGATGATGCTCTGCAGGGGTAATTATGGGAGGGAGTGCCATGATGATGCTCTGCAGATGAAACTGAACTGCAGGAATGAGGGGAAGGCAGGAATCTAGGAATCTGGAGGATGGGGTAATGGAAGTGTGAGCTACAGGGGGACGGGTCTGTAGGAAGGCTGGAGGACTAGGCACGTCCTGGCAAGAGTAGGGTTAAGGGCTGAGCTCTCCTGAAAGTTGTGGGTAAGGAAAGGGTTAAGGGTTGGCAGAGCTGCGCTAAGTTGGTGAGGGAAAGATCTTCAGGTCCCGCCAGCTGCAAGAAGGAAGCTCTACAGGTGTCCTCCAAGACCTGGGCAGAAGAAGAAGACATCCTGAAACCTGGACCATTAGAAAAAGTGAAGATGGTGGACTTACCACAACTCTGAGACACTGGAACTGCTGAAGGTGGAGACCAAGGAGAAGTCATGAGGAGGAGAGGGGCAGTGAAGGAAGGAAGAGTCCAAAAAATTCTAAAAGTTTAGGGAAAAAAAGAATAAAACGTAGGGAAGTGAGAGGGGCCGGTGGGATGGGGACAGGCAGGAGGTGTGCAGATAAGAAGGTGTTTGTACAAGACCAGCTCAGAAAGCTGCAGTCTGTTCTGATGAAATATGTGACTCATCCAGGAGAGAGAGACAGCCACACATGAGATGAGACATAGCTGTTGGCTAGGAGACCCCCTGGCTGCCCATACTCCCTCAGACTGTATATAGGGGGCAGCACTGTATAGACAGCCCCCCACAGCTCAGCAGGTAGGTGTCCTCGCCCTCATCTCTCACCCCTTATTCTATCTGTCACTCCCAGGCCTGCTCACAACTGGAGACAGACGCAATGCTGACGTCACCGGCCGGCTCTCTTCCCCTCATCTGCAAATGACAGCGAGGGAGGGGGAGGAAGAGATCAGTGATTCATAGTCCTGGTCCTAAATGTCTGTATATATGTGACCGTGTCATTATATGGCCTGCGCCTGTCACCGTCTGCTCAGCCAACCCTCAACTATCTATCTACACATCCATCTATCTATCTACACATCCATCTATCTATCTACACATCCATCTATCTATCTATCCATCTATCTATCTACACATCCATCTATCTATCTCATATCTATCTATCTATCTACACATCCATCTATCTATCTACACATCCATCTATCTATCTCATATCTATCTACACATCCATCTATCTATCTCATATCTATCTACACATCCATCTATCTATCTACACATCCATCTATCTATCTGCACATCCATCTATCTATCTATCTCATATCTATCTATCTATCTATCTCTCTCCACATCCATCTATCTATCTCATATCTATCTATCTATCTATCTATCTTTCTATCTACACATCCATCTATCTACACATCCATCTATCTACACATCCATCTATCTATCCCATATCTATCTATCTCATATCTATCTATATATCTATATATCTATCTATCTACACATCCATCTATCTATCCCATATCTATCTATCTATCTACACATATATCTATCTATCTCATATCTATCTATCTCCTATCTATCTATATATCTATCTATCTATCAACACATCCATCTATCTATCTCCTATCTATCTCATATCCATATCTATCTATCTCATATCTATCTATCTATCTACACATCTATCTATCTATCGATCTATCTATCTATCTATCTATCTATCTATCTATCTCCTATCTATCTATCTATCTATCTCCTATCTATCTATCATCTATCTATTTACCTATCTATCTACATATCTATCTATCTAATGTCTGTCTATCTATCTATCTTATATCTATTTTATCTGTCTATCTATCTATCTAATATCTATCTATCTATCTATCTATCGCATATCTATCTATCTCCTGTCTATCTATCTATCTATCTCATATCTATCTATCCATTTATCTATCTATCTATTTATCTATCTATCTATCTATTATCTATCTGTATGTCTATCTCTCTATCTATCTGTCTGTCTGTCTGTCTATCTCTCTATCTATCTGTCTGTCTGTCTATCTATCCGTCTCTCTATCTCCTGTCTATCTATCTGTCTGTCTATCTATCTCTATCTATCTGTCTGTCTATCTATCTATCTATCTATCTGTCTATCTATCTCTCTCTCTATCTCCTATCCGTCTGTGTCTCCATCTGCCTATACCTCCCTATAAGATGGTGGGGGGCAGGCTAGACGGAGGAGGAGAGGCAGGCGCGCCCGTATACCCTGCTGTCACAGACCATTAGATATAACGGGGCGCTGGGGAGCCTGGACATAATGCAGAGACACTGCAGAGGCGATGTCAGCCTGCCCCGCTGCCGGTCACCTCCTATACGTTCCCCTATAGTGGCACCCATGATGATGTGCACTGTGTGCTCTTACATAGGACTGCAGGTGAACACCACTGCATAACCATTACCAGGGCGCGTTCACAATACACTAGTGTTGGGAACGAGAAGAGTTAATAGACAAAGTGACACCGGCCACACATGTATGGCGGGATCTAAGTGCGGCTATAGGCGACCAGAGGTAATTGAACTAGATGGGTCCGTGCACATCCCCCATATGTGTCTGGATGGCCGCCAGCCAATCAGCGCGCTCCTGCAGCCTGGAGTAAATCTGGAAGGTTCATTCATGATTTTTTTCCTTTCTCTCCTCATTGACTCATTCATGTTTTCCCCTCTCATTCACCCCTCCTCCCTTCTCTCATCCATTCACTTGTCAGCCTGCCGGCTCCGAGCATGCCCAGTGCCTATCCCCCCTCGCCAGGAGCTAGGGTAGGATTCTTATGAATGAACATTGACGTCAGAGAGGGCCGCTCCACGAGAGCTGGGGCGGGACACATGACGAGGGGCTGGGTGGGTATTTAAAGCGCCAGCCGCTGTCCCTGGTGCTGAAACTGCACAGAGACAACACACCGAAGACTACAAAGAGACAGAGAGGGAGGGAGAGAGACCACACTGAGACTGCCGAGAACAAGTGAGACATCAATGAATGCATGGGGAGCGGTGGGGGTGGGTGGCATTATAGCATTCCATGACTTAATCCTTATCGATGACTGTTGTATGCCGCAATGTATCTGTATATGACGATCAACCGGTAGGTTTGGTGCTATATACAGTCCCCTCCGGGGACATGGGTGGCTATGTGTAGATTGTATATGTATGAGCCGATAGGGGTGTCCTCCTTCATATCTCAAGAGCTCAACCTTTACATCGATGAAAGAAACTTTCATCGCTTGTCCGTCACCGCCCGGAGAACTCTCCTCACGCCCACGTGGGTATTTTCTCCGTTGTTTATACTGTTAGTATTGCATGCAATTAATCCTTGCCGGGGATCGGCTCGAGGACTCGGTTCCGTATCGTGATGTTACTGCTCGATTCAATGGGTAGGTCCTCATGAGAAGGGAAGAAGCAAGAGAGGGGTCCACCAAACATTAATATAGACTCTATCCACCTGGTGCCAACAAACGATTGCCAAGCTAGCCTAAGAATTGGCAGGGGCAGGAAAACCTAATGTTATTAGAATTTATTTGGACTATTTTTGGATATATGTGCTTCATTTTTGGAGCTGGAAATGGTGACGTTCCAGCCCCAGCTGATGATTTGGGCAGCAAATTGCGCTTTGTTTTTTGATAGATGCGACGTGAGATCCTTAATCAGAGCAGAGAGGTTTAAATGCAACTAATGAATGAGGGGGCCAATGACGCATGAACTGACACATCTCATTATGACAAGAACATTACCCCCCCCCCCCACCCCTCCGCTGCCTCTCATAAATTCACATACTGATGGATAAAGATGTTTGCAGCTGCATGAACCGTCGGGCTAGCATCGTGTGGGCAGATGTTTGTCGTATCGACTGTGAAAACATCTCGGCTGGTTACGACTTGTCTACAGGAGAATGAATTATAGCTCTAAAACTGATTGTATCATGTAGGTTGTTACATTCTCGCTGTATATAAGGAAGGAAAGGGGGAGAGGAGCATCGAGACTTTGTAGTGGAGACCAAAGTGGTGATTAGATGGGTGGTATAGTGGAATTTAGGAAGCGAAACGATGACGAGAACGAAGGAAGCCAACGGAGAGGTAACGAAAGACCAAGAATGAATAGCAACAGGTAAAAAGAGGAGGCAGTAGGTAGAAACCAGTAAAGGGAGACATATCGACTAGAGAATTGATGAACGACATCAAAGATGGGATGTGAAGATTGACTCGGGGACATAGAAGGAATATATGGAGAGTAACTAGGAGCAGGGGATCGACAACTCTGACATAGGAAAAGCTGATGATGAGCTGAAGATGAATAATGTATGACTAAAATGAGAGAAATGGAAAACATAGATGAGGGGTAGAAGAGTGCAGAAAGTGATATAGAGCCAAGGAACATCCATGGAGAGAGAGGAACATATGTAGACAAGTCAAGAATGTTACATAGACAAGGAGGATGAGGAGAACAAATGAAAGTGGACCAAGAAATGCAAGGGTCTAGTTAACTGAGGAGGACTAGTTAAGGTTTAGAGGATATCAAAGATGCAAAGTAGATGGACCCCCGACAAGAATGTCAATAGACCATGAGTATGAGATTCGAAGATGTGAAGATATATGATAAGACATGGTCCAGGAGGATGATAGAGCAGGAGGCATTGAGATGATGCATTGGAAAATGTCAATAAGTATAGTGTACCTATGTCTTAGGGTCTATCCACACGTCCGCATTCAGTGTCCGCACCCGTTCCGCAATTATGCAGGACGGGTGCGGAGCCATTCATTCTGAATGGGGATGGAATGGATGCGGAGAGCACACTTCCAGTCCGCGGCTCCGGAAAAAAATAGAACATGTCCTATTCTTGTCCGCAGCTACGGACAAGAATAGGCTGCTCTATGGAGGGGACGGCCGGGTGTGTTGCGGATCGGCAACACACCACGGACGCGTGAATGGACCCTTAGAGAGTGCTGAACCCGAAGAGGGAGAATGTGGACAGATGTGGACCTACTGTAGCGTGAATCTTAGAAAGACAGAGTAGGAGATATGGTACATATTTTGAGAACGGGAACAGAATAGAGCATATTCGCCTCAGAGAGTACAAGACCATTTTGAGAATCCACCTCGTGATGCTGTTGGTTTTTCAGGCAGTTGACACAATATTGGCATATTGCTTAACTATATCTACGTCTGGTTGCAAACTGCTACAGCCTGTGTATGCGGTCAGCTGCCACCCACACTAGCAGACCCTTATGTTTCTGTAGTTAATTACATTTCTGTGCGAGGACAGGAAGAACAGTGATTTCTGCATACGGAGCTGTAGAGTCGGGATTGCAGACTACACCAAAAGCAGGAAAACACAGAACACAGAGGAGTAAACCCTGGCTGGTAATGGGGAGAATAATGGTGGACATAGATCCAATGATGGAAAACATATGAACGCAAATCGAGAAAGTAAGAGTGAAAAGAGATATGGGGATCAGTATTCAGGGGGCAGATAAAAAGTTGAGAAGTGGACACAGTAAAGGGAGATTCCATCAATAGGGGATAGATAGGTACAGAAATGAAGGACAAAGAATATGCCCATAGACAGATTTAGAGGAGAGGATAGAGAAAAATGCAGGATATATAGGTAATAGTGGTGAGGTCAAACCGACAGGCATGAAAAAAAACTGTACATACAGCTCAACATGGTGATGGGATCCAAGACTGATGGCATCAACATACAGCAGGAGCTGGACAAGACAGGGGTAAATATGTCGCAAAAGAACATGGATGACATATACCAATGGGAAATAGAGAACAGGGGAAAAAAGAGAAAGGAAACCTAAAGGAGATGTAGAGCTAGATAGATAGGGAACACAAGATGGGCAGGAGGTGGAAAAGGTGTAGACAGGCATGAAGAGGAGAACATAGATCGGCAAGGAATGGGGATTATGTAGATGTGCATGAGATAGGAAACACGTAGACATACTGTACATGAGTTGGAGAAAATTTAGACAAGCATTGGATGGAGAACATGTTGATGGGCAGGTATGGAAAACAAGTGGATGGGAAAGAAATATACAAAATGTAGATGGACAGGTGATGGAGAACAAATATGTAGGCAAGGGATGGAGAACATGTAGATGGGCAGGAGACAGAGAATATATAGATGAGCATGGAGAACAAGCAGATGAGAAGGAGATGGAGAACATCTTAAAAAGCAGAAGATTTAGAACACAGAAGGCCATCTGGGCAGAAGATGGGCAGAATATGGAGAAACCATGGATAGGCAGGAGAGGGAGAATACATACACAGTCAAGGAATGGACAAAACATAGATGGGCAGAAGATAAGAACATGTAAGTGGGCAAGAGATAGAGAACAAATAAACAGGCAAGAGAAAGAGAACGAGTAGAAGGTTGGGAGATGGAAAACATGTAGATAAGCAGAAGATAGGGAACAAGCAGGTAGGAAGGAGATGGAGATCACATGGATGAGCAGGAGATGGGGAACATCTAGATGGGCAGGTGATGGAAAACACAGACATGTAGGAAAGGAAGGAAAACAGATGGGCAGGAGATGTAGAACACAAAGATAGACGGGTGATTGAGAACACAGGCAGTCAAGGGATGGAGAAAACATAGATGGACATTAGATGAGTAGCAGGACAAGAAATAGAGAACGCTTAGGCAAGAGACAAAGAACAAGTACACAGTTCCGAGATGGAAAACATGTAGATCGGTAGAAAATACGGAACAAGCAGATGGTCAGGGGATGGAGTACACATGGATAGGTAGGAGATGGAGAACACAGAGATGCAGGAAATTAAGGAAAAACAGATGTGCAGGAAATGGAGAGTACAAAGATAGGTGACTGAGAATACGTAGACAGTCAAGGGATGGAGAAAACATAGATGGACAGGAGATGAGAACACGTAGCTGGACAAGAGATAGAGAAACTTAGGAAAGAGACAGAGAAGAAGTAGAGGACTGGGAGGTGGAAAACGTAGATAGGCAGAAGATAGGGAACAAGCAGATGGGCAGGAGATCTAGAACACATGGATGGGCAGGAGATGAGAACATGTAGCTAGGCAAAATATAGAGAACACAGACAGGCAAAAGACAGAGTACAAGTCACCAGCTGGGAAATGAAACACCATGTAGATATGCAAAAGATTGGGAACAACTAGATGGGCAGGAGATCGAAAACATGCAGGTGGGCCGGAGATCGAGAACACTTTAATGAGCAGGTGATGAGGAACACAGACATGCAGGGAATGGAGGCAGTGGCGTACATATAGGGGTCGCAGTTGCGCTTAGTTAGTGCATCTGCATCCAGAATCTCAGTGCCGGTGTTCTGCCGGATCTCTACAGATTGCCGAAAGTCTATAGCGGAAGTCACGTGGTGCGCTGCGCAAGCGCACAAGCGCAATTCCACGAATCATCCCTGCAGCCTCCATTGAAGTACTTTGCACACCGCGCGTGCGCAGAATTATGTGTATGGAGACGTCTTAAAGTGACAGTCATCAGTCAGTAAAATACAGCATCTACATTTTGTACCCTCGCGGACTCGCTTCGCTCGCCACACATCAGACTCGGCCTCGCTGCATTCGGCATTTAGTAAAATTAACTCTATGCCGCCATTGATAGTAAAGAAGGAAATGGATGGTAAAGAGACTCTCTCTTTACCATCCATTTCCTTCTTTACTATCAATGGCGGCACAGAGTTAGTTTTACTAAATGCCGAGCGCAGCGCGGCCGAGCCCGATGCAAGGCGAGTGAAGCGTGCCCGATGCGTGCCAAGCGAGCCTGATGCGTGGCGAGCGAGGCGAGCCCGATGCGTGGCGAGTCCGCGAGGGTACAAATTAATGTAGATTAATAAGCACTGGGGGGGAGCTGTATTTTAATGGAGATGACTGTCACTTTAAGAAGTCTCTGTACCCTTAAGTGTGCGCACGTGCGGTGTGCGAACTACTGCAATGAAGGCTGCAGGAATGATTCACGGAAGCACGCTTGTGCGCTTGCGCAGAGCGCCACGTGACTTCTGCTATAGACTTTCGGCAAACTATAGACTTTCGGCAGAACACCAGGCAGGAGCACAGCATCAGTCCCGCGGGACCTGTGAACTCTCGCGGAACATGCGCGCACCGTTACTCACGCAGGCGCAGCCTTCAGACGGGACCCAGACTGCCGTGACAGACTCGCTCGCATCATCCAGAGCCAGCCCAGCCCATCATGAGCCACAGTGCCACTGCTAGCGACGCAGCCAGTTGGTGGTGAGAGATGAGCGGTGCACTACCATGCCACTGTCTGGAGTGAGGGCCCTGCAATGACCAGCTGGGGGGGGGGGTCTGGTGGAGAGAGATGAGCGGTGCAGTGGTGCACTGCAACTGTCTGGAGTGAGGGCCCTGCGATGACCTGCCGGGGGGGGGGGTTGAATGGTAGGGGAGGTAGTGGGGGTGGGTGCGGCGGCGGGTTGGGGGGGGCCCCATGGATGAGTTTCGCATCGGGGCCCCATGGATTGTGTGTACGCCACCGAATGGAGGAAAAACAGGTGGGCAGGAGATGGAGAATACATAGGCAGGCAAGGGAGAAGACAGTCAATGGATGGAGAAAACATAGATGGACAGGAGATGAGAACACCTAAGTAGGCAACTGATAAAGTACAAGGCTGGGAGGTGGAAAACACATAGAGGAGATGGAGAAGAAACAGATGGACTGGAGATTGCAGGCACACAGATGAACAGGAAATGGAGGACACATAAATGGCAGGAAATGGAGAAAACATCGATGGGCGGAGATCGAGCTCACGTAGATTGGCAGGAGAAGGAGAACATGTAGATAGGCAGGAGATGATGAACAAAGGTAAAACTATGGAAACAGCAAATAAGGAGGGGTAGAACAGTGACATAAAGTACGTTGAGCAAAAGAAGAATAAATAATAGCCTAAAGACAATGAAGTCACAAGATAGAGAGTGGAATGATAGTTGAAAATCCAAGAACAGACAAGAATAAAGAGAAAGGCCACATGAAGTAATAAGAAACATGTTGAGACATGAGAAGAAAACTGCACAGTAATAGACTACAAATATACATCAAGATGACAGAGGGAGAGAGAGAAAGACAGAAAGGGGTGGGAGTTGAGACAGAGTCTATGAAAATCTTATTTTAATGTATTAGGTAAAACACCTTTATCCTTTCAGAGCTTTTCTAGGTCCTCGGAAATATCTGCATAGCTATTATCAGGAAGTGGTTACCCTCAGATGATAATGGCTTCTTATGCATTCCTTCCCCCTTCAGATATTGAATGCGGTAGGGCATCCCCATTGCGAGTAGTAGGAGAGGGGGAATCCTTTGTTCCAAGAAGTGGGCTAAGAGATGGTAAGAGGTTGGGGGGGAGCAACCTCATGCACCCACACACACACGTAATGATTCCTCCGCAGTGTCTGGTGCAGCGTCCCTGTGTACACAAAGGATGGGGGAAGGAAAGGGAGGAGGACTGCAAGCATCTTTATCCTATGTTCCTATAGAAACAGCATTTATTACAGATAAAGTGTCTCTAGGGCCAATAGAATATTTCTGGATGTGTGTGCAATATACATATATATATATATATATATATATATACACACACACACAATAAGTACTTTAAGTCTATACAGGCAGTTTGTACAAGTTGGAGCTGAAGAGGTTGAGTCAGACCAAGAGTTAAAAGGATTGAAAGGAAGGGAGGAGGGAGAGATTCTTCTAGGGAATCCCAGATTGTCTGACAGCGTTCAGTACGTGACACTGATCCAAAAGCAAATACATGCGGATATTCTCTGACGAGGCAGCAGCCAGGCTCGCGAGAGTGATTTTTTTTTTTTTTTTTACAAAAGGGTTTCCCTAAAATGATACCAGATGGTACCAGAATGTCTATAAGGTCAACAGAACCAGAAAGAAAGCAATAGGTATGGATGATACCATCTACTCTACTGGCAAAAGAGACCACCTTAGATGTGTAGCAAAAGGCTAAAATATATTTATATTAGCATATACCTCGCTTTGATATGTGGCATCAACCATGGAGGGAAAAACGAGTTTCCAGCTAATATGACACAAATGTCTTAGGTAAGTCCAGGTTATGAGATGTCAGTGAGGCACATTGGGATGTAAAGCCTAATTCTATGCAGAGATGAACGCGTTAACTTACAGAGACCTGCAGTATTTCTTGAAGGGAGGGAGTAAGAGGGACCTGCAGAATTTTGTAGAGGGAGGAGACACCTGCATGATTCTAGCAAGGGAGGGGGTGTTGGGAAAGACCTAGAGGATTTCCACAATGGAACTCCCTGACTTGTTTCTTTCCTCACCCCCGCACTCCCTTGCAGACACATTCTGTCTTCCTCCATCTTCTTCAGTCTGCTCCTCTGTAAACCTCCCTGCCCCCATCTCCCCATCACTCCCTCCCAAACCAGCAATGATGCTTCCAGGAAGAGGTTGAGCTCAACAGTAAGCAAAAATGGTGTAATTCAGTGATGACTTCACAAACCAATAAACACTTTTTCTCTTTTTCTCTCCCCTTTTTCCATCTTCCATTTTCATGTTTGGTTTTTTGTTTTTGTTTTTTTTGCTTGATCCATACTTCTTTATTTTGCTGATTTAAACATTTATTATAATCATATTTATTATGATCATACATATGTATTCATTGTGTTTCCTTCCCTCCACTTCAACACATTCCCTAAAATTCCCTTCCTCAGTTCATAAAGAAATGTTCCCTGCACCCCTATTCCTACTCATCTTGACCCTTACCCTAATACATGCCCCCTTTTTTCATGCCATTCCTGTGACTGAGGAACAGAGACATCAGACTACCCATCGAACAACACACAGTGATGTTGCACACGTGCCTCAACTTGAGGACCATCAAGAGACTCCACTACCTGTTCAAAGCCAGCATGAAAAAGGTGAAGATAACTTGAAGAGAGCAGCCCCTGTTGTCCAGTCTCCATCCAGTTCTGATGATGAAGATGAGCTATTTAAGGACATAAGTCCCAAAGCCCTAGCTGCTGTGCTCTTAAAGGCACTGAACCCAAATGATGGAGAACAAACTCCTACGGTATCAGAATATATGCTCCCCGGTGACCAAGAGCTTGTGAAAGAACAGACAAGTAATGTAGATGAGGAAAACTTGACCGAAAGTGTGAGGAGTAAGACACGAAGCTCTGACCAAGAGGAAATGATAAAAGAAGATGAGAAGATAGGTGAAGAAGATATAGAAAGTGTAAAGTCATTGCTGCAGGAACTTGAGGCTTTTGAACCTCCATCTAAAAAAGAGCAGGATCCCCCTCAAGAAGGCAGCCTTGAGAGTGAAGACTTGCAAGAGCTAAGAGAACTGTTAGGCATTGGAGAACAAACAGAGGAGGAAAAAAGAAGTCCATTGAATCCTATTCCTCACACTCCTCGAGGGTTGGAGGAAGAAGAAGAAGAAAGGGAAGAGGATGAAAAACTTGCCAATGTTGCCCAAGACCTTCTTCTTCAATACTTAATAAATGGAAGTGAAAATGATGATGAAGATGAAGAAGAAGCAGAGGAAGAAAAGGAGAATGAACCAGTAGATGATTTTATTGGTGGTCAACGACCACTGTTCGAAGATGAAGAAGTAAACACCCAGAGTAAAAGGTCAAAGGACGATGATATAGAGGAAGTAGATCCACAGACTATTGATAAACTAATTGAGCTTTCCAGTCGTTTACATCTACCAGCTGATGATGTGGTAGATATTATTAATGATGTGGAAAAGAGAAAAAGAAGAAGGATGAAGAAGAAGAAAGCAAGAGATGACTTTCTAGGTCGGAGAGAAAGAATCAGGAATCCCCCACAATCATGGCCAGATTCTGCCTACTACCCAAGAAGAAAGCTTGACCAACAGTCTAGTTGGAATAAAATAGATACAAACTGGAAAAAGCCTTCTTCACCAGCCTGGAAGAACAGATTATCAGAGTCTACCTGGAAGAAGTTGTCAAACCCAATTTGGACTAAATCTTCAAAGTCTAACTGGAATAAGGTTTCGGAGCCAAGCTGGAATAAAGTTTCAGAGCCAAGCTGGAATAAGGTGTCCCAGTCAAGCTGGAATAAGGTGCCTGAGCCAAGCTGGAATAAGGTGCCCCAGTCAAGCTGGAATAAAGTGTCAGAGCCAAGCTGGAATAAGGTGTCCCAGTCAAGCTGGAATAAGATGTCTGAGCCAAGCTGGAACAAAGTGTCCGAGCCAAGCTGGAATAAGGTGTCAGAGCCAAGCTGGAACAAAATGTCTGAGCCAAGCTGGAATAAGGTGTCAGAGCCAAGCTGGAATAAAGCATCCAAACCAGGATGGAATAAGGTGCCTGAGTCAAGCTGGAACGAAGTGTCTAAGCCAAGTTGGAATAAGGTGACTGAGCCAAGCTGGAATAAGGTAGATCCAAGCTGGAATAAGGTATCAGAACCAAGCTGGAATAAGGTTTCCGAGCCAAGCTGGAGCAATCTGCCAGACACAAAATGGAATAAGATGCAGGAATCAAGCTGGAATAAGGCATCACAACCAAGCTGGATGAAAGCTATGGATCCATATACACGTAGATATCGTGCACGTCCAGCCCCTTACACTAACTACATCTGGCCTAGGACCTTCCAGAACCCTCCAAGATACTATTATAAACCTCCTGTCCCACAGCTAGATTACTTTGATGATGACCAAGATAAGCAGGAAGAAATGGAGAACTATATTGAAAGGATCCTGCTGACCCATCCTGAGGTATTCCAGTGATATAATCCCAGACCTAATCCCTGTTGAATATAATTTAACAACTTGACCCAGTAAGAAAATCCAGTACAGCTCCATTATATACAACTCAACTGAGAAAACAAATCGATAAAGACTCATTCACCCTCACTGATCTCAGCTGGATCCATTTAGACCAACTTAAGTAAACTCAACATACAACGATTATTTACACATGCAAGCTCTCCATTTGAGTGCCTAATAGTGTCGGTGAAACAAATGAATCCACAATAGCACTTTTTCTGCCCAGTATTATGTTAGATGACTATACTACTTAAAGAATTTCCTACAGCCTAGTCTACTAGTCCACCACTGTTAAATGTATGAATGAAACAATGGCTCTGTTACTAGTATGCCTAACATCTAGAGATCTGATGGTATACTTGAGGATCTGGACTTGAGCTTGTAGTTTTGGATAGTTCCACAACCCCAAGTTGAAACGTGAATTTCCCCAGCCTTACAATTCCGGGTTCAACCAAGTCTGTATTTTAACAAAAAAAATTGACTATTGCACTATTCTGCTTTCTTATTCTTGGTATTCATTGGAATATCCAAGAACATGAAACACTAAAGGGCAGATTCATCAAAACTGGTGAAAAGGAAAACTGGATTCCACCTTTTATTTTTCAGCTCCTTTGGAAAATCGGGTGGCTGCTATGGGCAACTAAGCCAGTTTTCCTTCACAACTGTTTTGATAAATTTGCAGATAAGTCTTTAACCCTTGGGATGATCTAAAAGAGGCACATGTGTTAAAATGTAGTAGAAGAGAGTAGTAGAAGTATAAAAGAAAGAGTCCCATATAGAGGACTACTTTTACATATGGTGCTGAAGTAATTTATCAGCCTACTGTCCTACTCTACCCAACACTCTACTGAGTATGAGTACAAAGAATTTAAAAAAAAAAAAATATATATATATATATAAGAAACAGGCATCACTCACAAAAACAATAATGTGTGTATGGGTTCCCGCGTACTCAACCTTGACCGAGGAATCCTTTACAACTGCATGAAATCCACGGCACTCCAGAGATTCAAGTAAAGCAAACAGTGACCTTTATTCACCCATGTTGATACTACTAGTATGAACATAGGTGAATAAAGGTCACTGCTTCACTTGAATCTCTGGAGTGCTGTGGATTTCATGCAGATATATATCACAACCTGGGATGATTGTCGGGGATATGAAATACTCCTCTCCACTGTCTGTAAGTAACCAGTTCACTGAAGAAGGTCCACCTGAGGGTTAAACATTTATTATACCATAGAAATTGGGAGGTAAAATAAGTCTCTCGGTATTGAGCACAATATTTGTAGTCCCATGAACCCCACAATACAGGAAAAAAAGAAAAAAAAAACTGTTCTCCTACTTATGGGGTACATTGCCCCTTCCTCCGAGCTCCTGTCCGAGTTCCCCCTCTTCTCCTGGATGAACTCCGGTTGCATGCCCCCCATTCCTACCCCTCCTCTCCATCCAGTGTCTTGGCTGCTGTAGCCTGTTCTGTGATGCTGTTGGTGTTCCTTGCTAATAAACGAGCTTTCTCTCTGCTCCACTTTGTACATATCATATGAATACTTTTGCTAAGGAAATAAAGCTAACTATTTTATTATGAGTTATGGTTGTTATTTGGCCCTTACAATGGTTGTGGGCCTGGGGATACAGAAACGAGTTTGGCGTGTTCTCCACAAGCAGATGTATCCATAGTATTACAGTATGATCCATCCACCATGACGTATGAGTACAGATAAAACAAAAATGTGTCCAGTTCGGGAATCGAACCAAATCATTTCTGATCCATATGAGTGACCTGTGTTCTCCTCACTGAAGTCAACTGAGTCTGAAATACAGATCTTTATTTTCGACCTCAATGATGTCATGGTAATAGGTTCAACCCAGTCAACACCTATCCTGGTGTCAACAATATTGAAATAAATTGGCTTGATCCTTAAAATACAGAGAAACTGCCCTGAGGAAATCATTGGGACAAGCCACGATGTATTCTCAGAAGATATCAATGGTCCTAGGGGACCAAGAGTATATCATAAAAACATCCCTTACCTACCAACACTACAGGCCTAGACAATGGAGATCATGGTGTTCACCACCAAAGCTTGGCCCTTCTATTGACAGGTCAGGACAGCTTGGACAAAGGTGTGACTTAAAGTTCTTGGGTCTCAATACAAAATGTGTAACAGAGCCCCCTAATTACCATATATTGTGCCCATTTATAATACAGATCTCTTAGGCCTCTTTCACACTTGCGTTCTGAGGATCCGACAGGCGCTTTCGGCCCGCCGGATCCCTCAGAACGCAAGTCGTCTGAAAGCATTTGAAGACTGATCAGAATCCTGATCAGTCTTCAATATGTGATCAGGTAACCATGGCAGCCAGGACGCTACTAAAGTCCTGGCTGCCATGGTAAGTACTCCGCAGCAGTGTACTTACCTGCACTGTGGCCGCCGGGCGCTCCTTCATGACGTCACAGGTCCCCGCGGCGCATAGATCAGTGCGCCGCCCGGACCTGTTACGTCATGAAGGAGTGCCCGGAGGCCGCAGCACAGGTAAGTACACTGCTACGGACTACTTACCATGGCAGCCAGGACTTCAGTAGCATCCTGGCTGCCATGGTAACCGATCGGAGCCCCAGCTTACACTGGGGCCCTGATCGGAACTGCTGCTGCGCATGCGCAGAGATAAACGTCGGATCCGGCGATGCGCCGAAACGACGTTTAGCTTAATTCCGGATCTGGATTAATGCACTTCAATGGGCATTAATTCCGGATCCGGCGTTACGGCATGTCTTCCGGATTTTTGAACGGAGACAAATCCACAGCATGCTACGGTTTTGTCAACGTCCAAAAAACGTTCACATACTGAACGGAAGACATCCTGATTAGAGATGAGCGAACATTTAAAAAAAGTCCGTTGTTCGGCGTTCGGGTGGTGGTAAGTCGCGCATCCCGTTATGGATTCCACTATAGCGGCATATGGAATCCATAAGGGGCGGCTGCCACCTACCCGAACTGTTGCACAGCCGAAGGACCTGGGGTGACGTCACTGTCATGTGATCAGTGCAGGGGGCGTGGCTCAGCACGGGATTTGATCCCGTGCTGAGCCACGCCCTGCACTGATCACATGACAGTGACGTCACCCCAGGTCCTTCGGCTGTGCAACAGTTCGGGTAGGTGGCAGCCGCCCCTTATGGATTCCATATGCCGCTATAGTGGAATCCATAACGGGATGCGCGACTTACCACCACCCGAACGCCGAACAACGGACCTTTTTTAAATGTTCGCTCATCTCTAATCCTGATGCATCCTGAACGGATTTTTTTCCATTCAGATTGCATTAGGATAATTCTGATCAGTATCTTTCCGTCCTAGAGCCCCGAGGACGGAAAGGAAAAAAAGGCTGATGTGAAAGGGGCCTTAGAAAGATGGGTCTTTGGTCCACTCAGCAGCAGGGTGCTAGTATCACTGCCACTTCTCCACCTCTGGTGATAGCTGGGCTCACATCTGTAATTGTGATGCTCTTTGAATTGCCCATATTTTAGATGTCCTTCTGCACACTGCTCTTGTCACTGTTTTACTTGAGTGCATTTTACACCACATGAGTCTCACCAATCACAGGACCTTTATGATTCAGAATGCTGCTCTGGACCACAGGAGATGTTTTCAGTAACCTCTTCACTGCCCTAGACCACCAGGGATGTTCTCAAAAACCCTTTCACTACCGTAAACTACCATGGATGTTCTCAGTAACCCCTTTGTACTGTAGACCACCAAGAATGCTCTCAACAACCCCTTTACTACCTTAGACCACCAGGGTTTGTTGTGAATAGCCCCCCTAGAATCACAAAGGATGTTTTCAGTAACCTTTTTACTACCCGAGACCAGGCATGCTCAACCTGTGGCCCTCCAGTTGTTGCAAAACTACAACTCCCATCATTCCCGGACAGCCTACAGAAGGGAATGGTGGGAGTTGTAGTTTTACAACAGCTGGAGGGCCGCAGGTTGAGCATCCCTGCCCTAGACCATGAACAATCTATCTTATTCGACCAGGGATCTATCATTAATCACTATTACAACGGTTGGATTTAATATCTCCACTACAGGCCTGAGCTTCCACAATCGGCTGTGTAAATGTTGTGAAGGAAATCATAAACATGTCCAAACTGGGCAACCACTTTAATAACAGCAAAGGCACTTCTTGAATTTAGGGGAGCACCTTACATGAATCATATAATCTAATATATAAGGCTGAGTGTATGTATGTTTGTCCGCAAAAGGAATCCGCACCGTCGCATTTACAATCATGAAATTTAGCACACAGGTACATCAGGTGTCCGGGAAGGTTTTAGACCAGGTCTCAGCTCTCTGGGACGTACCGTTGTGGAGATATTCCCAAAAAATGCATTAGCCAATAGAAGCCTGGTCACATGACCCTTATCAGCCAATAGAAGCTCGCTGGCAGTTCGTCTCCACACACACACACCGTTTTACTCCAGGTAACCATAACAACCCAGCCATGCTGCTGAAGATTGGAGCTTTAAAGGAAATCTGTCACCAGGATATTCGCTATTGAAGTAAAGCAAGGGTCTAATAACACTTAGTACCTTATTTCCTGAGGTTTCCATAACAACTCTGTGGATGACACTGGAGTGTCAAGGGAGTAGAGTGCTGTGGAGGTCACATTTCAGGGGGCCAGTAGGGTTGCCATTCAAGTCACCCTTAAAACCCCTCCCCCAGGTCCTACTAAGCCACCCCCCCCCCCAATCCAGTTAGGCCACGTACACTCATCAGCCGACAGGGATTAAAAAAATGAAGTTAAAAATCAACTTCTGTCAACTGGAGAGGTGGGAGGGACGGTGACTTTTTCTCTGCAGCTCACTCACAGACAGGGCAGTGCTGCTGTCTTAGGGGGAGCTGTTAATAAGGCCACAACACCTTTCTGGTTAGGCCACACCCACTCTTCAGCCGACAGGGATTGAAAAAATGAAGTTAAAAATCAACTTCTAGGTACCGATAAGCCACAACCCTGACTTGGTTAGCCCACTCCCCCAATCAACTTCTGTTAGCTGCAGGGGTGGGAGTGAGAATGACTTTCTCCTTGCAGCTCACGCTCAGACAGCATAGTGCTGCTTTCTGAGAGTATGCTGTTCAAAAATACATCCCTGTGTCCGTCCAGGCCCTGTGTCAGACGGAGGACATGGAGTCTGAAAGCCGGTGTCATGCCCTGCTCTGGTTATGTGCGGAGGTCTATCAGGTTGGTAGCACGTGTGTAGTTTTTTGTTTGCTTTGAACTTGGAGTTGAGCTGTATCCACCTCCCTTCAGGTGCACTGTCGTTTGTGTGAGTTTAAATCATGCCCCTTCCCAGTGTCCTGTGCGGGTTATAGCTTCTATCTTGCTCTGAGGAAAGGTGGATTCGCTGTTTCTGCTCTGCTACAAGATAAGTTGGTTTTGGTTTCCTTTTGTGTACTGTCTTGGCTGTCCAGGACTAGAGGAAGCAGGCTGCCTCTTTTCCCCTTTTTCACTATCTCAGGGACTTTAGGGAATATTCAGTCTTAGGCTCGGGGGCACGTTGATTCCCACCTTTAGGGTCTGAACGTGTGCACAGTAGTCTAGGGTCAGTTGGTAGAGTTAAAAGGTGACCTTTCTCCCCAACCTCTGGCCTTGTATTGAGGTTTTTTGTGTGTTTATTGTATCTTGTATCCTTCCCGCCGTGACAGCCGGACTGTCTGGCTTAAAACAGGACCCTAGGGGCAGGCTGCTGTGGAGGTCACAGTTAAGGGAATGGTTCGCTATGGAGGTCAGTGTTAAGGGGCAGATTGCTGTAAAGGCCACTGTTAAGGGGGAAAGCCCCTGTGGAGGTCACTGTAAAGGGGGTGGTGTGCTGTGAAACTCACTGTTAATGGGGAAGGCTGCTGTAAAGGTCAAAGTTAAGGGGGTGGGCTGCTGTGGAGGTCCCATTTTATGGGACGTGGCACTGCAGGGCGGTCTGTGTTAAGGGGTGGGGGCTGTGGAGGTCACAGTTAAGGGGCGGAATGCTGTAGATGTCACTGTTATAGTGGATACTGTCGATAACTTTTAACGACAGACACAAACATTAAATGAAATAGATTAAATATACCCGGGCAAAGCTTTAGTTTTTCTGACTTCTGAAAAAACTTTGGACCTGGTCCACAGAAGCAAACTCGCCAGTAATGCACATTTGCGACTGTATGCCATCACTGCACATTGGTGCCAGGTGAGCATATCACCATACTGTATCCATGTGTCTACTTAAGGCTTCGTTCACATCACCGTTTGTCTTTTCCATTCTCCGGCTCCGTTAAGGAGCAGGAGAACGGAAAGGACGGATGCTGTACATAACTGACACCAACAGAGGCTAAAGACCCCATAGACTTTAATGGGGTCCGTTTGGTGTCCGCTCAGAACATGATTTTTGAGCGGACATGAAAGTCGTGCATGCAGGACTTTTGTGTCCGCTCAAAAATCATGTTCTAAACGGACCCCATTAAAGTCTATGGGGTCTTTAGGCTCAGTTGGTGTCAGTTAGGTGTTAGTTATGTACAGCATCCGTCCTTTCCGTTCTCCTGCTCCTGAACGGAGCCGGAGAACGGAAAAGACAAACGGTGATGTAAACGAGCCCTTAACAAGACAATACTCTAGGACAGGGATGCTCAACCTGTGGCTCTCCAGCGGTTGTAAAACTATAACTTGTAAAATTTGGAGTTTGGGTAGGCACACAGTGCTTCATATTTTTCTGGTGGGGTGAACCAGTTTTTTGGGGTAAGAGCACCAGGTATCCGTAATTTTCCGTTATTGAGCCGCCTCACCAATATCTATAAAAACTATAACTTACATCATGCTCGCCTGATAGCTGTAGGCTTTCTGGCATGCTGGGAGTTGTAGTTTTGCAACAGCTGGAGTGCCGCAGGTTGGGCATCCCTGCTCTAGGCAATTGTTTTTCATCTATTTTATTCTATTCTCAATAATGCCTTCTATATTAGCCCACATCCCTACCAGAAACATCCAGTACAGGACATTTCTCATTCATTTTTATATAGTTAATATGATTTAAAAAAGACATAAGTCCACCAAGTTCAACCAAGAAGACAGTTTATTGTCTGTTAAACTAATCGAAACCCAGTTGAAGGAAATAGCTACATATGAATAGTTTTCACACCGGGACTGAAGAACTCATTGTCCTGTACTTTGATCTACACAAGGTCTTCACACCAAAGCTGCCCCTGACAAAACTGTTGTCAATCAGTGTTTTTGTTTACATCTAGAGGCTGAAAGATCTCCAAAAATTGTATTTCTCAGAGCTAAAACTTTGGTACAATTGCATTGTATGTATACAGAACTGTAATAAGCTATGTAATAACCAAGTTACTATTAGGCTGACAGACCGTGTCCACCACTGTCCTGCTGTGCCAGGCACAGGCATCGCTCCACTCTCCCCATGTGTATTGGGACTTGAGCTCAGTGAACTTCCTTACTGCACTGATGGCTGTGGACACACCTCCACGCCTGAGCTTCGGGTTTTCTAGTGTCTGGTCACCAGCAAAGGTGTGCTCTCATGCCTTACTACCCTTGTACCCCACCTTACCTGACCACCAATTCTGCTCCTTGTCACCCTTCCCTTCCCTTGGAATTGCTATCTAGATTATGAATGTACTCTGCCTGCCCCGACCTTGGCAGTGCAATCTGAATATGCACGTACTCAGTTTGTACTGACCATGCAATGTATTTAGGCTACTCCTTTGCCTGATTCCATAGTGCCTTGCACCAGTGTCTCTGACCCCACTGTGTCAGCTGCCATCTACACCAAGTCTAGTCCAGAAGGTAGCAGCCTGGTTGGTTCTCTGCAGTGAAGTCCAGATCCCTGTACAGGGAGTGAATACCAGGAACTGTCAGGACAATGCCCTTAGGCTTAGCGCAAAGTCAAAGTAGTTAGTTGGCACTGCTAGTTACAGTAAGTTCAAGCCACCGACCCCACTGACCCAAACTGAGGGGCCTCACTGAACTAGAATTGGCTCAGCAACAGGAAAGCCAAGAGCAAATACTCTCATATTTGTATAATGTCTTGCTACCGCTGTGGTACATCAGCCCCTTCACCACCAGGGTCTGGTCCTTTGATATCTTCTCCTTGATATGATGGAGATCCCAAGCAATGCTGTGGTGTACCCTGCACTTCGAGCTGCTGTCACATCAGTTCATGAAGTATTCACGGAGGGGCATGGTGAGTTCATGTATCATTTCATTTTTTTCACAAGTTAGCGGAAAATGACACTTTCTGAGGAAAAAAAAATAATAAAGTTTCCATTTCTGCTAACTTCTGGCAAAAAAAAAAAAATCTCAGACGGACTCACTATGCCCCTCAGTAAATACCTTGGGGTGTCTACTTCCGAAATGGGGTCATTTGTGGGTGTGTTTACTGCTCTGGCATTTTGGGCGGGGCTAAATTGTGAGCAGCCATGTAAAACCTACAGGTACTCGTTGGAATTTGGGCCCCTTTGCGCATCTTAGCTGCAAAAGTGTCACTTATGTGGTATCGCCGTACTCGGAGAAGTAGGGCAATGTGTTTGGGGTGTATTTTACATATACCCATGCTGGGTGAGAGAAATATCTCTGTAAATTGTCAACTTTGTGTAAAAAAATTTAAAAGTTGTCGTTTACAGAGATATTTCTCACACAAAGTATGGTATATATAAAAATACACCCCAAAACACATTGCCCTACTTCTCCTGAGTACGGTGATACTACATGAGTGTCACTTTTGCAGCCTGGATGCAAGTGGGCCCTAAAACCAATGAGTACCTTTAGGATTTCACAGGCCATTTTTACGCATTTGGATTCCAGACTTCTTCTCACGCTTTAGGGGTCCCTAAAATGCCAGGGCAGTATAAATACCCCACATGTGACCCCATTTTAGAAAGAAGACACCCCAAGGTATTCCGTGAGGGGTATGGTGAGTTCATGTAAAATTTTATTTTTTGTCACAAGTTAGTGGAATATGAGACTTTGTAAAAAAAAAAAAAAAAATATCAATTTCCGCTAACTTGTGCCAAAAAAAAAAAAAATTCTGTGAACTCGCCATGACCCTCACGGAATACCTTGGGGTGTCTTCTTTCCAAAATGGGGTCACTTGTGGGGTATTTATACTGCCCTGGCATTTTAGGGGCCCTAAAGCGTGAGAAGAAAAATGCGGAAAAATGCCCTGTGAAATCCTAAAGGTATTCATTGGAATTAGGGCCCCTTTGCGCATCTTGGCTGCAAAAAAGTGTCACTCATGTGGTATCTCTGTACTCAGGAGAAGTAGGGCAATGTGTTTTGGGGTGTATTTTTACATATACCCATGCTGGGTGAGAGAAATATCTCTGTAAATGACAACTTTTAAAACAAATTTATACAAAGTTGTCAGTTTACAGAGATATTTCTCACCCAGCATGGGTATATGTAAAATACACCCCAAAACACATTGCCCTACTTCTCCTGAGTACGGCGATACCACATGAGTGACACTTTTTGCTGCCTGGGTGCGCAAAGGGGCCCTAATTCTAATGAGTACCTTTAGGAGGGCATTTTTACGCATTTTTCTTCTCACGCTTTAGGGCCCCTAAAATGCCAGGGCAGTAGAAATACCCACATGTGACCCCATTTTGAAAGAAGACACCCCAAGGTATTCCATGAGGGGCATGGCGAGTTCACAGAAGATTTTTTTTGGCACAAGTTAGCGGAAATTGATTTTTATTGTTTTTCTCGCAAAGTCTCCCTTTCCGCTAACTTTTGACAAAAGTTAAATTTTTCATGGACTCACCATACCCCTCAGTGAATACCTTGGGGTGTCTTCTTTCCAAAATGGGGTCATTTGTGGGGTGTTTGTACTGTTCTGGCATTTTGGACGGGGCTAAATTGTGAGCAGCCATGTAAAAGCTAAAGGTACTCGTTGGAATTTGGGCCCCTTTGCGCACTCAGGCTGCAAAAAGTGTCACTCATGTGGTATCGCCGTACTCAGGAGAAGTAGGGCAATGTGTTTTGGGGTGTATTTTTACATATACCCATGTTGGGTGAGAGTAATATCTCTGTAAATTGACAACTTTGTATAAAAAAATTTAAAAGTTGTCGTTTACAGCTGATATTTCTCACACAAAGTATGGGTATATATAAAAATACACCCTAAAACACATTGCCCTACTTCTCCTGAGTACGGCGATACCACATGTGTGACACTTTTTGCAGCCAAGATGCGCAAAGGGCCCTAAAACCAATGAGTACCTTTAGGATTTCACAGGCCATTTTTACGCATTTGGATTCTCACGCTTTAGGACCCCTAAAATGCCAGGTCAGTATAAATACCCCACATGTGACCCCATTTTGGAAAGAAGACACCCCAAGGTATTCCGTGAGGGGCATGGCGAGTTCACAGAAAAAAAAATTTTGGCACAAGTTAGCGGAAATTGATATATATATATATTTTTTACAAAGTCTCATATTCCACTAACTTGTGACAAAAAATAAAATTTTGCATGAACTCACCATACCCCTCACGGAATACCTTGGGGTGTCTTCTTTCTAAAATGGGGTCACATGTGAGGTATTTATACTGTCCTGGCATTTGAGGGTCTCCATAATCATTACACGTATGGCCAGCATTAGGAGTTTCTGCGATTCTCCTTATATTGAGCATACGGGTAATGAGATTTTTTCCGTTCAGCCTCTGGGCTGAAAAAAATAAATAAAATGAACGGCGCAGATTTTTCATTCGCATCGATCAATGTGGATGAAAAATCTCTGCCAAATCAGTGACTGCGGTGCGGTGGGCTGGGCGCTAGCTACCTAACAAGTAGCTAGCTAACTGACGGTGATAAGGGACCCTTATGCCCCATTCACACGTCCGCAATTCTGTTTGCGGAGCGGAATTGCGGACCCATTCATTTCTATGGGGACAGACTTTGTCCCGCTCGGATCCGGAATTACGGATCCGCGCTTCGAGTCTGCACTTCCGTTCCGCAAAAATATAGAACATGTCCTATTCTTGTCGCAATTGCGGACAAGAAAAGCATTTTCTATATAGTTCTGTGCGGATCTGCAAAATGCGGAAAGCACATTGCCGGTGTCCGTATTTTGCGGATCCGTAGATCCATGGATCCGCAGATCCATGGATCCATAAAGCACATACGGACGTCTGAATGAGCCTGTAGGGGGTGATTAGTGACAGGGGGTGACAGGGGGTGATCAGGGGGTGACATTGGTGATCAGGGGGTGACATGGGTGATCAGGGGTTAATCAGTGATGGGGGTGGGGGGTGTGTGTGTAGTGATTGGTGCACTTTACCTTTGTTTCCTCTGGTGGTCCCAAACAAAGGGACCACCAGACGAGCAGACAGCAGGCATATCAGGCGCTGTTTACAAAACAGCGTCTGATATGCGATTTAAATGCGGTTTTTTCCGCATCTACAGCCTGCCAGTGCATGATCAGCGCTGGCAGGCTGTAGTTTCAGTTGTCCCGGCTCCGATCACATGAACGCGCGCGCACGACGCGCGCGCGTTCATGTGAAATCTCAGGTCTCACGAGATGACGCCGATAGGCGTGACTGAGACCTGAGAGAGCCGCCGCGCTGACGCCCATCGGCGTTAGCGTGGCGGCAAGTGGTTAATGGGGTCCGTTTGGTGTCCGCTCAGAACATGATTTTTGAGCGGACATGAAAGTCGTGCATGCAGGACTTTTGTGTCCGCTCAAAAATCATGTTCTAAACGGACCCCATTAAAGTCTATGGGGTCTTTAGGCTCAGTTGGTGTCAGTTAGGTGTTAGTTATGTACAGTATCCGGTGATGTAAACGAGCCCTTAACAAGACAATACTCTAGGACAGGGATGCTCAACCTGTGGCTCTCCAGCGGTTGTAAAACTATAACTTGTAAAATTTGGAGTTTGGGTAGGCACACAGTGCTTCATATTTTTCTGGTGGGGTGAACCAGTTTTTTGGGGTAAGAGCACCAGGTATCCGTAATTTTCCGTTATTGAGCCGCCTCACCAATATCTATAAAAACTATAACTTACATCATGCTCGCCTGATAGCTGTAGGCTTTCTGGCATGCTGGGAGTTGTAGTTTTGCAACAGCTGGAGTGCCGCAGGTTGGGCATCCCTGCTCTAGGCAATTGTTTTTCATCTATTTTATTCTATTCTCAATAATGCCTTCTATATTAGCCCACATCCCTACCAGAAACATCCAGTACAGGACATTTCTCATTCATTTTTATATAGTTAATATGATTTAAAAAAGACATAAGTCCATCAAGTTCAACCAAGAAGACAGTTTATTGTCTGTTAAACTAATCGAAACCCAGTTGAAGGAAATAGCTACATATGAATAGTTTTCACACCGGGACTGAAGAACTCATTGTCCTGTACTTTGATCTACACAAGGTCTTCACACCAAAGCTGCCCCTGACAAAACTGTTGTCAATCAGTGTTTTTGTTTACATCTAGAGGCTGAAAAGATCTCCAAAAATTGTATTTCTCAGAGCTAAAACTTTGGTACAATTGCATTGTATGTATACAGAACTGTAATAAGCTATGTAATAACCAAGTTACTATTAGGCTGACAGACCGTGTCCACCACTGTCCTGCTGTGCCAGGCACAGGCATCGCTCCACTCTCCCCATGTGTATTGGGACTTGAGCTCAGTGAACTTCCTTACTGCACTGATGGCTGTGGACACACCTCCACGCCTGAGCTTCGGGTTTTCTAGTGTCTGGTCACCAGCAAAGGTGTGCTCTCATGCCTTACTACCCTTGTACCCCACCTTACCTGACCACCAATTCTGCTCCTTGTCACCCTTCCCTTCCCTTGGAATTGCTATCTAGATTATGAATGTACTCTGCCTGCCCCGACCTTGGCAGTGCAATCTGGAATATGCACGTACTCAGTTTGTACTGACCATGCAATGTATTTAGGCTACTCCTTTTGCCTGATTCCATAGTGCCTTGCACCAGTGTCTCTGACCCCACTGTGTCAGCTGCCATCTACACCAAGTCTAGTCCAGAAGGTAGCAGCCTGGTTGGTTCTCTGCAGTGAAGTCCAGATCCCTGTACAGGGGAGTGAATACCAGGGAACTGTCAGGACAATGCCCTTAGGCTTAGCGCAAAGTCAAAGTAGTTAGTTGGCACTGCTAGTTACAGTAAGTTCAAGCCACCGACCCCACTGACCCAAACTGGAGGGGCCTCACTGAACTAGAATTGGCTCAGCAACAGGAAAGCCAAGAGCAAATACTCTCATATTTGTATAATGTCTTGCTACCGCTGTGGTACATCAGCCCCTTCACCACCAGGGTCTGGTCCTTTGATATCTTCTCCTTGATATGATGGAGATCCCAAGCAATGCTGTGGTGTACCCTGCACTTCGAGCTGCTGTCACATCAGTTCATGATTGACCATTCCAAGGTGGCCTTTATGATGTCTATCTCTCTGGAAAGGTTCTGGCCTGGAAAAACTGACTATGGGAAAGAAACGATCCGGTTACTAACAACCTAGGCATATTTTTGGAGACCTTCCAGAGAGTCTTTGATGAGCCTGGATGCACTACATCTGCTGCCTACTCCCTAGTGCGTCTACATCAGGGCAGTCTCACTGTGGGTCAATACGCCATCCAGTTCTGAACCCTGGCCTCGCAACTGGGGTGGAATAACTAGGCTCTGGTGGCAGCTTTTTGGGAGGAACTATCAGGCCAAATCAAGCACAAAATAGCGGGTTGTGACATTCCTTCTACTATGGGTGCCTCAAATTATCTATACGGTTGCAGAAATAATCCCAAGGGGTGGTCTGTAAAAGAAGATCCTTTTGACTGGCACCCAAGTTCCAGAGGCCACCTTCTTCCCTCTCCTACTACTTCCTTGGCTACTGGATTAGAGCCTGTGCAGGCTCAGGCTAATGAAGGAGGAGCGCATGCACAGACGCGCCAATGATCTATGTATGCAATGCGGAGACAAGGGGCACTATGCCCTTTCAAGCCAGAAAACTCTTTGGCCTAGGGTTCAGGGGCGGACTGGGAAATAAAAGTGGCCTTGGAAAAAAAGGTTTAACTGGCCCTATGTTGCAGGTTTGGTCCAAATTGACAGAAGAAAGGGCAACATAATTAGGCAGGGCCAACAGAAGTAGGCAGGGCTAGCAATACCATAGTGCAGAGCAATATACCACCCCAGCTGAACCAATTACCAAAGTGCAGCACAACATACTGCCATCTGCTCCACTGTATTCAACTGTATCACTGTCCTGATGATGTTGATACAGTTGAATTCAGAAGGGCTGCTGGCCAGGTGCGTAAGAGAGAATCAGTTCATTATGAACCTGGCTAGCGGCCAAGACGTGGGCTTGGATGCCCTTCTAGGCATCAGCCCACTGGAAAATTTCCCCGTAGGGCTGATGGCCAATCCCCCCCTGCTAAGGTTAGCAGGAGAGGCTGCCCTAGGTGAAAATCAGTACTCTCCACGATTGACTTTACCTTTGACCATATCCTTCTCTGGTACTCAGTTCACTGCGTCGGCCCTCCTGGATTCCAGTTCAGCAGGAAATTTTCTGCGCCAGACCGTGGTGAATCAATATCGGATACCTACTCAACCGCTTGAGAGACCTTTGGTGCTGACATCTGTGGATGGAAGGGAGCTCTCCATTCAGTTTGTTAGATCTGGATCTGCAAGTGCATGTTCTCTACTCCAAAATGTCCTTGCTGGTTCTTCCAAAGTTCACTGGTCTCCTGCTGCTGGGACTTACCTTGGCTCCTTCAGCATACCACAGTCCTGGATTGGAAATGTGACGAGATTTTATGTTTGGGGGTCAACCTGTTATTCCAAATGCCTGACTCCTGTACAGCCTGTCCAATGTCCTCCAGTACCACAGAACCCGCAAGGCATGCCAGTGAGTTATCACAGTTTTGCTGACATCTTTGATAAAAAAAAGCGGATGACACTATTAAAGGGGCAGTGGGGTACTTTGAGGACATCATCGTCCTTATGAGTCAAATTAGAGTATACCCTCTGTATCCTCATGAGACTCAAGCTATGGTGGATTACATCAAGGAAAATCTAAAGATGAGTAAAAAAATGACGGGTCACTCTGACACTGTATAGACTATTGGGGCTTGAGCTCTATTACTATTAAAAACAAACATCCATTAATTTTGAATTTAGAGAAATTTGATTCGGCAACTTGGCCATAGTTAGCCAAGAAATTGGTTTTGTACCGAATTAATTTGTCACGAATCACATTGAAATTGTTGGGCTCTGATTGGTCACCATGGCAGCCTGGATACTTCTGAAGCTTGTGGAGGTCACAGTTAAGGGGGCAGGCTGCTGTGGAGGTCACAGTTAAGGGGATGGTTCGCTATGGAGGTCAGTGTTAAGGGGAAGATTGCTGTAGAGGTCACTTTTAAGGGGGCGGGTTGTTGTGAAAATCACTGTTGAAGAGATGGGGTACTGTGGAGGTCACTAATAAAGGGGCAGCCGCTGTGGAGGTCACTGTTAAGGGGACGGGGTGCTGTGGAGGTTACTGTTAAATGGGTGGGCACTGTGGAGGTTACTGTTAAGGAGACAGGGGACTGTGGAGGTCACTATTAAAGGGGCAGCTGCTGTGAGGGTCACTTTTGAGGACGCTGGGTACTGTGGCAGTCACTGTTAAAGGGGCGGGCGCTGTGGAGGTCTTTGTTAAGGGGGCAGGGAATGGTGGAGGTCACAGTTATGGGGACGGTCCACTATGAAGGTCAGTGTTAAGGGGTGGGGTGCTGTAAAGGTCACTGTTAAGGGGGCGGGGTGTTGTGGAGGTCATATTTTAAGGGAGCAGAGCTCTGTGGAGGTCACTGTTAAGGGGGCGGATTATTGTGGAAATCACTGTTAAGGAGACGGGGTACTGTAGAGGTCACTAATAAAGAGGCGGCCGCTGTAGAGGTCACTGTTAAAGGGGAGGGTGCTGTGGATGTAACTGTTAAGGAGGAAGGCTGCTGTGGAGGTCACTGTTAAGGGAGCAAGGGATTGTGGAGGACACTATTAAAGGGGCAGCGCGGTACTGTGAGGTCACTGTTAAGGATGTAATTGTTAAGGAGGGAAGGCCACTGTGGAGTTCACTGTTAAAGGGGCATGCATTGTGGAGGTCACTGTTAAGGGAGCAGGGTACAGTGGAGGTCACTCTTAAGGGAGCGGGGTACTGTGGCAGTTACTGTTAAACGGGCAATCGATGTGGAGGTCTGTTAAGGGGGCCGAGAATAGTGGAGGTCACAGTTAGGGGAATATAACCTATGGTCAGTGTTAGGGGGCAGGTGCTATAGAGGTCACTGTTAAGGGGGTGGAGTGCTGTGGCACTCACTGTTAAAGGGACGAGCTGCTGTGAAGATCAAAGTTAAGGGGGTGGGCTGATGTGGAGGTTACTGTTAAGGGGGCGGGGTACTGTAGATGTCACTGTTATGGGGGATACTGTCGATATAGCTTTTAACAACACACACAAACATTAAATTAAATTAAATAGCTGAAATATACCCGTGCAAAGCCGGGTCCTTCTTCTAGTAAGTAAATAAATATTAAACGTTTAAAATCAGCCGCCTTTTCCCAATTTTACATATAAAAATATAAAATAAACATATTAGGTATCGCTGCATCCAGAAAAGTCTGAACTATTAAAATATTTTAAAAATGTTCCTGTGCGGTGAATGCCGTAATGGAAAAAAAATTATAAAACATGATTCGCAGTTTAGTGACCTTTTCTTCCCTATAAAATGGAATAACAGTGATCACAAAGTGGTACATACCACAACAATTGTACTAATAAAAACAAAAACAAACCCTCATATAGTTCTGTGCACCAAAATATAAAGAAGTTATGGCTGTCAGAAAATGTTGATGCAGTACCAGTGACAGTAGTGGTCCCATAAAGAGTGGGGACAGTGGCAGCAGTGGCTACAGCACAAGATGATGGTATATCACAGTAGTAGCAGAGGCAGCAGACGAGTGGCAATATCAGAATAGTGGCAGCAGGACGTAGCCAGAAGTAACTTCCCATTTTGCAGAATATTCCGGAGTGGCAGCACACTGCAGTACGATCATTAGTGGCAGACAGTGGCGTACCGCCAATATAAGCAGACCACGCAGCGGCTATGGGGCCCTTGGCGCGGGGGGTCCTGAAGCGCATGGTAGGCCTCGCCCCCTACATCTGCAGGCCCAGTCTGTTTAAAGTACTTAACTGCTGTAAAGTTATCCTTATCGGGCGTTGAGGTGGCCCGCCCACTTGTCTTTCGTTCCATCCTGGCCGGGCCCTCTTGCTTCCGCTATGCTCAGTCAGGCCCCCTCCGAAGCCCCCTCCCCTATTGTGTGCACATAGGCAGCATATGCCCCCAATGTCCCGACCCTAGCATAGCAATTAGCGCTCTCTCTTCTTGGCTTGGGCACTGTTGTGCTGCATACTAGCTAATTAGCAGTGCAAAGCTTCTGCTGCTGATTAGCCAATGTATCTCAGGCAGCAGGAGCAGCGCAGCTGGCTCAAGCAGACAGAACTTTGAGGGCGCAGCAGTTGTATGCCTCGCTCCGCTGACGCGGTGCTCATCTGCCTTATCTCAGCCACCCACCAGACAGGAGAAGTTGGAGAATGGTCAGGTAGGTAACTGACTGAACACAGCCAGTCAGGCTGCCCCAGCATCACCACCGCTGGCCCAGAAGCACTACTTGCTGGCTGCCCCTGTTGTATGCTACACCTGCCCATAGCCGAACTGCCCGAACAGGCCATTAATTCTCTCAAATGAGCAATGTCAAATACAAGGAAAGGGAGGGACTGTAGTACTAGCAACTTGGTCAGGTGCACCTTCAGCTTTGGCTTCTTTGGATAAGTGCATGCATACTGTTGTCTTTTTGCATCAGGAGCTATGGCCAACATTGAAGTCGATGGAAAGGAACGACAGCTTCCTTCTGCTAACGTTGACGAGCCCTGACTGCTTGAGAAGGGATGCTGGCCAGAGGAAGATGCAGCGATTGCTGCATCAGGATGTAACAGATGATAGGGCATAGATGTCTATTCTTTAAGGGCCAAACTTTCTCAAGTTTGACTTTCAAAAAAGAAGAACAAGGAAAATAGTGAGAACAAGAAGATGTAGGAAAATGTAGGAGAGGAATGAGGAAATGGAAGAACAGATTGAGTAAATGGAAAAAGATGATAATGTGGAAATGGAGGAGGAGACGAATAGGGGAAGAACAGAAAAGGGATAAAGACTAAAAGAAGGAGAGAAATAGTAAAGGAAAAGATATAAAAGAAAAGATGAAGAAGAAGAGGAGGATGAGAGCAAAAAGGAAATGTTTAAGACTGAAAAGGTGAATGAGAAATAGAAGCAAAATGGAAAGACAACAGGGGAAATGGGGGACAATGGAGACAAATAAGAAAAACAAGAGAAGAAAAATGGGGGGTTGACAAGGAGAAGACATGTAGAAAATGTTGAAGAAGGAAAAAAGAAAATAAAAAGAGGAAAAGTGAAATAAAAGAAGTAGAAGATAGAGAAAGAGAAGGGGAAAGGAGCAAATAAAGGAGAAGAAAAGGAAAATGGAGAAGAAGGAACAAAAAAGAAGAGGAGAATAGGGAAACAGAAGAGATAAGGAAATAGACAAGGGCGATAATCAAATACAACAAGAAAAAGGAGAAATGGGAGATGGTGAAGCAGGAGAGGGAAAATGCGATGGAGGGGGAAAAGAATAAGGAAAACGAGGAGAAGAAGGAGGAAAATGAGAAGGAGAAGGAGGAAGCGGAATTAGAGAAAAAAGAATATGGAGAAGATAGGAATATGGGAAAGAAAAGGAAGGAGGAGAAGAAAGAGCCAAAGATGAAAAGAAGAAAGAATTAGGGGAAAATGGCGAAGGAAGAAAATAAGAGCAAAAAGAAGCATATAAAATGTAAGTACTGTATTAACAAACAAATCTAAAGTTGCTCTAGCTTTTCTTTCTTTCCTCAAGCGGAGCACAGCTCTGGCATTCACGTCCTCTGTCAGGCCGATCAATAGAACATCCTATTCTCACCTGATCCATAGTCTGTCAATATCAGTTTTTGTGGTAGAGCTTTCTATAATTGTACATACTTAATCATTCGCATACCTGGTGAGTAAATCCATGTTCTTCCAGCTGAATAATAACACAATCTTTTGTCCCCAAGGGGGTCTTTAGATTTCAGTACAGTTATTATCACGGACCATTACCATATTTAGACAAGGTGATTATATCCCTCACCATCACAAGCTAATGCAGTCTTAACACATCTCATTTAGATTCCTTAAGATCTATGTGCGGCAGGTTCCTAATGATCCTCATTTTCTCACTGGTGGTTTAGTTATGTTTAGAATCATTCTGTTCTTGCCGTGATGGAAATCATGTACTGACATTCTACTGAGCTGGTACTGGGATTGTGCTTGTACTCAGCAGCTGACCAGAACAAGCAGAGCTGCAGTGTACAGAATAGGGATGAGACGGGGAAGAAGTTTGAGTCCTTGGACCGCCCTATAGTACTTAGGATATTCAACGTAAGCCGTTATATATAGGCAGATAATACCGTGCATTTGAAAAGTCTTCAGACCTTTTCAGTTTTTTCATATTGTGAGAAAGTGAGAACAGAATGTTAGAAATCTTAGAAAAACCAAAATCTGACCATGACATAAGTATTCAGACCCTTTACTTATGACCTAGTTGGAGCCCCTTAGTTGAAGCAATTACAGCCTCCAGTCTTCTTGGTGACCATTAAAGATGAGTGAAGTTAGAGATGAGCTTCACCGAATTTCATAAAAAAATTAGCTTCATGAGGAATACATTTCTTTGTATGTAGTGGGTGCAATCATGGGGAACAGCAATTGCACAGGCCCCCTGTCGTTGAACCCCTCAGATGCCACGTTCATCATTGATTGTGGCATCTGAGGTTAAAAATTAGGGCGTTCAGACGTCAATCAGTTAAAAAAATACTCACCTTATCTATTTGATTAAGAAGAGCCTGCCGCGGGTATCTTGCTTGAAGACTCCGTGCTAAATGTCTCACTGTGATGTGATAATGTCATCACCCCAGCCGTCGTGGTAACATCATATGTCACCGCACAAGTGTTTTTTTCTTACCGCCGTTTAGGGAAAATCGATTCGTTATCAAGAAGCGCGAGGAAATTCAGCATCACGGCGAATCACATTTTTCCTGAAATTCGGATCAATGTCCACTTCGGATTCGCTCAACACTAGTTATCATACCACCAGCTTTGTACATCTCGACTTGAGTATTTTTCGACATTCTTCTCTGCAGATCTTCTTATGCTCCGTCAGATTGGATGGTGACCATCGGTGGACAGCCATTTTGAGGTCTCTCCAGAAGTTTTTGATTGGGTTCAGGTCAGGGCTCTGGCTGAGTCACCTAAAAACATTCACAGAGTTGTCCCTAAACTGCTCCTAGATTGTCCTGGCTGTCTACTTAGGGTCATTGTCTTGTTAGAAGGTGAACCTTCGGTCCAGTCTGAGGTCCAGAGGTCTCTGCATCAGGTTATTGCTGCAATCAACCTCCTTATGTTCTCCTATCTCACTTAAAGAGATTGAGGATGCCATCTCCTCCACCTCTAAAAACAAATGCCCTTGCCAAGATGGCCTCTCTCATTATTTTACGGTCTTCCAGGATACCTTAGTTCCAAAGCTTTACAGGGAATCCAGTTTCAATATCAAACACTAACCGATGGGAAGGAACTACTGTACTTCCATTCATAACGACTTAGCAGCTAGACTTAAATACAAAGCTACAAAGGTTGTGTCTATCCCCCAAATTTACATTTTACAGATAACCTTTGTTGCACAATATACAGCTTCTATGTTGGATTTATCTTCTATGATGTTTTATACTGGATGCTCCCACTGGTATCTCATATATGCCTACATTCTCTACCCATAATGTCGGGGTGTTATACTCTCAGAAGTGTTCTTTCCATTCTGAGTATTTTAAATTTTTTTATAAAAATGACATTTGAAAATAAAAGAATATCTCTCGAGTTCTTCCATGATGGACTCATGGCATGCAGGAATGGATGGGTGTCTTTCAAAAATAAATAACCACCAAGGTAGAGGCCCAACATTTCTTTTCACTGCAGCTAAAGGGACCAAGCCATAAAAAGCAACCTTAGACCGGGTGGCTCTAGACCAGGCATCCTCAAACTGCGGCCCTCCAGCTGTTGCAAAACTACAACTCCCAGCATGCCCGAACAGCCTACAGGTATCAGCCTACAGCAGGACATTGTGGGAGTTGTAGTTTTACAACAGCTGGAGGGCCGCAGTTTGAGGATGCCTGATCTAGACATGAAGGTTTGAGGTCCACCAAACCCAGGGTCATTCTCTAGATTGATTGGTGGCATGTGATTCATGACTCTAACAAGCATATTCTAAAGATAAATAAATTTGAACCAGTTACACTTCACTTGGCCATAAAAATCCACTTCATGAGGCTATAGAAATGTCCTTGTGAGTACACAATCTGCAACTTTGGAGAGGGTGGTAAAACAGAGTATGTCATGAGACTGATTCCACACTTGACTTATGTAACCAAAAATGTACAGCTTATGATGATGTTCCTAGAAACAATAATTTGACTTAGCGATAAATATGGGTTCTACTCTTCCAAATGAACCACAAAACTAGCAATATATGTCTATGGAGGTGCTCGTTTGGCCAACATCCACCTCTCATGACCTCCCCATAAACATGCACACTCGACTTTACATATTTTAGTTTTTATTGGGTGGGGTGAAACAAGCCACTTGCACTCTTAATAGCAGCTTATCTCTTGGCAAGCAACAGAACAAAGAATCGGGCATGTTGAAATCCAAAAATATCTCAAACTTTTGGGTGCACCCTATTGCATGTTTCATGCCCTTTTATAATACCCCAAAGATATAGATAGGATTGGTTGACCAAGTTTTACACATGTTGCTATATTTCAGAAGACAAAGGATCGGGCATATTGAAATCCAAAAATGCTTAAAACCTTGGGTGCATCCTATGGCTGATTTTACATCTCAGTATTATTGCTACAAGAGCTGCTGTCATAATGTATGGCTTTTAGAGTGACTGCTTTTGTCCATTCAGCCTCCACAAGCCTGGCCATTATCCTCAACCTATCCCATTGTAAAGTCAATTTTTACCAGCTATGACTAGGTTTTGCCGACCATTCACCGTTTTATACAAAAAATCGTGGAAATGTTCAAACATTATTGTACAGACACCGATAATGATTCCATAGTTACAGTCACTGATATCTCTTCCTCATCATGGTGTTTAACCTGATCAGCAAGAGAACATCTTAGCAGTGGCTTGGGTCTCCTCCTTCTCTCCCCGCTCCACCAAGTAACCAGACCATTGTTTCAGGTCTTCTAGAAGATCAATATTCTGGTTGCTGTAAAGGGTAAAACATTACATTTTCTCCTCCATCCAACAGTGCCCATGTTACTTATGCCATCTCCTCCACCTCGATACCCGACCATCGCACCTATATGTTGTACATCCCATTTCGTAACATAAAGGTTGTTAACATGAACCTGGCAAGAAACAGAACAAGCTATACCAGCTTCCAGTTTTCTGATAAGGCTTTCCACAAGATTTTGCAGTGTGTCTGTGGTAATGATTGCCCATTAAGCCATAAGAGCATTGATAAGGTTATTACTGATATTGGAGGAGAAGCTCTTGCATTCGGTGTTTCAGTCCATGCCAAAAAGTCTTTGACTGAGTGCAGTTACTTGAGTTCTTCCACACAAAAAAAACTCATGACCACAGATTAGTGAAATTTCCTCAATCTCATTAACATTCCTATTCAATAAATTCGACTGTCAGGTTCAATTCAGTCTTAATAAATTTGGTCTGAATGAAATATGCTCCATTTGACCTGAAAAGTTATACGAGATATCTGGGCTCTACTAGGACTTTATCCAACCTGTTGCAAGCTCTTTAACACCAAGACTGTATTAGTAATGTCAAAGTGACATACGGTATATAGACGACATATATGGCTATGGATAAATGGATGGAAGTCAGTGGTAACACACTGCACTGTCAGTTTCTTATGCTTTTTAAAATAAAATAAAAATCCATAAATTATGCCTGTTGTCTAAACACATCATGGTACTGGAAGAAGCAATGGCTTGTCCAATAATTATCCCTTTTTGGAATCAGATGGATGCGGTGTTTAGGTTGTTCGAAATTAATGGTGCAGCGGGCTAATGCTCCGTTGCAGCAATCTCTGATCACCTGAGCCCTCAGGGTTGCAGGTTCAAACCTGGCGGGGTCCACCCAGCCTTCCATCCTTCTGAGGTCGGTAAAATGAGTACCATTGGGTTGGGTAATAGTAACTATGTTACTATGTAAGCGCATCGAGGCCTGCTGAGCTATAGCTTCGGCTGTAGCTTGGGAAGCTTGGCTGGCAAGTTAGGGTGAGACAGCGCTATATAAGACTTGCATTATTTATTAATATTTATCCCTTCTTGAGCAGTTTCAGCAGGTTTACTGTTATTATACATATATATATATATCCATCCTAAATCACCTATGTTGTCCTTCAAATTCCATATTGTGCTGCAGCCACTACTACTACCCCTACGTAGCCACACATCTCCTGCCTTGTTCAACATGGTTTAAACTGTTCTTTTGATGCTGAGAACTCTACCCTGCACATTATAGCAAACCTAAAACTGCTACCAAAAAAAGGATATATATAGTAGTGTCAGCAGCAGCACAGTATGGAATACGAAGGACAACTTAGGAGATGTGAGGCTGTGTATGGCTAGTAGGGGTGACAGCAGTGGTAGCAGCAGATGTTGCAGGTACAGAGAATTGTAAAAGATGTAATGGAGATTGGTGATTCACGAATTAAAGGAGTATCTGAGACATTGATGGCATATAGCTGGGATAAGCCATCAATGTCACATAGGTGCACATCCCACCTATTGGACCCCCTCCTATCTTGAGAACAGAGCCCCCAAAGTGAAGAAGAACACACCACACAAATGTGGCCACCTCTCCATTTATCGCTATGGGACTGCCAGAAATAGCTGAGATGGAAGTTGGCTGTGCATGCACGGCTGCTCTCCATTCACCTCAGGGATTCCATTCTGGAGATAAGGGCAGTGGGACACATGACAGTGACTATTCTCTAAAATCTATATATCAATTTGTTGTAAATCTATTTTCTTTTCAAGGCATCTGCCAAATATATGGCACAGTCCCAGTATGACTGAACCTGTTGTTCAGGCGGTGCATATCAGTTTGAAGATGTGTGTCAGGTTGGCACCGTGGATGAAAGAACTTTCTTCCTGTTCAGCAAACTGGCTCATTCTGCTACTGAGATGGTGACTCACCATAGAGTGGAAAGGGGCCTTTTGATCAGACATGAGGCTGCAAGGCACCTGCTTGCCAAAATTGTGGCAAGCTGGGAAAAGAGCATTTTCTTCCTAGCTTTCAGAAGCAGAAAGATTCCTGTATTTTGCTTTTAAGCAAGGGTTTAAAACAGGGGTAGGCAACCTCCGGCACTACAAGTGTTGTGAAACTTCAACTCCCAGCATGCATACTTGCTCTGCTCTTCTCAGAACTCTTATAGAAATAGAGCATGCTGGGAGTTGTGGTATCAGAAGCTGGAGTGCCGAAGGTTTCTGACCCCTGGTCTAAAAGAATTGCTAGCAAACAGTCATCCCTTTGCTTGATACCAACAATACACTTGTCAGCACATAAGCAACCAAGCATGTAGCATGCCACTCTCACCAGCATGTTGAAGAACCCAGTTGTTTTGTTCTTCATCTCATACTGCACTGGTTGGTCATGGCCACAGTCATCCTCATCATCATGTCTACCACAATGAATCTCAATCTCAACCCTTAGCTGTCCCTCTCCACCACCAACTCCTCCTCAACTTTCCTCTGCACACATCATCCATGCAGGTGTCCAACATTTGGACGCTGTTCATCTTTCCCCATGTGTTGTTGAATCAGTGTAAGTGTTTGCTCGAATATAAATATCAGGTAATGATATTGCCGATACCACCGTGATCCCTACTTGGAGGTGTTCTTAGAGACATAAGTAACAGCTGATCTCCTGGTCATAGTCAACACCTTCTGCAAGCCACAATTTGTTTTAAAAAAAATGTAGCACCACCAAATTCATGATGCATATGTATTATATTCCCCAAATGCAGTGCAGCCACAATGTTCCTGCCATGGTCGCCAACCTGTGGCCTCTTTGTGGTGGAGCACTGGAGGTGGTGAGATAGTGGAGACCCGATGCACCATGGAAGACAAGTAATGGTCCTGGCCTCAACTGCTGCTCCACGTGTCAATGGTGGAGTGCACCTTGCCGAATATCAGCTTTCGTTCTCCACCATGGGAAATAATGGCAGCTAGGTATCCTTCATCAAGGCTGAGAACACACAATCAGTTGTCAGTGGAATCCACTTGGTGGTGCGACAGCAACTGTACCCCCAGAAACTTTGCCAGGGGAGAGGTCAGTTTTTACTGGGCATGTTTCGTTATTTTCTGACCACACATTCTATTATGAATGAGTGACGATGGAATGGAGGAGAAGTAGCTGATGATGCCAATGATGACATCAAAAACCATGTACTAATTGTGAACGATGGCTGGCTAACAGAATGACAATGGGGAGGAGGAGGATGATGGTCTTGCTCACATTGCTGGTTAGTTCGATTTTCCCTCATAAGCATGTCATGCCGCTTCGTATGCTGCAGCAAAGCTGTAGTTCTTACAGTTGTACCTGAACAGCAGGGCTTGTACACTGCAATGGTTTTGTCAGTTGCCAAGATGCCTGCACAAAGCCTCCACCACCATGACCTGCGTTTGCCCAAATTCTGACCGATTCCAAAAAGAAAAGAACACTAAACCTATCTGATGCTAGTAGAAGTAATCTGCATATATTTTATCCCAGAAATACACAGCATTTGGCTAGAGTACAATACTCCTCATGCATACTAGGTGGTCTCTGTAATGATTAAAAACCCCAAGACCCTAAAAAAGGGCACTCAGCTAACTAGGACAATTTTCTCTTGAGACTCTCAATTTTCTTGTCCTTTTGGAAGGAGAACTAACTTGCACATCTCATTCAAGAAAGTGTGCTATGGGAACATTAAGTACTGTTGCATTTTTGAAAAGAGAACTGATTTACTGTTTTCCAAAGCAGTATTATGTGTGGAGCCCTCTGTACTTTTGATTTGTAAGTAAAACCGCAGCAGCAATAATTCTGTAATTTTTTTTTGTATGCTGCATTAACATTATCCTTTACTGTAAATTAGGGGTCAAGCCCTGAATAATAGCCCCATGCCATTATCACTTCTCCACCAAATTTTAAAGTAGGCACTATGCATTTCAGTAGAAGCATTGTCCAGGCACCTGCCAAACCTAGATTCATCCATTAGACTGCCAGATTGTGAAATGTGACTCTCCAAGCCAAAGAGCGTTTCCACTGCGCAACAGTCCAGTAATGACTTGCGTTGCACCAGTCCAGCAAACACTTGGAACTGTGCAGGGTGATTTTAAACGCAGCTGCTAGAACATGGAAACTCAATTCATGAAGCTCCTAACGCACACATTTTGTGAAGGTTTCACTCTAAGGGGCAGTGTGGAGCTCTGTAGTGGGTGATGCAACACACTATAGGTGATCTCTACGCAGTTTAGCATTTGGCGGACATGCTCCATGAGTTGTGTTCTCTGATCTCCAGTAAGATCCATACTACCAGCAATGTTAGCCATGTTCTTCATTTTATACCGATGGCTAAAGCACCTGCACTCAATTAGGAGGGGATGCTTATACTTTTGGCGTTACAAAAAAGAGCATATTCAACTCTAGCTTAACATGACCATGTAGCTCATCGTTTTCCAAGGGCAACGTGTGACCAATCACAATCTCCTCCGGCTTGTTGATGTGGTAATTAAACTTTGAGAAGGGGCAATTCTGTTAGAACCTCTTTAAAGGGGTTATCCCATCATAATGATCACTTTTAAATCTGTTAATGATTTGACAGTGATCATTTTTGTAAATATATTTGATTAACCAATTCCCACTCTTTAGGAGAAAAGTCATCCCCACTTACTTATAATTGTCATTCGGTCTCCCCTGGTTACGGCCACCGCTTTTCTCTGGAATCCCCGTGGCCGCGCTTGCGCAGAGGACTCCTTTTTTTCCCAGCCGGGCTGCGCGCTGTCCTGAACACGTACGCCACCGTGCATGCGCGATGGTGACTTGTACCTGGCCAGAATAGTACAGAGCCACGAACGCGCCCACCGACTCTGTACTATACTGGCCAGGATTGTCACTATGGCGCATGCGCGGCGGGGTCCGCATTCAGTGCAGCGCGTGGCCCGGCCGTGAGAATACTTCAATCACGATTGAAGCCCGCCCCCAAGCCAGAATCCAGGAAGTGAACGGCGCGCTGGCAGCAGGTAAGTATGAAAAGGCGTCATGGGACAACCCCTTTAAGTGATTTCGTTTTAGTGTTTATTTTTGGAGGTTTGGACTGTGTAACAAGAAAATGAGACTACACCTCATGGGTCAGGTCCACTTTAAAATTGATTTCATGTGATGCGCTTTAGAAAACGTGTGTTATCGTGTGCCCCTGTGATGGGTAGATTGGCACGCAGTCATAGACCATTATCAGCATTACTAAGAGATTATCCACTAGGACGCGAGTCATAGATGGCTCCGGGGACTGTGGCTTAATAGCTGTTCCGACAAAAGCTGGTTCAGCATGTTACAATAAGGTGGCTTTAAGAAAACACATCCAGGAATTAAAGATGAAAAAGACGGCTTTTCCTGCAGCCTCGGGCTCGTGCAAGGACATTGGCTTCTGAGTGTTTCTTTATTTGCTGTGACTTAATACATTTTCTGTCTGCATCTGAGCAAGAAAAAAAAAATAATCACTCATCCGGCCCGTAGCTGTGACTCATAACTTCAGTAACGATCCGTATCGCCATTCCAAATCATGCGACTAATGTGCTGACATCTTTTCATTCATTTTTTTTTCTTTTCAGATTAAAAGAAAGGAATTTTGCAGCCGACTGAGCCTTCTATGTTTTAAAGAGTACCTGCCGCCCACGCGGTGATTTGGTGGGCACAGCTGCTATTCAGCCTATTAATTCTCCGAGTCTATGATAATTGAGAAACGTGAGGTGCATTGTGCCTCATGACTCTGTGCTACTGCTCGTTCCTGCAATGTTAAAAGAGATCGTTGCCTAGTCCAGGACCTCAGCAGGTGGAGCATGACACCTCGACACCTAAGAAAGACGTCCTGTGTTTCATGCACAATCACTCAGTCCCACCAAGCTCCTACTGCTGCCAAGACCCCCAAAAACATTCACTCCATACAAATGCTGCTCTTGGTTTTAGAGAACCCATGCTTTGCTTTTTTCTCATGCAGTTATGCCCCAGACATCTACCTATATTGACTTATACTGAAACCCAAGTACGGGGAGTAGCTAGATACTTCTTTACAACCTGGAGTCCATGTTGAATTTCTATTAAAATAAGCAAGACAGGAGAGAGGAGGTTTTTCTCACTACCATTAATAACAAGCAAGAGAGGAAAACAGGAAGAAGAACCACCTCTCTGGGTGACCAGGTGACCGTAAAACTAGCCTGATGAGAGTCAATCTTGCTGACAAAGGCTGGGTGGGGTCACACAGCTACAAATGAAGCAGGAGCAGCATGGCTAACGTGTCTGTGCTTAAAAGAGTGTTCTAGCTTTAAAATTGGTGGGGGTCTGACATTCAACACCCCCACTAATCAGCTGTTTGAGGCACGATTGTAGACAGGGTTTGAAGCTGAAGGCCCCATCTACTGTATAGTGGCTGCATGGTCTACTGCAGGTCACTTGACTGTAATCTGGAATGGCCACTTCCGGAGCCTTCTGCTTCCGACTCTGTCCACGGTTTAAGCTTCTGGTGCCTGCCGAAAACAGGTGATCAGTAGGAATACCGGGTGTCGGACCCCTACCAATCTGTTGGAAAGGTTAGCAAAATCTGAAAGCTGGAATAAGTCTACCAACAGTTCGGGAGTCCAGGTTAGTTCCAATTTTTGGCTGGAGGCAAGTAAAGAAGGCTCATTTTGCTCAATATTCACAATAGCAGGAAAAACAATCTTTCCTCCTGGGTCTCCATGTGGGAACAAGGGCTCCCACAGCAAAAACAGCGTACTATGTAGAATCTACTTTAACAAATAAGATGTGCCAGGCCTTCCAGCGAAACTCTCCATGTGGCTGCTCTAGGCTTTGGCTACTGGGTTAGAGAATCAGAATCACTGGCTCCCTCCCTGTAAACATTGGGTTTGACATCGCCTGCAGCCAATCACTGCCCGGGCCGGTGACAGTCACCCCTTATCTCATGAAAAATGGCCATATAACTCAAGGGACTCCAGTCTCCGCTGCGACCAGCGATTGGTTGTGGAGATGTCCAAGTGGTTGTTCACAGCAAAAAGAACCCCGAGGAGTAGCCCAGGACTGGAAGAGAAGGAGCAGGGAGTCAGCGCCGGGAAGCAGGTAGGATTCCCTTTACAGGTCTTGCCAACCCCCCTCCATTCTTGCACAACCTCTTTAAGGTAACATGCCACTCAAGATATAGTATATCCAAGGCCCCATGTAGACATAAAACTTCTATGGGTCCGACAGAGATGGCCTCGTTCCAAAGGATGGTGCAGGCTTCAGCATGGCTGGAGTTTCTCGGATGATATCTCTGACCTCACAGGAACTGAGCAACTTTTGCTCTACTATATAAACTGCAAATGTCAAGTGGGTTGAGTTCTGCAGAGCTGAGAAAAATGACCTTCATCTCAAATACTAAACAACACAGATGAAAAAACTTTCTATCCTTACAAGCCCCAGAAAGAGACTCCGAACCTGGAGTAGAAGTGCAGCATTGTTATAATCTGAAAGGATTCTTTTTCTTCTACCTTAACAATAATTTGCAGACTATTACTTTTCTAATCACTCTCTGGAGACATTTATGACTAACCCTCTGCTCCCCTCGCAGTTCCCTGACAGAGAGATAATAGCGTTCTCTGGGTGTGTGACCAGCCGCTCTGAGTAATTTCAGACTTGTCACTCAGCAGTTCCACCAAACTAAAACCTTGAACGGCAGATTCATATTCCTTGTAAAGGGACGATAACAAAATGCACTGCTGCATTTCCACGTTTTATATATATATCTAAACACACACAAAATATTTCAGTACATATATGTCAGTACAAGCTCCCATTAAGCAGATTACCGGAGAAGAGGCATCCAAGGAAAGAATCCAGGAGTGTACAATCAATGTCTGCAGCTAGAGACTCAAGTAACTGCACATCCCATAATGCCTTCCCCAGATAAACACATGGAAACTATGAAGATATTGAAAATTAAAAATTGTGGACAGGATGCTGGAGAGTCACAGATTTAGATCTAGGAATAGGCACAGGAGAGGATGCAGCTGTGCTCTGCGCAGCAGCATGCAGCGGGTCATAGGCATTGTGAAATATCCAGCCCAGTGAAAGTTGTGAAAGAGAAGTCTGGTTAACAATTGCCTAGAATCACTTAGGCTACTTTCACATGTGCGGCACAGCTCTCCAGCAGGCTGGAGAATGCCGGGAATTGGAGAGATAAAAACTGTTGTGTACAGTGTTTTTTGTCCAGCCGAATACCAACATATTTGCCGAGGAGCTGTCGGATCTCCCCGGATCCTATTATAGTCCGCGGGGTCCGGCGGGCAAGCGGCACTCCAGATCGGGTGAACTCCGGCAGGCTTTCACATCAGCGTTTTTGCTTTCCGTCCTAGAGTTCCGTCCTCGGGGCTCTAGGACGGAAAAATACTGATCAGGATTTATCCTAATGCATTCTGAATGGAGAGAAATCCGTTCAGGATGCATTAGGATGTCTTCTGTTCAGTATGTGAACGTTTTTTGGACGTTGACAAAAGCGTAGCATGCTGCGGATTTGTCTCCGTCCAAAAATCAAGAAGACATGCCGTAACGCCGGATCCGGAATTAATGCCCATTAAAGTGCATTAATCCAGATCCGGAATTAAGCTAAACGTTGTTTCGGCGCATCGCCGGATCCGACGTTTTGCTTTTTCTCAATGGTTACCATGGCAGCCAGGACGCTAAAGTCCTGGTTGCCATGGTATAATGTAGTGGGGAGCGGGGGAGCAGTATACTTACCATCCGTGCGGCTCCCGGGGCGCTCCAGAGTGACATCAGGGCGCCCCACACGCATGGATCACGTGATCGCATGGACCACGTGATCCATGCGCATGGGGCGCTCTGACGTCATTCTGGAGCGCCCCGGGAGCCGCACGGACTGTAAGTATACCGCTCCCCCGCTCCCCACTACTACTATGGCAACCAGGACTTTAATAGCGTTCTGGCTGCCATAGTAACCTGAAAGCATTTCGAAGACTGATCAGGATCCTGATCAGTCTTCTAATGCTTTCAGGCGACTTGCGTTCTGACAGATCCGGCGGGACGGAAGTGCCCGCCGGATCCTCAGAATGCAAGTGTGAAAGAGGCCTTAGAGAAGCAGGTGAAAAACAGCAGGACCAAGAAGATGTAAGTTTGTGTATCTCTGGATTATTGCTACGACAGCTAAGGAAGTTTGCGCCTGTTCTATAACTATTCATTCAGCGACATCACACATTATTATTACAGGACAGGGGGCGATACACATAGGAAAACCATTTCCTATCAATGCGTTAACAGGAGCACACAGGTTTGGCAGTAATGTCCTAACTAAATTAGGAAAAGCGTTGATACGTTGCAGCTTTGCTCGGAGCCTGTGCAAGGGGATAAGGTAAATCCTATGCTAGGTAAATCTATTCCCCTTAGCTAGGGACAATTAATCTCTTAGGATAAAGTGACTTACGGCAGACGCAGGCACACTGCAAGCACACAGATGTCCAGATACCGCTAATATACACCCACAGGGAGAGTAATCCCTATTCAGGAGGAACAGCCTGGGAATACTTATTAACACAACCTTTCATCACTGCTTCTCCGTATCAGGCGTTTTTTTTTCCTGGTATGAAGAATTTAAAACTGATATTAGCATGTGCGAGAAGAAATATTTTATTCTGTAGATATAAAATCTATACATACATACATATACACACACACACACACACATACAGACACCTTACTTCCCACCTAGGTTTTAAAGGAGGACAACAGACCTCAGAGATCAGACCCCCATTCCTCATCAGACCTTAGAGATCACACCCCCATTCCTCATCAGACCTCAGAGATCACACCCCCATTCCTTATCAGACCTCAGATCTCAGACCCCCATTCTTCATCAGACCTCAGATCTCGGACCCCCATTCCTCATCAGACTTCAGACCCCCATTCCTCATCAGACCTCAGACCCCCATTGCTCATCAGATCTCAGACCCCCATTCCTCATCAGATCTCAGATCTCGGACCCCCATTCCTCATCAGACCTCAGACCCCCATTCCTCAACAGACCTCAGACCCCCATTCCTCAACAGACCTCAGAGATCACACCCCCATTCCTCATCAGATCTCTGGAATCAGACCCCCATTCCTCATCAAACCTCAGACCCCCATTCCTCATCAGATCTCACACCCCCATCATCAGACCTCAGATCTCAGACCCCCATTCCTCATCAGACCTCAGACCCCCATTCCTCATCAGACCTCAGACCCCCATTCCTCATCAGACCTCAGAGATCAGACCCCCATTCCTCATCAGACCTCAGATCCCCATTCCTCATCAGACCTCAGACCCCCATTCCTCAACAGACCTCAGAGATCACACCCCCATTCCTCATCAGATCTCTGGAATCAGACCCCCATTCCTCATCAAACCTCAGACCCCCATTGCTCATCAGATCTCAGACCCCCATTCCTCATCAGATCTCAGACCCCCATTCCTCAACAGACCTCAGAGATCACACCCCCATTCCTCATCAGATCTCTGGAATCAGACCCCCATTCCTCATCAAACCTCAGACGCCCATTCCTCATCAGATCTCACACCCCCATTCCTCATCAGACCTCAGACCCCCATTCCTCATCAGATCTCACACCCCATTCCTCATCAGACCTCAGAGATCAGACCCCCATTCCTCATCAGAGATCAGACTCCCATTCCTCATCAGACCTCAGAACCCCATTCCTCATCAGACCTCAGAACCCCATTCCTCATCAGACCTCAGAACCCCATTCCTCATCAGACCTCAGAACCCCATTCCTCATCAGACCTCAGATCCCCATTCCTCATCAGACCTCAGATCCCCATTCCTCATCAGACCTCAGAGATCAGACCCCTATTCCTCATCAGACCTCAAATATCAGACTCCCATTCCTCACAGACCTCAGACCCCCATTCCTCATCAGACCTCAGACCCCCATTCTTCATCAAACCTCAGAGATCAGACCCCTATTCCTCATCAGACCTCAGAGATCAGACCCCCATTCCTCATCAGACCTCAGACCCCATTCCTCATGAGACCTCAGACCCCCATTCCTCATCAGAGATCAGACTCCCATTCCTCATCAGACCTCAGAGATCAGACCCCTATTCCTCATCAGACCTCAAATATCAGACTCCCATTCCTCACAGACCTCAGACCCCCATTCCTCATCAGACCTCAGACCCCCATTCCTCATCAGACCTCAGAGATCAGACCCCCATTCCTCATCAGACCTCAGAGATCAGACCCCCATTCCTCATCAGACCTCAGAGATCAGACCCCCATTCCTCACAGACCTCAAACCCCATTCCTCAACAAACCTCAGAGATCAGACCCCCATTCCTCATCAGACCTCAGACCCCCATTCCTCATCAGACCTCAGACCCCCATTCCTCATCAGACCTCAGACCCCCATTCCTCATCAGACCTCAGACCCCCATTCCTCATCAGACCTCAGAGATCAGAACCACATTACTCATCAGACCTCAGAGATCAGACCCCCATTCCTCATCAGATCTCACACCCCCATTCCTCATCAGACCTGAGTCCCCCATTCCTTATCTGACCTCAGACCCCATTCCTCATCAGACCTCAGACCCCCATTCCTCATCAGACCTCACACCCCCATTCCTCATCAGATCTCACACCCCATTCCTCATAAGACCTCAGAGATCAGACCCCCATTCCTCATCAGACCTCAGAGATCAGACCCCCATTCCTCATCAGACCTCAGACCCCCATTCCTCATCAGATCTCACACCCCCATTCCTCAGCTGATCTCAGACCCCCATTCCTCATCAGACCTCAGACTCCCATTCCTCATCAGTAGTGTTGATCGCGAATTTTTATCGCGGATATCGGCATTTCGAGAATTCGCGAAGATGTAAAATATAGTGCTATATATTCGTAATCGTGAATATACTAGATTTTTCTTTTCCCATCAGTAACCTCTCTTCTTGCTTGTGGGCCAATGAGAAGGCTGCAATATCTTTGTCAAAGCTTAGCAACATCTCTAGCAACCAATAGGAAAGTTGCCTACCCCTTACTATATAAGAACCTCCCCAGCAGCCATTATATGCAGTAGACGAGGGAGCAGTGAGTGCAGCCAGCAGCAGGAGTGCTATATTCAACGCATCCATAATGGAAGCGTCCCCTAGCATTCGCTTCATAAGAGGCACTGCCATTTTTCCCCCACTTTTTGGGGAATTAGCATGTTCAGAATTAGGCCTCTTGCACACAAATTTTTTTTTCCCCGTTTACGTTCCATTTTTTGCGTTATGTATACGGACCGTATACGGAACCATTCATTTCAATGGATCTGCAAAAAGAACGGAAGTTACTCCGTATGCCTTCCGTTTCCGTTCAAAGATAGAACATGTCCTATTATTGTCCGCATAACGGACAAGGATAGTGCTGTTCTATCAGGGGCCAACTGTTCCACAAAAAACGTAATGCACACGGACGTCATCTGTATTTTTTGCAGATCCGCTTTTTCTGGAACACAAAATACTGAAAAAGCCATACGGTCGTGTGCAAGAGGCCTTAGTCAGTACAGCTGCCATCATTTAACGCTTTACTGCCTTAAAGCGGTATTCCCGTCTCAGACATTGGGGGCATATTGCTAGGATATGCCTCCAATGTCTGGTAGGTGTGGGTCCCAGAGAAGCCCGCAAATTGCAGGACGGCGCATCGCGCATGCACGGCATTCATCCAATGATTACTATGAAAGCGCCGAAAATAGCCCAGCGGCACGCTCAGCTATTTTCGGGGGCCCATAGGTATCATTGGGAAGCACAGGACGCAAGAGCGGTCATCGCTCTATTCACTTCACTGATGAAAATAGACGATCCAGCACTTGGCTATTTTTGGTGCTCCCATAGCAACAAATGGAATAGGGACGTGCATGCGCCGTGCACTCTCTGGGCACCAGAGGTGGGCATAAATAACACAATATCTTTACTGTATGGATCATTATGATTACAGCAATACTAAATACATATAGGGGGTAATTTATCAAACTTGTGTAAAGTAGAACTGAGTTGCCCATAGCAACCAGATTCCTCCTTTCATTTTCCAAAGGAGTTGTAAAAAAATGAAAGGTGGAGTCTGATTTTTGCTAGGGGCAACTAAGGCAGTTCTACTTTACACCAGTTTGATAAATGACCTCCATAGTTTATTTTTTTTTGCATTTTATTACTTTTGCACAATAAATGCTAGAGGCAGGCCTGGGCCCTTCAGTAGGCCCTGGCCTGCATGCACTGGCATTGTCACCTTACAATCTCATTTGCGGGGTGCCGATGGGAGACAGATGGAGTCCGCTCCCGCTATAACCACTTTCATGCCACAGGTTCTTTTGCCCACGGCATGTATGGGGTTTAAAGGCCCGGATCAGCGCTCCCGCCAGTCCAGGCTGTTGTGAGAGGCAGCGTTATGCTTTGAGGCTGGTTTTCTGCAACAGGAACTGGGGCTTTAGTAAAAATGGAGGGAATTATGAACAGTATCAAGTATCAGTCAATTTTGGCACAAAAACTTCAAGCTTCTGCTAAAAAGCTGAAGATGTAGAGGGATTTCAACTTTCAGCAGGATGACCCACAGCATACCTGCAGATCAACAGAACGGCTTCCCCAGAAGATGATCGAGGTATTGGAATGGCCCAGACCTGAATCCAATCGAAAACCCATGTACTGACCTAAAGAGGGCACTACACAGGGGATGCAGAATTATTTTAGTTCTTTAGTTTTAATTTTCCACCCTAAAAGATTTCAGTTTCTCTTTCAATTCAATTTTACAGGTTATAGGTGACATTAAAGATGGAAAAAAGATCTGAAACGAATCTTCTTGGTCCGATTTATTTTTTACATGACAAAAGACAGCCATTTTAACCCTTTCATGACTAGGACATTTTAAATGTCTTAAATTTCTTTTTCACCCAGCCTTCCCAAAGTCATAACTTTTTAATTTTTCATTCACATTGCCGCACGAGGGCTTGTTTTTTGTGGGACAAGATTCACTTTCTAAAGGCACCATATATGACTGCTTAAATTTAGGAAAAAAACAAAACACCATTCTGCCACAGTTTTATATTTTTTTTGTTATACCATTTCCTATGAGGTAAAACTGACATGTTACTTTTATTCTCCAGGTCAGTACGATTACGGTGATACCACATATGTAAAGTTTTTCTTTCGTTTTAATACAAAAAAAAATTTTTTTAAATAACTTTTTTATAGTTATGTACAGTCGTGGCCAAAAGTTTTGAGAACGACACAAATATTAGTTTTCACAAAGTTATCTGCAAAACTACTTTTAGATCTTTGTTTCAGTTGTTTCTGTGATGTAGTGAAATATAATTACACGCACTTCATACGTTTCAAAGGCTTTTATCGTCAATTACATGACATTTATGCAAAGAGTCAGTATTTGCAGTGTTGGCCCTTCGTTTTCAGGACCTCTGCAATTCGACTGAGCATGCTCTCAATCAACTTCTGGGCCAATTCCTGACAGCCACCCATTCTTTCATAATCACTTCTTGGAGTTTGTCAGAATTAGTGGGTTTTTGTTTGTCCACCCGCCTCTTGAGGATTGACCACGAGTTCTCAATGGGATTAAGATCTGGGGAGTTTCCAGGCCATGGACCCAAAATGTCAACGTTTTGGTCCCCGAGCCACTTAGTTATCACTTTTGCCTTATGGCATGGCGCTCCATCGTGCTGGAAAATATATTGTTTTTCACCAAACTGTTGTTGGATTGTTGGAAGGAGTTGCTGTTGGAGGGTTTTGGTTCCATTCTTTATTCATGGCTGTGTTTTTGGGCAAAATTGTGAGTGAGCCCACTCCCTTGGATGAGAAGCAACCCCACACATGAATGGTCTCAGAATGCTTTACTGTTGGCATGACACAGGACTGATGGTAGCGCTCACCTTTTCTTCTCCGGACAAGCCTTTTTCCTGATACCCCAAACAATCGAAAAGAGGCTTCATCGGAGAACATGACTTTGCCCCAGTGATCAGCAGTCCATTCACCATACTTTCTGCAGAAGATCAATCTGTCCCTGATGTTTGTTTTGGAGAGAAGTGGCTTCTTTGCTGCCCTTCTTGACACCAAGCCATCTTCCAAAAGTCTTCGCCTCACTGTGCGTGCAGATGCGCTCACACCTGCCTTCTGCCATTCCTGAGCAAGCTCTGCACTGGTGGCACTCCGATCCTGCAGCTGAATCCTCTTTAGGAGACGATCCTGGCACTTGCAGGACTTTCTTGGACGCCCTGAAGCTCCTATGTACAGGAATATAACTACTATAATACTGCCTCCTATGTACAAGAATATAACTACTATAATACTGATCCTATGTACAAGAATATAACTACTATAATACTGCTCCTATGTACAGGAATATAACTACTATAATACTGCCTCCTATGTACAAGAATATAACTACTATAATACCGCTCCTATGTACAGGAATATAACTACTATAATACTGCTCCTATGTACAAGAATATAACTACTATAATACTGCTCCTATGTACAAGAATATAACTACTATAATACTGCTCCTATGTACAAGAATATAACTACTATAATACTGCTCCTATGTACAACAATATAACTACTATAATACTGCTCCTATGTACAAGAATATAACTACTATAATACTGCCTCCTATGTACAAGAATATAACTACTATAATACTGCCTCTTATGTACAAGAATATAACTACTATAATACTGCTCCTATGTACAAGAATATGACTACTATAATACTACCTCCTATGTACAAGAATATAACTACTATAATACTACCTCCTATGTACAAGAATACCGTACACAAGCCTTTTTCCTGATACCCCAAACAATCGAAAAGAGGCTTCATCGGAGAACATGACTTTGCCCCAGTGATCAGCAGTCCATTCACCATACTTTCTGCAGAAGATCAATCTGTCCCTGATGTTTGTTTTGGAGAGAAGTGGCTTCTTTGCTGCCCTTCTTGACACCAAGCCATCTTCCAAAAGTCTTCGCCTCACTGTGCGTGCAGATGCGCTCACACCTGCCTTCTGCCATTCCTGAGCAAGCTCTGCACTGGTGGCACTCCGATCCTGCAGCTGAATCCTCTTTAGGAGACGATCCTGGCACTTGCAGGACTTTCTTGGACGCCCTGAAGCTCCATATGTACAGGAATATAACTACTATAATACTGCCTCCTATGTACAAGAATATAACTACTATAATACTGATCCTATGTACAAGAATATAACTACTATAATACTGCTCCTATGTACAAGAATATAACTACTATAATACTGCCTCCTATGTACAAGAATATAACTACTATAACACTGCCTCCTATGTACAGGAATATAACTACTATAATACTGCCTCCTATGTACAAGAATATAACTACTATAATACTGCTCCTATGTACAAGAATATAACTACTATAATACTGCCTCCTATGTACAAGAATATAACTACTATAATACTGCCTCCTATGTACAAGAATATAACTACTATAATACTGCCTCCTATGTACAAGAATATAACTACTATAATACTGCTTCCTATGTACAAGAATATAACTACTATAATACTGCCTCCTATGTACAAGAATATAACTACTATAATACTGCTCCTATGTACAAGAATATAACTACTATAATACTGCCTCCTATGTACAAGAATATAACTACTATAATACTGCCTCCTATGTACAAGAATATATCTACTATAGGGGGGCGGAGCCTGGCTCTGTAGCTGAATGGCTGCTGGTTTTTGAGCTCCTCATCTGAGCTGGTGCTAATCCCCTTCAAGCAGCTTACAGTCTAGCACAAATGGGCAAAGTGGGTAAAGATCGACCCAGGGAACAACCTGAGCCCACTCCGGCCAGGTCCCGCCAGCCTGACATGGACCAATTCCTGAAAAAGACCCCGAAGCACCGGGCCGCGAACACTTCCAAGATGGCGCCGGATGTGGACTTACACTCAGACCAAGAAGATCTCTCCGACGCTGGCAGCGCATCGGACGCCTCTACATGTAAGTCCCGGAATGCTAGGGGCTCCTTCACAAAAGCTGCTTTGCTGTCGGTGCTTAACGCAGCGTTAGCTCCTCTAAAAAGGACTTAGCTGACATCAAGGAAGACTTGCGCGCCATGGGGAACCGGGTAGCGCACCTGGAGGATTTACAAGTGGCCGCCACGCAGCGTGAGGAGAAGACATATAATGCAATTCGCTCCCACACTGAGCTGCTGAATGACGCACTACTGCGCATAGAGGATCAGGAGAACCGAAATCGCAGACGCAATCTGCGCATCCGGGGCCTACCTGAGACCATAGCGTCGGAAGCCCTGCGCACCGTCGCGCTTGAAATCTTCGCGCACCTCTTAGGACAAGAGAGAGCGGACAAGGTGGTGATTGAGAGGATCCATAGGGCCCTCAGACCCCAGCCTAAACCATCGGACCCGCCGCGTGACGTGGTTTGCGGCCTCCTCAGCTTCGTTGACACGGCAGCCATAATGAAAGCTGGAAGAGAGGCTGATTGCTTGCAGTATGAGGAGACGCCTATACAGTTCTACCAAGACCTGGCGCCATCCACCCTGTCGAAGCGCCGTATGTTGAAACCGCTTCTAGATGCCCTCCGAGCTGCAGCCATACCGTTCCGATGGCTTTACCCTTTTGGACTTGCAATTTTGAAAAATGGGCGCCAAATCTCAATCCGTACGCCGCTGGATCTGCAAGCGGCTTGGCCTACCTTGGGGATATCTCCCATTTCGCTGCCCTCATGGATGCCTGCGGATCTTGAGGACCCACCGCTTCCTCCACCTCGACCATCTGAATGGCGTCTGGCTCCTACCAAGAAGGGACCCAAGCCCAGACCTGAGGATTCTCCCCGTCGTCTGACCTGACCTGCGACATGCTGTAGTCGTCTTCTATCTACCCGCTGGGAGCACGTATGTTTTGTGTCCGCTGCGGACTTACATGTATGTTTAAGGCCCTAGATATGGACCCTGATCCGGTCCCTTAGGCCTCTGATCCTATGACCAAACTGGATTGATTGTATTCATCTTCTCCGAACTGAACTGATTACTTCACTGTTCGGCGATTCTGTTTTATGATGAGCTACCATGTCCCTGTTCTTTGTAGCTCTTGCATTTTTTGCGTTTTTTGCACTTTCTACTCAAGGTTCCCACACCTTGCCTATTTCCAATAGCGGGGATTACCCGGCCGTACATGGTAATGGAACCTTCCGTTATCCCTGTTCTCACCCCGATGACTCTCCTTGCCAGTTCTGCGAGAACCCCCACCCGGCTGACCCCGGCTGATAGCCGTGATGTGAAAGGGTCGTTATATCGCCGGGTGCTCAGAAGAGCTGGTCTTGTTCACACTGTTTATGTTGTTGTTTCTCCCTCTCTGTCTGTTGTCTCTTCCCCTCCTTTCCTCATGTGTCCCCCCCTCCCACACTCATTGTATGTCGTGCCAGGGCTCTTTCAAAGTCGCATTCTACCTCAATGTATAAGATGTCATCTATTGTAATATCCTCCTTGAATGCTCGGGGTCTGAATGAGCCACGCAAGCGCTCTCAGGTTATGGCCCTTCTTCAGAGGGATAAGGTTTCCGTAGCGTTTTTCAGGAAACGCACTTTAAAATTGATAGAGTACCCAAAATGCCTCATCGGCGGTTTTCCCAGTGGTATCATTCTCCTTATACTGCGGCTAGCAGGGGTGTCAGCATAGGGATTCACAAACAACTTCCTTTCAAGCTGTCGGCCACCTCGATAGATCCTGAGGGTCGCTATCTCTTCCTGAAGGGCTCCATTGCTGATACCCCTGTTACCCTGGCGAATATTTACGCCCCCAACCGGAGACAGGTGCCTTGGCTCCTTCAGACCCTTGCTCTGCTTTCCTCTTTTAAAGAGGGACTGGTTATTCTAGGAGGTGACTTCAACGCTACCCTTGATCCCCTTTTAGACTCCTCTACCGGACAATCAGCAATCACTCATGTCCGCCTGCGGCGTCTTAAAGTGGCTCTGCAGAACCTAGGTGTATTTGATGTATGGCGTACTTTTCACCCCTCAGGAAAAGACTACTCCTTCTTTTCTAGGGCCAAGTCCTCCTACCATAGGTTGGATTATCTTTTTATGTCCAGTACTCATGCACATAGTGCCCTACATGCCCACATAGGTGATATCACCCTATCCGACCACGCCCGGTGTTTATGAAGATTTCTCTGCAGGACCTCCCGAAGAGGGAATGGCATTGGAGGGTCAATGATACCATCATATCTGATCCTTCCCATACCCCCAGACTGTCCTCCTTTCTACAGGAGTTCTTCACCAACAATTCGTCCGGCCCTGACGCTCCGTCCCCCTCGATAATATGGGAGGCCCACAAAGCGACTGTGCGGGGAGTTGATTGCTCTGGGTACACATCTTAAAAAGAAACGCACCCAGGAGATCACTGGGCTTTTATCTAAGATCCGGAAACTGGAGCTATCTCATAAGCATTCTCAGGCCCTTGACTGTGCTTCTGAGCTAGCTGCAGCGAGGTCCCAGCTCAAGAATAAGCTTAATGTTACCTCTGCTAAAATTCTCCTGAGAGCCAAATTTCGCTCCTATGCTCATGGGGATAAGGGAAATAGGCTCATGACGGCTCTGGTCCAAAAGCAGAAAGCCGACTCATTCATCACAGCAATTAGGGATGATCAGGGTACTATCCATAAGCGAACTCCTGATATAGCAAAGGCCTTCTGTGCCTTTTATAAAGGCCTCTATAACCTCCCCCTCACAGTCGCTCCCCTCCGGATTCGCTGCGTGAAGCTACTGACCGCTTCCTTTCCTCCCTAGATTTACCTTCCATCACCTCGACCCAGTCCTCACAACTCCTGGCCCCGATCACGGACTTGGAAGTTGAACAGACCCTATCCTCCATCCCGTCAGGGAAAAGTCCTGGACCCGACGGGTTTACCATCACCTATTATAAAGCATTCCGCTCGGTGCTTCTACCACATTTCAGGGCCATGTGTAATTACCTGCTCCAAGGTGGTACTCTACCCCCAATCCTCTCGGCCCATATCACTGTGATCCATAAGGAAAATAAAGACCCCTTGAACTGCGGTAGCTACCGCCCCATTTCGCTACTGAATACGGACGTGAAATGGTGGGCTAAGATTCTGGCTCGCAGGATTCAAACTGTCCTTCCTGCCGTTGTTGGTGGGGAACAGGTAGGCTTTGTCTCCGGCAGGCAGGGGTGCGAGAATACGGTACGAGTCTTGCATTTAATTTCTCATGCTCAAATGCACGATATCCCACTCACGCTTCTTAGCACTGATGCGGAGAAAGCCTTCGATAGGATCAGCTGGCTTTTTCTGTCCCGGGCCTTATCGAAGTTTGGCTTTCCTGAAGCGTTTATTACCTCTATTTTCTCGCTATATTCACGCCCCTCTGCACAGGTTCGGATTAATGGCACTCTCTCCCCTCTTTCCCCATCACCAACGGCACGAGGCAGGGTTGCCCACTCTCTCCAGCTCTCTTTGTCATAGTTATGGAGACGCTCCTGGCCAAAATCAGACAGACTCCCTCAATTCAAGGGATCCGGGTAGGTTCTCACACACACCTCACAGCAGCCTTCGCTGATGATCTCCTGGTTATGACAACCAACCCTCTCACATCTTTCCCTGCTCTTCATTCTATTTTTGAGGAGTACGGAATGGTCTCTAATTTTAAAATAAATTACAACAAGTCTTTGGCTCTTAACGTCACCTGCCCCAAGCCTGACGTTGATACTCTCAAGAGGAAGTTGGCTTCGCCTGGGCTGATAACACCATCCCTTTTTAGGTACGCACATTTCCGCGAATCCAACTGACTCCTTTGAGCTGAACTATGTCCCTACTCTGAAGTCTATTAAATCCCACCTGCGTTCGGTAAAATTACCATTTATTTCGTGGATAGGTAAGAAAAATTACTTGAAGACTTTCATTGTCCCAAAGCTGCTTTATCTGATTCAAACCCTCCCTATTTACCTCCCCCGTTCCTTCTTCGTGGAGGTCCGCAGAGTCTTCTCTTCCTTCATATGGGACGGAAAATCTCCCAGGATTGCATACACGACTTTGACCCGTGAAAAGCGCCTTGGGGGCTTTGGCCTTCCTGACATTTATGTCTATTATAAAGCTTCTATGTTGGGTAGGGGTCTAAACCTCCTCTCTGGGCATGGGACCAACTTGGTGTCTCACCTGGAAAGGAACTTGCTCACTTATAAGGAAAAGGTGGTCCTCTGGGGGTACGCAAATACACCGCTTCTCACAGACACGCCTCACCCTTGTGGAGAGGACTTTTGATGGAATGGGCTAAACTTTATCAGGGTACAGATATGTGCTTCCCGAGTCTAGCTATGCCTTTGCCCTTGATCCAATTTTACATCCACCCAACCACTTCTGCTGTCTCAGGGTTATGGGCCCGCTTTCGCGACCTGCGGCTGAGGGACATCACTTCTGAGACGGGGGACTTAGGATGGGATAAGCTTGCGGATTCTCCCGAATCCCATAATGCTTCTTTCCTGGAGACTATGGCCTTTAAAAAGGATCTCACCCGCTTGAAGGATTTCCCTACTCCATCTTCAGATCCCTCCTGGATTGAAAAGAGGCTGTCCCACTCACAGCCGCCTAAGAAGCCCTTGTCTGTACTTTATAGGGAGATACTCTCATCCCAGCCCCCTGACCTACGCTTCCTTTCAGCTTGGGAGAAGGAACTGTCCGTCTCTTTCTCTGACCCTGAAAGAGCTTTTATACTTACTCATTCCCATGGATTCAATCGCTGCATAAAGGTTCAAGCCAATTCATATAAGCTATTGACGAGGTGGTACAGGACACCTGAGTTTCTTCACAGGCTAATCCCTAGCATCCCTGACCGTTGCTGGAGATGTGAGGAGGCAGTCGGGTCCCTGTCCCATATATGGTGGGACTGTCCTAAAATGTTGCCTTTCTGGTCCGAGATTGAGCTCCTGATCAATAGGATTTGCAAGTCACAGGTCCGGCTAGACGCTAAGTTGATCCTTCTGTGGTGTCCCAATGATACTATCACCCCCTCTAAAATTAACCTCCCCACTATGCTTTTGACTGCTGCTCGTCTCCTAATCCCGTTCCTATGGAAGAATACCTCCCCTCCGTCCATAGCTATGTGGCAAGACAAAGTAGACCAGTTGTACCGCTTTGAAGAGCTAGCCCATTGGGAATCTAATACGAGACCTGTTTTCCTGAAGCTCTGGTCGCCCTGGACCACATTTAGGAAATTTTGACATGGTTTGGGCTTCTAACACGGCATTTTCCCACTCCCTACCCCTCCCTCCCTTTCTGTCCCTTGTCTTGTCTTTCTCCCCCTACATTTGAGATTTATATTTTGTTTTCTTTGCTGCAATCACAACATTTATATGCTGGCCCTCCGTGCTGCGCACGGACCTGCCTTCCACATACTGTCTATTTTCTGCCGCCAGCTGCGACTGGCCTATACTTTGAGATGTAAGTGCCTTGTGATTCTTTGCTATACTTTCAATAAACAGAGATTTGGTTAAGAATATATACTACTATAATACTGCTCCTATGTACAAGAATATAACTACTATAATACTGCTCCTATGTACAAAAATATAACTACTATAATACTGCTCCTATGTACAAAAATATAACTACTATAATACTGCTCCTATGTACAAGAATATAACTACTATAATACTGCTCCTATGTACAAGAATATAAATACTATAATACTGCCTCTATTTACAAGAATATAACTACAAGGTTGAGTCACACAACCGATCGGCAAGAGAACACAGTCCAGTGTTGGCTACATATCCAGGGCGGACTGCGGCTCTTCTGACTGCATGATAAAGATTTATGACACAGCCAGTTCACGTGATTGCAGATCTAATGTACTTTGCTCACAGCATCCATGTGAGTATAGAACAATAGATCCGCCATGTGATTGCACAATGAATCACTATGATACATTCAGTTCGGGTAAGGGGAGCAGCGTTCGACTCGGAAGATGTGGCCGACGCACGGGCCGATCATAGTCGTGTGAATCAGCCTAACACTGTTTATATAACCATGTGAAGGAAGGTTGCCTGTGGTTCACTGTCCATCGTGCTGCTGCTGGCCACCAATCAGGGCCTCCTCTCACTCTTGTGCAGGGTAATTTTGCTTGGTTGTTACGAGTGACTATTCCTGTCAGTATTTCACCTACGAGGATGCTGATTTTTTTTGACTGAAGGCAGCTACATGACCTCAGTATGCTTGTGCAGAGTCAGGAACAGAAGCAGACGACACTCTACAGTGAGGACAACTTCACACCATTCCAAGGAAACCACGATGATCTTTTGAAGGATCATTTCACCAATTTCTGGTCTGAACCTCAAGTTACCCATTTACTATAGAAAGGACGCCCGTAATGCAGGTTCTTCATCTACTCTCATGCAACAGATTTTTGCAAATCTATAGATTTTAAAGATCTCTGCTTTTTATTGATGAGTTCTGTAGTGAGATTAAGGCTGAATGCACACGATCAGGATTGCGTGCGGATTTTCCACGCGGATTGGTCTGCGGAAAATCCGCACCGTACATTGTATTCTATGAGAATTTAAAATTCTCGATGCACATGATGCAGATTTTTTCCGCGTGCATTTTGACCTGCGGTGAGGATTTTAAAATCCGCAGCATGTCAATTTATTCAATTTTTCCTGACCGGATTTTCTCCATTCACATAGGAAAATCTGCACCAAATCCGCATGCAAATCCACACCAATTGATGATGATTGACCGCGCGAATTTGCCTGAGAACACCTGCGGATTTCAGTGCGGATTCTCCGCGCATGAATCCTGAACGTGTGCATGTACCCTTAAAGGAACACTGCAGGGAAACAGATGCGCTGAGTTAGGCTTCGCTCCCTCAAGCCTTTGCACTAGGAAATCGACTCAGCACCAGCTTTGCACGGAGTGTTACTTAAATGAAGTTGTCAGCACTGCCGCTAACTTTTAAATTCCCTTGAATGGACTCTATTTCATCTACTCCCTGCTCCACATCATTGCTAGTCAGTCTACCTTACCAGCTGGTGATGTCACTGAGCCCTTGCCCTGCACAATCTAGCGGAGGGCAAGAAAGCGCATCAGAGCACCAGATGCTCCGATGCTAACATCAGGGGTGCTGACTGGGTGAAATTATGGGTATGTCCAGGTTCAGCTCTGAACCCGGACAACCCCTTTAATATAGACACCAGTATGTTCTCAGTTTCCTTCCCCCTCGAGCAGCTGTATGTATAGTCTCCAGTCAGTCTCCTTCCCCTTCTAGCGGCTGTATGTGTAATCCCCGGTCAGTCGCCTTTACTCTCTAGTGACTGTATGTATAGGCACCAGTCAGTCTCCTTTACCCTCTAGCATCTGTATGTATAGTCCCCAGTCAGTCTCCTTTACCCTCTAGCAGCTGTATGTATAGTCCCCAGTCAGTCTCCTTTACCCTCTAGCAGCTGTATGTATAGTCCCCAGTCAGTCTCCTTTACCCTCTAGCAGCTGTATGTATAGTCCCCAGTCAGTCTCCTCTACCCTCTAGCAGCTGTATGTATAGGCACCAGTCAGTCTCCTTTACCCTCTAGCAGCAGTATGTATAGGCACCAGTCAGTCTCCTTTACCCTCTAGCAGCTGTATGTATAGTCCCCAGTCGGTCTCCTTTACCCTCTAGCAGCTGTATGTATAGTCCCCAGTCAGTCTCCTTTACCCTCTAGCAGCTGTATGTATAGTGCCCAGTCAGTCTCCTTTACCCTCTAGCAGCTGTATGTATAGTCCCCAGTCAGTCTCCTTTACCCTCTAGCAGCTGTATGTATAGTCCCCAGTCAGTCTCCTTTACCCTCTAGCAGCTGTATGTATAATTCCCAGTCAGTCTCCTTTACCCTCTAGCAGCAGTATGTATGATCCCCAGTCAGTCTCCTTTACCCTCTAGCAGCTGTATGTATAGTCCCCAGTCAGTCTCCTTTACCCTCTAGCAGCTGTATGTATAGTCCCCAGTCAGACTCCTTTACCCTCGAGCAGCAGTATGTATAGTCCCCAGTAAGTCTCCTTTACCCTCTAGCAGCTGTATGTATAGTCCCCAGTCAGTCTCCTTTACCCTCTAGCAGCTGTATGTATAGTCCCCAGTCAGTCTCCTTTACCCTCTAGCAGCTGTATGTATAGTCCCCAGTCAGTCTCCTTTACCCTCTAGCAGCTGTATGTATAGTCCCCAGTCAGTCTCCTTTACCCTCTAGCAGCTGTATGTATAGTCCCCAGTCAGTCTCCTTTACCCACTAGCAGCTGTATGTATAGTCCCCAGTCAGTCTCCTTTACCCTCTAGCAGCTGTATGTATAGTCCCCAGTCAGTCTCCTTTACCCTCTAGCAGCTGTATGTATGATCCCCAGTCAGTCTCCTTTACCCTCTAGCAGCTGTATGTATAGTCCCCAGTCAGTCTCCTTTACCCTCTAGCAGCTGTATGTATAGAGCTCAGTCCGTTTCCTTCCCCCTCTAACAGCTGTATGTATAGTCCCCAGTCAGTCTCCTTTACCCTCTAGGGCAGGCATGTCCAAACTCCGGCCCTCCAGATGTTGCAAAACTACAACTCCCATCATTCCTGGACAACCTACAGCTATCAACCTACAGAAGGGCATGATGGGAGTTGTAGTTCTTCAACACCTGGAGGGCCAGAGTTTGTTATAGCCTGCTCTAGGAGATCTTATACAGCTGCTAGAGGGTAAGGATGACTGACTGGGGACTACTCTACAGCTGCTAGGAGTATAAGTGAGACTGGAGATCATCCATATAGCCGCTAGCAGTGTAAAGGAGAGTCTGACTGTGGACTCATACATACAGCTGCTATGTAAGAGCTGACTGAGATCATGCTCTCCAGCTGCTAGAGGCTGACTGGCAGACTATGTATAGTCCGCAGTCTAGTCTCCTTTACCCTCTAGCAGCTGTATGTATGATCTCCAGTCAGTCTCCTTTACCCTCTAGCAGCTGTATGTATAGGCACCAGTCCATTTCCTTCCCCCTCTAGCAGCAGTATGTATAGTGCCCAGTAAGTCTCCTTTACCCTCTAGCAGCTGTATGTATAGTGCCCAGTAAGTCTCCTTTACCCTCTAGCAGCTGTATGTATAGTGCCCAGTCAGACTCCTTTACCCTCTAGCAGCAGTATGTATAGTCCCCAGTCCATTTCCTTCCCCCTCTAGCAGCTGTATGTATAGCCCCCAGTCAGTCTCCTTTACCCTCTAGCAGCTGTATGTATAGTCCCCAGTCCATTTCCTTCCCCCTCTAGCAGCTGTATGTATAGCCCCCAGTCAGTCTCCTTTACCCTCTAGCAGCTGTATGTATAGTCCCCAGTCAGTCTCCTTTACCCTCTAGCAGCTGTATGTATAGTCCCCAGTCCATTTCCTTCCCCCTCTAGCAGCTGTATGTATAGTCCCCAGTCAGTTTCCTTCCCCCTCTGGCAGCCATAAATATAGTTTCAGTTAGTTCTTCTGCAGATATAGGCAGGATCAGAGGCAGTAAATAAAATAATACTTGCTAGTCCCTCGTCCCACAACACATAACAGTGGACAAGAATTTCATGACCTATTGTTTATGGGGTCCTATGGAGTAGATCATCACCTATAACATCTTCTGAAGTAGGTGACCTTCAAAGAAATGGAATTAACACATCATGGTCTAGATTTTCTGACCTGTAGAGAAACACCTTGAATTTGACTGGTTGGGAAAAGCTTCTGCCAATCAGGAGCAGGGCAATGTGATCCACCAACGGTTATATTGAGAAACAGGGCACACCCATTGTCTAGAACTTGAGATCCTTAACCTTTAGCCCTGCCTTATATCTACTAAGGAGGTGTATAGTGCGACTTCCTCCTCAGGATCAATGATTCTGGGATCTATGGTTTACAACCGCCACAGCCACCACCTAATGCAGGAAAAAGTTTCTGTAGATGTCTCAACTAGGCATCTTCCCAATTACACTGACGAGCATTGTCAGCAGTAGCACCTAACTGACTAGATCCATCAACAGAACTCTTCTTTATGATGGGCACTACTTATGTTAACACCACAGGCGACAGTGCCAAACCGATCAGATCCACCAACAGCATTCTTCTCGATGACCGACACCACTGAAGTGCAAACCATAGCCAAATATGCCAAACCTATTGAATCCTTCAATTGAACTCTTCTTGATGACTGGCACTGCTAATGTTACCACCAGGAGCAATGATGTCAAAAAGATCAGATCTGTCAACAGGATTTCTCGAGGACGGGAACTGGCAAACTGATCAAATCCATCCGCAGAACTCCACTTGATGACAAGCTTTGCTAATGCTAACACCACGAGCAATGGTCAAACCAATAGGATCCATCAACTGAATTCCTCTGGATGATGGACGCTGCTAATGCCAACGGCACCGGCAAAGGTTCCAAACTAATAGAAACTCCGCCTGATGACAAGCAATGGTGTCAACAAGACTGGATCCATCAACAGAACTGGTCTCTGCTAACGTTAACACCACCTGCAATGGTGCCAAACTGATCAAATGCATCAACATAACTCCTCTTGGTGACAATCTTTGCTAACGCTACCACGACCTTCAATAGTGCCCAACCAATAGGATCCATCAACAGGACTCTTCTTGACTCAAGTACTACTAAGGCCAACACCACTGTTAGTGGTTCCAAATCGATAGGATCCATCAACGGGACTCTTCTTGACTCAAGCACTTCTAAGGCCAACGCCACTGTTAGTGGTTCCAAATCGATAGGATCCATCAACGGGACTATTCTTGATTAAAGCACTACTAAGGCCAACACCACTGTTAGTGGTTCCAAATCGATAGGATCCATGAACAGGACTATTCATGATTCAAGCACTACTAAGGCCAACACCACTGTTAGTGGTTCCAATTCCAAACCGATAGGATCCATCAACGGGACTATTCTTGATTAAAGCACTACTAAGGCCAACACCACTGTTAGTGGTTCCAAATCGATAGGATCCATGAACAGGACTATTCATGATTAAAGCACTACTAAGGCCAACGCCACTGTTAGTGGTTCCAATTCCAAACCGATAGGATCCATCAACGGGACTATTCTTGATTAAAGCACTACTAAGGCCAACGCCACTGTTAGTGGTTCCAAACCGATAGGATCCATCAACGGGACTATTCTTGATTCAAGCACTACTAAGGCCAACACCACTGTTAGTGGTTCCAATTCCAAACCGATAGGATCCATCAACGGGACTATTCTTGATTAAAGCACTACTAAGGCCAACGCCACTGTTAGTGGTTCCAAACCGATAGGATCCATGAACAGGACTATTCATGATTAAAAAGCACTACTAAGGCCAACAGCCACTGTTAGTGGTTCAATTCCAAACCGATAGGATCCATCAACGGGACTATTCTTGATTAAAGCACTACTAAGGCCAACGCCACTGTTAGTGGTTCCAAATCGATAGGATCCATCAACGGGACTATTCTTGATTAAAGCACTACTAAGGCCAACACCACTGTTAGTGGTGCCAAACCGATAGGATCTATCAACAGGACTATTCACGATTAAAGCACTACTAAGGCCAACGCCACTGTTAGTGGTGCCAAACCGATAGGATCTATCAACGGGACTATTCTTGATTCAAGCACTACTAAGGCCAACACCACTGTTAGTGGTGCCAAACCGATGGAATTAATCAACATAACTCCTCTTGATGACTAGCAAGTGTCAAACAGTTTAGATCCATCAACAGAACTGCTCTTAATGATGAGCATTGCTCACTTGAATACCACCTGCAATGGTGCCAAACCGATCAGATCCATCTAAAGAATACTTCCTAATGGCCAGCGCTGCTTAGGCTAATACCACAGAATGGATCCATCAATAGGCACCACTAAGGGCAACACCACCGGCTAAAGTGCCAAACTAATCAGAACTCCTTTTGATGACGAGCATTGGTGTCAAACCGATTGGATCCGTCAACAGAACTGCTCTTAATGATGAGCATTGCTAACGTTAACACCACCGGCAATGGTGCCAAACCGATCAGATCCATCTAAATACTTCTTCCTGACCAAGCGCCGCTTAGGCTAATACCACAGATTGGATCCGTCAACAGAAGTCGTCTTGAATTATTTAAGTAGGCCGATAATCAGATAGAAAATAGTCCGCTCACTCTCAGCAAACAATCAAACGTCTTTAATTTTGCATTTACGAAATTACAGGTAGTGGATCATGTGTTAACACTAGTGCAAATATGGTGGTAACGTAGTCACAGCAGTCAATACAGATTCAGAGAACAGTAAGTGAAAACAGAGGTTCCCAACTGGAAACCATCAACAAGCAGTGACTGACGGATCTAATATTTTTACTGTGCGTCTCCATTCAGCCTACGGAATGAAACATTCTGTATTTTTTTAACATATCATCGCAGCTTAATGTTGGTGAAGTTTTAAAAAATAAAATATAAATTTCTAACTGGAAACTATCAACAAGTTGCTGTTTACAGATCTGTTATTCCCTCTTGGTCACCGATTTACCAAAAATGTTGGATTTCAATTAGATGGGAAAATATGAATGGGGATTTACACTGTGGACAGTTTGTGAATGTCACAGTTCCTTATTAGGCTACTCAAGACACAGCTTGCTGACAGTTTCCAGATTTTTGAGATTTTTTTTCTTTTTTAATCCGCTAAAATGTAGTAAATATCCGTTCCTGAAACATATTCACGCCCCCTAAATATCTTCGTAAATGCCCCCAACCGGTTTTAATACCCAGCAAACCTGTACAAGTCTTGATGTACTAACAGAAACTGGAGCGGAGGTAAGTTAGCAGCACTCATGTTTTATTCCGGAAGTTCGTGCGGTTGTGGTGGTGGGAAAGAAAAAGGGTGTTGAGTCCTTGTAATGGACGCTGAGGGGGGAAGGGGGAGTGATTCACGGTGGTCGAGACTATCCTCCTACCATCCAGACTTAGAGAAGTCAGCGAGTGAGAGATTCAGAGCGGAAACAGGTAAGTGCCCATCACCAAAAGTGTGCAAAAAAAAAAACGAAAATAAAAAAACAGTACGGTGTGCCGCGACTGACTGTGTACAAAAAATAAAAGATAAATTATTTGTCTCTACGCGTTTCAAAGGGCGGGGGAGGGGCTGATTGAGAAAGTGCGATTGGTCCCTTTTTTTCGTCTTCACATGGAAACTGTAGAGAGAAGACACGAGCAGCGACGCACATACAGACACAAAGCTACGGCGGTGTGTGCGCGCGCTGGAGACGAGGGAGGTCTTGCAGTGATTGTAAAAGAGGAAGGCGGAATGGTGGGGTGTATCGGGAAATGTAAAAAGGGGGTTGGTCAAAAAAACGGGAGGGTGTCCTCTGAGTATCAAGCCAGTCCCATCTCTTCTAGAACGCTACGCGGCGACTCATCCTCCTGCAGAGAAACAGAACATGGCGGTCACAACAAGGAAGAAGACAACGCGGCTCTGCTGCCCACCCACAACTACACTGCTATATGTGGGCAATGTATGTACTCAGTGACTGCACCAGCAGAATAGTGAGTGCAGCTCTGGAGTATAATACAGGATATAACTCAGGATCAGTACAGGATAAGTAATGTGTGTACACAGTGACTCCACCAGCAGAACAGTGAGCGCAGCTCTGGAGTATAATACAGGATGTAACTCAGGATCAGTACAGGATAAGTAATGTCTGTACACAGTGACTACACCAGCAGAATAGTGAGTGCAGCTCTGGAGTATAATACAGGATGTAACTCAGGATCAGTACAGGATAAGTAATGTAATGTATGTACACAGTGACTCCACCAGCAGAATAGTGAGTGCAGCTCTGGAGTATAATACAGGATGTAACTCAGGATCAGTACTGGATAAGTAATGTAATGTATGTACACAGTGACTGCACCAGCAGAATAGTGAGTGCAGCTCTGGAGTATAATACAGGATGTAACTCAGGATCAGTACAGGATAAGTAATGTCTGTACACAGTGACTCCACCAGCAGAATAGTGAGTGCAGCTCTATAATATGATATGCTATAACAATATTATGATGTTTTCCAGCAGCTGAGGTGTGTATTAGGAGGTTCTGCAGCAGCTGAGGTGTGCATTACGAGGTTCTGCAACAGCTGAGGTGTAATATGAGGTTCTGCAACAGCTGAAGTGTATAATATGAGGTTCTGCAGCAGCTGAAGTGTATAATATGATGTTCTGCAGCAGCTGAGGTGTGTATTATGAGGTTCTGCAGCAGCTGAGATGTGTATTATGAGGTTCTGCAGCAGCTGAGGTGTGCATTACGAGGTTCTGCAGCAGCTGAGCTGTGTATTATGAGGTTCTGCAGCAGCTGAGATGTGCATTACGAGGTTCTGCAGCAGCTGAGCTGTGTATTATGAGGTTCTGCAGCAGCTGAGGTGTGTATTATGAGGTTCTGCAGCAGCTGAAATGTGTATTATGAGGTTCTGCGGCAGCTGAGGTGTGTATTATGAGGTTCTGCAGCAGCTGGGGTGTGTGTTATGAGGTTCTGCAGCAGCTGGGGTGTGTGTTATGAGGTTTTGCAGCAGCTGAGGTGTGTATTAAGAGGTTCTGCAGCAGCTGAGGTTCAGCAGCAGCTGAGGTGTACTATGAGGTTCTGCAGCAGCGGAGGTGTACTATGAGGTTCTGCAGCAGCTAAATTGTATATTATGAGGTTCTGCAGCAGCTGAAGTGTATATTATGAGGTTCTGCAGCAGCTGAGGTGTGTATTATGAGGTTCTGCAGCAGCTGAGGTGTACATTACGAGGTTCTGCAGCAGCTGAGGTGTGCATTACGAGGTTCTGCAGCAGCTGAGGTGTGCATTATGAGGTTCTGCAGCAGCTGAGCTGTGTAATATGAGGTTCTGCAGCAGCTGAGCTGTGTATTATGAGGTTCTGCAGCAGCTGAGGTGTGCATTTCGAGGTTCTGCAACAGCTGAGGTGTAATATGATGTTCTGCAGCAGCTGAAGTGTATACTATGAGGTTCTGCAGCAGCTGAAGTGTATACTATGAAGTTCTGCAACAGCTGCGGTGTGTATTATGAGGTTCTGCAGCAGCTGAGGTGTGTATTATGAGGTTCTGCAGCAGCTGAGCTGTGTATTATGAGGTTCTGCAGCAGCTGAGCTGTGTATTATGAGGTTCTGCAGCAGCTGAGCTGTGTATTATGAGGTTCTGCAGCAGCTGAGGTGTATTATGAGGTTCTGCAGCAGCTGAGGTGTGCATTATGAAGTTCTGCAACAGCTGCGGTGTGTATATAAGGGTTCTGCAGCAGGTGAGGTGTGCATTGAGAGGTTCTGCAGCAGCTGAGGTGTGTATTATGAGGTTCTGCAGCAGCTGAGCTGTGTATTATGAGGTTCTGCAGCAGCTGGGGTGTGTGTTATGAGGTTTTGCAGCAGCTGAGGTGTGTATTAAGAGGTTCTGCAGCAGCTGAGGTTCTGCAGCAGCTGAGGTGTGTATTATGAGGTTCTGCAGCAGCTAAATTGTATATTATGAGGTTCTGCAGCAGCTGAAGTGTGTATTATGAGGTTCTGCAGCAGCTGAGGTGTGTATTATGAGGTTCTGCAGCAGCTGAGGTGTGCATTACGAGGTTCTGCAGCAGCTGAGGTGTGCATTATGAGGTTCTGCAGCAGCTGAGCTGTGTATTATGAGGTTCTGCAGCAGCTGAGCTGTGTATTATGAGGTTCTGCAGCAGCTGAGATGTGTATTATGAGGTTCTGCAGCAGCTGAGCTGTGTATTATGAGGTTCTGCAGCAGCTGAGCTGTGTATTATGAGGTTCTGCAGCAGCTGAGGTGTGCATTTCGAGGTTCTGCAACAGCTGAGGTGTAATATGATGTTCTGCAGCAGCTGAAGTGTATACTATGAGGTTCTGCAGCAGCTGAAGTGTATACTATGAAGTTCTGCAACAGCTGCGGTGTGTATTATGAGGTTCTGCAGCAGCTGAGGTGTGTATTATGAGGTTCTGCAGCAGCTGAGCTGTGTATTATGAGGTTCTGCAGCAGCTGAGCTGTGTATTATGAGGTTCTGCAGCAGCTGAGCTGTGTATTATGAGGTTCTGCAGCAGCTGAGGTGTATTATGAGGTTCTGCAGCAGCTGAGGTGTGCATTATGAAGTTCTGCAACAGCTGCGGTGTGTATATAAGGGTTCTGCAGCAGGTGAGGTGTGCATTGAGAGGTTCTGCAGCAGCTGAGGTGTGTATTATGAGGTTCTGCAGCAGCTGAGCTGTGTATTATGAGGTTCTGCAGCAGCTGGGGTGTGTGTTATGAGGTTTTGCAGCAGCTGAGGTGTGTATTAAGAGGTTCTGCAGCAGCTGAGGTTCTGCAGCAGCTGAGGTGTGTATTATGAGGTTCTGCAGCAGCTAAATTGTATATTATGAGGTTCTGCAGCAGCTGAAGTGTGTATTATGAGGTTCTGCAGCAGCTGAGGTGTGTATTATGAGGTTCTGCAGCAGCTGAGGTGTGCATTACGAGGTTCTGCAGCAGCTGAGGTGTGCATTATGAGGTTCTGCAGCAGCTGAGCTGTGTATTATGAGGTTCTGCAGCAGCTGAGCTGTGTATTATGAGGTTCTGCAGCAGCTGAGATGTGTATTATGAGGTTCTGCAGCAGCTGAGCTGTGTATTATGAGGTTCTGCAGCAGCTGAGCTGTGTATTATGAGGTTCTGCAGCAGCTGAGGTGTGCATTTCGAGGTTCTGCAACAGCTGAGGTGTAATATGATGTTCTGCAGCAGCTGAAGTGTATACTATGAGGTTCTGCAGCAGCTGAAGTGTATACTATGAAGTTCTGCAACAGCTGCGGTGTGTATTATGAGGTTCTGCAGCAGCTGAGGTGTGTATTATGAGGTTCTGCAGCAGCTGAGCTGTGTATTATGAGGTTCTGCAGCAGCTGAGCTGTGTATTATGAGGTTCTGCAGCAGCTAAGGTGTATTATGAGGTTCTGCAGCAGCTGAGGTGTGCATTATGAAGTTCTGCAACAGCTGCGGTGTGTATATAAGGGTTCTGCAGCAGGTGAGGTGTGCATTGAGAGGTTCTGCAGCAGCTGAGGTGTGTATTATGAGGTTCTGCAGCAGCTGAGCTGTGTATTATGAGGTTCTGCAGCAGCTGAGCTGTGTATTATGAGGTTCTGCAGCAGCTGAGGTGTGCATTACGAGGTTCTGCAGCAGCGGAGGTGTAATATGAGGTTCTGCAGCAGCTGACGTGTATACTATGAGGTTCTGCAGCAGCTGAGGTGTGTATTATGAGGTTCTGCAGCAGCTGAGCTGTGTATTATGAGGTTCTGCAGCAGCTGAGGTGTGTATTATGAGGTTCTGCAGCAGCTGAGGTGTGCATTACGAGGTTCTGCAGCAGCGGAGGTGTAATATGAGGTTCTGCAGCAGCTGACGTGTATACTATGAGGTTCTGCAGCAGCTGAGGTGTGCATTGAGAGGTTCTGCAGCAGCAGAGGTGTGCATTGAGAGGTTCTGCAGCAGCTGAGATGTGCATTGATCAGTACAGGATATGTAATGTAAGTACATAGTGACTCCACCAGCAGAATAGTGAGTGCAGCTCTGGAGTATGATATGCTATAACAATATTATGATGTTTTCCAGCAGCTGTGGTGTGTATTACGAGGTTCTGCAGCAGCTGAGGTGTAATATGAGGTTCTGCTGCAGCTGTGGTGTGTATTATGAGGTTCTGCAGCAGCTGAGGTGTGTATTATGAGGTTCTGCAGCAGCTGAGATGTATATTATGAGGTTCTGCAGCAGCTGAGATGTTTATTATGAGGTTCTGCAGCAGCTGTGGTGTGTATTATGAAGTTCTGCAGCAGCTGAGGTGTGTATTATGAGGTTCTGCAGCAGCTGAGATGTATATTATGAGGTTCTGCAGCAGCTGAGATGTATATTATGAGGTTCTGCAGCAGCTGAGATGTATATTATGAGGTTCTGCAGCAGCTGAGATGTATATTATGAGGTTCTGCAGCAGCTGAGGTGTGTATTATTAGGTTCTGCAGCAGCTGAGGTGTGTATTATTAAGTTCTGCAGCAGCTGCGGTGTGTATTATGAAGTTCTGCAGCAGCTGCGGTGTGTATTATGAAGTTCTGCAGCAGCTGAGGTGCGTATTACGAAGTTCTGCAGCGGCGGCGGTGTGTATTATCAGGTTCTGCAGCAGCTGAGGTGTGTATTATGAGGTTCTGCAGCAGCTGAGCTGTGTATTATGAGGTTCTGCAGCAGCTGAGGTGTGTATTATGAGGTTCTGCAGCAGCTGAGGTGTGTATTATGGGGCTCTGCAGCAGCTGAGGTGTGCATTATGATGTTCTGCAGCAGCTGAGGTGTGTATTATGATGTTCTGTATTATGAGGTTCTGCAGCAGCTGAGGTGTGTATTATGAGGCTCTGCAGCAGCTGAGGTGTGCATTACGAGGTTCTGCAACAGCTGCGGTGTGTATATAAGGGTTCTGCAGCAGGTGAGGTGTGCATTGAGAGGTTCTGCAGCAGCTGAGCTGTGTATTATGAGGTTCTGCAGCAGCTGAGGTGTGCATTACGAGGTTCTGCAGCAGCTGACGTGTATACTATGAGGTTCTGCAGCAGCTGAGGTGTGTATTATGAAGTTCTGCAGCAGCTGAGGTGTGCATTGAGAGGTTCTGCAGCAGCAGAGGTGTGCATTGAGAGGTTCTGCAGCAGCTGCGGTGTGTATTATGAAGTTCTGCAGCAGCTGAGATGTGTATTATGAAGTTCTGCAGCAGCTGAGGTGCGTATTACGAAGTTCTGCAGCGGCGGCGGTGTGTATTATCAGGTTCTGCAGCAGCTGAGGTGTGTATTATGAGGTTCTGCAGCAGCTGAGGTGTTTATTATGAGGTTCTGCAGCAGCTGAGGTGTTTATTATGAGGTTCTGCAGCAGCTGTGGTGTGTATTATCAGGTTCTGCAGCAGCTGAGGTGTGTATTATGAGGTTCTGCAGCAGCTGTGGTGTGTATTAAGAGGTTCTGCAGCAGCTGTGGTGTGTATCACGGTCCATCAGACATCCAGCATGAACGGCGGGGGTCCTGGTGACTCGGCACCTACAGACCGGCGCCTGGCTGCTGCTGTAACCATTTATCAGTGCCGGCCTCTGTGCCGGGCTCATACATCATCATCATCACCGCTGCCCCCCATGAATCTGTAATGTCCCCCGTCCCGGATCAGGAACACCCCGACTCCCATTCATCATCTCATTCAAGCTGTGAATGGCGCACACCTGATCCCCCGCCTGTAATCTCCCCGCCGCACTCGCTTTATCGCCCTCCCTCCCACTCTATCTCCAGTGTAGAAATTTCTTGCGCTGAAAGCGAGTGGGTGGGAGTCAGTGAGCTGTGACAGGACAGGAGATGGGTGATTCATCCACTGCAGAGAAAGGGGTGGGGGAGCGAGGGAGACACAAAGGAAAGGAAAGAGACAGCGCGAGACATGCAGGACACTCACCTCCTGCAGCATGTCTGACTGCTCGATCGCCTTCAGGACGCTCTTCTTGGACGTGTCTTGGATTTCGCCCCCCATCAGGAACTCGTCCAGGATAAAATAGGCCTTCTCGAAGTTAAATATGATGTCCAGCTCACACACCTGCAGGGGGGGACAGACACGAGTGGGGGGCTCAGTCTACCAGCTACTAATAGCGACTCAAAAACAAAAAAAAACAGCAACCGTTTAGTGTACACAGCTCCCACGCAGTCCACGTCTTCACCAGGAGTCAGTATCTAGGAAGGGAAGTAACTGACTACAACACACGCTTTGTTTGTAGTCTGTAACCATGGAGACGCCCAGCTCTGCATAGAAGCTGCATACCCTAAACGGTAAAAGGTTTTTCAAAAAAAAAAAAAAAAAAAAAAAAAGAACGATGCTAAATTTTTGCACTTTTTTATTTTACTGTTTACAGAAAGAGTAAAAGTTTCAGCAGTAAAGAGAAGTCCTCTCACTGGTGGTCACCGAGCTGACCGCACAGTGTGAACCATCCAGGAGGTGCGGCCACCAACCAAACGTCTTCTGCATCCAACTGACACAAGGGATCAGGGTTACAACCTGAAAAACCGCCTAACCTGTTCCGGAGGAAGGAGGGGTTCACCAGTACCTAGTAGATATACTGATAGGGGCAGTATTATAGTAGTTATATTCTTGTACATAGGAGCAGTATTATAGTAGTTATATTCTTGTACATAGGAGCAGTAATATAGTAGTTATATTCTTGTACATAGGAGCTGTATTATAGTAGTTATATTCTTGTACATAGGAGGCAGTATTATAGTAGTTATATTCTTGTACATAGGAGCAGTATTATAGTAGTTATATTCTTGCACATAGGAGCAATATTATAGTACTTATATTGTTGTACCTAGGAGTGGTATTATAGTAGTTAAATTCTTGTACATAGGAGGCAGTATTATAGTAGTTATATTCTTGTACATAGGAGGCAGTATTATAGTAGTTATATTCTTGTACATAGGAGCAGTATTATAGTAGTTATATTCTTGTACATAGGAGACAGTATTATAGTAGTTATATTCTTGTACACAGGAGCAGTAATATAGTAGTTATATTCTTGTACATAGGAGGCAGTATTATAGTAGTTATATTCTTGTACATAGGAGCAGTATTATAGTAGTTATATTCTTGTACATAGAAGCAGTATTATAGTAGTTATATTCTTGTACATAGGAGCAGTATTATATTAGTTATATTATTGTACATAGGAGCAGTATTATAGTAGTTATATTCTTGTACATAGAAGCAGTATTATAGTAGTTATATTCTTGTACATAGGAGCAGTATTATAGTAGTTATATTCTTGTACATAGGAGCTGTATTATAGTAGTTATATTCTTGTACATAGGAGCTGTATTATAGTAGTTATATTCTTGTACATAGGAGGCAGTATTATAGTAGTTATATTCTTGCACATAGGAGCAGTATTATAGTACTTATATTGTTGTACCTAGGAGTGGTATTATAGTAGTTATATTCTTGTACATAGGAGGCAGTATTATAGTAGTTATATTCTTGTACATAGGAGGCAGTATTATAGTAGTTATATTCTTGTACATAGGAGCAGTATTATAGTAGTTATATTCTTGTACATAGGAGACAGTATTATACTAGTTATATTCTTGTACATAGGAGACAGTATTATACTAGTTATATTCTTGTACACAGGAGCAGTAATATAGTAGTTATATTCTTGTACATAGGAGGCAGTATTATAGTAGTTATATTCTTGTACATAGGAGCAGTATTATAGTAGTTATATTCTTGTACATAGAAGCAGTATTATAGTAGTTATATTCTTGTACATAGGAGCAGTATTATATTAGTTATATTCTTGTACATAGGAGCAGTATTATAGTAGTTATATTCTTGTACATGGGAGGCAGTATTATAGTAGTTATATTCTTGTACATGGGAGGCAGTATTAGGCCTCTTTCACACTTGCGTTGTCCGGATCCGTCGTGTACTCCATTTGCCGGAAGTGCCCGCCGGATCCATAACAACGCAAGTGACCTGAAAACATTTGAAGATGGATCAGTCTTAAGTATTCTTTCAGCGTTACCATGGCAGCCAGGACGCTATTAAAGTCCTGGTTGCCATAGTAGTAGTGGGGAGCGGTATACTTACAGTCCGTGCGGCTCCCGGGGCGCTCCAGAATGACGTCAGAGTGCCCCATGCGCATGGATCACGTGATCCATGCGTGTAGGGCGCCCTGACGTCACTCTGGAGCGCCCGGAGCCGCACGGATGGTAAGTATACTGCTCCTCACTACATCTTACCATGGCAACCAGGACTTTAGCGTCCTGGCTGCCATGGTAACCATTGAGAAAAAGCTAAACGTCGGATCCGGCGATGCGCCGAAACGACGTTTAGCTTAAGGCCGGATCTGGATTAATGCCTTTCAATGGGCATTAATTCCAGATCCGGCATTGCGGGAAGTGTTCAGGATTTTTGGCCGGCGCAAAAAGCGCAGCATGCTGCGGTATTTTCTCCGGCCAAACAATGTTCCGGTCCTGAACTGAAGACATCCTGATGCATCCTGAACGGATTTCTCTCCATACAGAATGCATTGGGATAATCCTGATCAGGATTTTTCCCGCATAGAGCCCCGACGATGGATCTCTATGCCGGAAAACCAAAACGCTAGTGTGAAAGAGCCCTTATAATATGTAAATTCTTATATATAGGAGGCAGTATTGTAGTAGTTATGTGCACTAGGGTGGCAGTATTATAGTGAAACACATTGCCCTGGCAGGTCTTTTGACAGAGGTGTAGTTGAAATTTGTTCAGATTCTGACCTCTTCTAGGAGACATGAGAGGCTGTGCAGGTTACCGGAATGAAGTGCACACAACACATGAGGTGATATAGAAGGAGGGGAGACATATTGGAGCCGGACAGGTGCTCAGTGATGCATGTGGTAAAGGACTTACAGGCTCCTGACTGGGAGGATTACATAGGCAGCCTGTGATCGCTGGTAAACCGAATTAGCAGAGTGTAGATTCGTGAGGTAAACATGGGGGCTGGGTAATCGTCCACCTCCATGTCGTCTATTACTAAACCTACCCCACCCCCTCCGGCCGAGCGTGTCTGGCAGAGAAACTTACGCTGCCGAAGTACTTGTCTAGTAGCTCCACGTATCGGTGGATCAGCTCCAGGGTCAGCAGCTCGTTATCCTGATCTTCCACGGCACAGCAGAAATACAGACTGGCGTATCTAGGAGAGAGCACAAGAAGACAGGACGGGAGGCGGCTCGTTAGTGCATGGTACCAAGAGGGCGCCCGGCCGATATACACCGGGCATCACTCACCAGGAACACGTCCGGAGAGGCGAGACGTGATGGCATCCGCATATCATCACAGAACGCCTGCATCTAGCCACGGGCATCAGTTTCCTGGCCAGATCTACAAGCCAAGAGAAGGACGATGCCAGCGGAGGAGGCAGGATGCCAGGCACGATACACCTGGGGGAGACACTGTCCCAAACATTTCCTGTGCAAACACCTGCTATACATTAAAGGAACACTCCTCCCCAAAAAAGACTGCCCACCATCTTCTCCCTAGGGCAGAGGGCATCTTCTGTGAACCTGTCATGCCAGGAATAAGACCTAGAAAGGGTCTATAAAGTTAAAGGAACACTCTGCTTGTCTAAAATTTGCATCTGATTTAACATATTTTTCACTTCATAAGACGCCCCCCCCCCCCCCCCAAATGTAGGCGGAAGTGGCAGTGTGTCTTATAAAGCGAATAATAGAGAGTGCTTCCATTATGAGAGAGCTCATCTGTATGCAGGAGGTGCCCACTAAGAGCTCTTTCACACTTGCGTATTTCTTTTCCGGCATAGAGATCCGTCTTCGGGTCTCTATGCCGGAACAATCCTGATCAGGATCATCCCCATGCATTCTGACTGGAGAGAAATCCGTTCAGCATGCATCAGGATGTCTTCAGTTCAGGACCGGAACGTTTTTTTGGCCGGAGAAAATACCGCAGCATGCCGGATCCGACATTTAGCTTTTTCTGAATGGTTACCATGGCAGCCAGGATGCTAAAGTCCTGGTTGCCATGGTAAAGTGTAGTGGGGAGCGGGGGAGCAGTATACTTACAGTCCGTGCGGCTCCCAGGGCGCTCTAAAGTGACGTCAGGGCGCCCCACGCGCATGGATCACGTGATCCATGCGCATGGGCCGCTCTGACATCTTTCTGGAGCTCCCCGGGAGCCGCACGGACTGTAAGTATACCACTCCCCCGCTCCCCACTACTACTATGGCAACCAGGACTTTAGCGTCCTGGCTGCCATAGTAACCTGAAAGCATTTCGAAGACTGATCAGTCTTCAAATGCTTTCAGTTCACTTGCGGATCCGGCGGGCATTTCCGGCGACGGAAGTGCCCGCCGGATCCGTAACAACGCAAGTGTGAAAGAGGCCAAACCCGGACATCACGCTGCACGGTCCTGACTGTGTACAGTGCCAGGATGTAGTACGCACTATGGCCTGACGATGTACGCAGTGAGGTCACAGTGCGGAGAGAGGGGGTCCGTGCCCACGCCCGACGCGGGAGGGGGTCCGTGCCCACGCCCGACGCGGGAGGGGGTCCGTGCCCACGCCCGACGCGGGAGGGGGTCCGTGCCCACGCCCGACGCGGGAGGGGGTCCGTGCCCACGCCCGACGCGGGAGGGGGTCCGTGCCCACGCCCGACGCGGGAGGGGGTCCGGCCACGCCCGACGCGGGAGGGGGTCCGTGCCCACGCGGGAGGGGCCGGCCAGGACGCGGAGGGGTCCGATCTGAGCTTTGAGATGGAGAGCTGAGGGATCAGAACTGAGGTCTGATAAAATAAATCTATATATTTTTTTCTTATTTTACTTCTCTAAAAACGACGTGCATCTTATAAAGCTGAAAAAAAAAAAACGTTTATATGGCAGGGTGCCATAAAAAAAACGAAGAAAAAACAAACACAATAGGTGTCGCTGCATCTGAAAACGACCAAGCTATTAATATATAAAAATGTTTTCCCTGTGCGGTGGTCTTTATTTTTTAAACCTAGCAATACATAAAAACTGTATAAATTTGGACTCGCCGCAGTTGTCCTGACGTGTCATTTTTAGCTCAAAGTGAAAACTGTAAAAACAAAATCCAAAAAACCTTTTCTTTCAGTTTCTCCTTTTTCCAGTACAGGCTATGGTAAATTAAACAATGCCATTAAAAAATACAACTCGTCCCAGAGAAAATCAAGCTCGTGTATGGACGTGGGAACAGAGGAATAATACTAAAAAATGATGGCTCTTGGGAGGCAGGAAGAAAAAAATGGGTTTCCCAGGACTCAGATACTGGTGGCCTATCCTCAGGACGGGTCAGTTGGGTGGTGGTCCGTCACCGGGCACCGGAAACTCTACAGGGGACGGATGACCGCAGCCAGGCTCCAGCTGTATAGGCAGGATCAGAGGTAACGCGTCCCGGGCCATTTAACTCCCTAGATGCCACCGTCATAGCGACTGCAGCATGTAGGCAGAGACTCCCTATCACCATCGGTCCCCCATCAAAGACAACTGAGTAGGACTGAAACGATTACTCGATCGAATTGAGTAATTCCGACCCAAAAAAATCCTGGATGCAAATTTTTTCCACCGAGGATTCGTTTGTGTCATGTGACCACGGAGCGGGAGAGAAGCGCTTGCTATTTACTCACCGCTCCGAGGTCACCCACCGGCCAGCGCGCTGCACTAGATCCAGGACATAGTGCACGTATGCGTGTGTGCACGGTGACCTGACGCTGCGTGACGTCAGGACGACAGTGCAGCGCGCGGAGAAGACAACAGAGGAGTTGTGGAGCAGAGCCCCTACAGGAGAGGTGAGTATTAAAGGGCCGCTGGAGACTAGAAGCGGAGATGGTGGCACTGGGGGAGCTGAGGGCACCCTGGCATCAGAGGGGATGATGGCATTGGGGGTGATGACACGGGGGGAGCTGATAGCACTGGGGGACTGATGGCACAAAGGATTGATGGCACTGGGGGGAGCTGATGGCACTGCTGATAGTACTGGGGGGAGCTGATGGCACTGCGGGGAAGCTGGTGGCACTGCTGATGGTACTGGGGGGAGCTGATGGCACTGCTGATGACACTGGGGGAAGCTGATGGCACTGGGGGGAGCTGATGGCACTAGGGGAGCTGATGGCACTAGGGGAGCTGATGGCACTGCTGATGGCACTGGGGAGCTGATGGCACTGGGGGAGCTGATGGCACTGGGGAGCTGATGGCACTGGGAGGGCTGGGGAGCTGATGGCACTGGGGAGCTGATGGCACTGGGGGAGCTGATGGCACTGGGGGAGCTGATGGCACTGGGGGAGCTGATGGCACTGGGGGAGCTGATGGCACTGCTGATGGCACTGGGGGGAGCTGATGGCACTGGGGGGAGCTGATGGCACTAGGGGGAGCTGATGGCACTGGGGGGAGCTGATGGCACTGCTGATGGCACTGGGGGGAGCTGATGGCACTGGGGGGAGCTGATGGCACTGCTGATGGCACTGGGGGGAGCTGATGGCAGTGGCGCTCCTGTCCTTCTCGCAGCTCACCAATTACAACGCCGTACATTGTATGCTGGCTGTGCGCCGTATCGCAGCGTTAAACCAAGCAAAGCTGCTCTACACGCGCACTTGTGACTATGCAAACAGCTGATCGGCGGGGGTCCCGGGTGTCGGACCCCCACTGATCAGATACTGATGACCTATCCTGAGGAATGGTCATCTGCATCAAGAACCCTTTTAAATGCTGACCAAGAAGTCCCACGTCCCCCCAAAATGGAACCAATTGAAACTACATCTCGCCCAAGTGATCTGCGGCTACATCTACGGATAAACGAACACGCTCAGGCTCTCGGAAGACGGCGGTGCGAAATGATAAAACTAGACGTATTTGGTATCCGTGTAATCGGACTGCCCTATAGATTTAGGCTGGTTCTGCCACATGGTGAACGTCCTAACAATGGCGGAACGGCTTGTTTTTTTCCTTTACAGCAGGCAAAAATATATATATATATATATATATATATATATACGTTAAAGGGAGCCTTTCACCTAATCGGAGCGTTTTTGACCTTTGCCAGACCAGACTCTCTGCCCCTCATTACTACAGTCCCTTTCTTTTATGTGTCCCTCGGTCAGATGATGAAAAAGACACTTCTAAAACGTATATAAACGAGCTTCTGGAGGTGCCCAGGGGCGGCGTTACTGGGCGATGTGCCCAGAAAAACGCACCGCTGTCACCCCTCTGTCCTTTTACCTCCTCCAGCGAAAGTCCCAGGCGGCACCAGAAGACGGCAGGCCGGACGTCGTTACTTGGCCGGAGCATGCGCAATATGAAAAGCTGTTCCTCTGCCCATAATGGGCAGAGCAGTGCGCATGCGCCGGCCAAGTAACGACGTCCGGTCCGCCGTCTTCTGGTGCCAAGAATTTATCAATAAATAATTGATATTTGTCCTTTAATTGACAAATAAGTCCCGGAATACCCCTGCACCGTTATTCTGCAGTGCCTAAATTGGCAGCAATCTGCGGCAGATTTCCCGCCCCGCACACGCAGAGATCTGCCGCGCTCTGACACGAGGTGCATTTGGCATGCCGCCCCCTCACGTCAAACCGTGCCGATTCCAGCGTGGACATTTTCCACATCTAGTATCTGTCACGTGGGAGTCAGCGCCCCCTGATGTTCTGGGGGGGATGAGACATGGAACCGCTTTTCACTCTATTTTCGCACAGCCATTTATATACTTACAGTCGTGTCCCCCTTTGGACGTCTCATTGCAAGACTACAGAAATATAAATCCTTAAAGGGGTTTCATACTGACGGCCTATCGTCGGATCACAAGGCCTCCTAGGACCCCCCCATGCCCAGCCACGGCGGTCACAGCTCACCAAGCACAGCGCCATCCATCGTGCAGTGGCCGTGCTCAGTACTGCGCCTCAGCCCCATGGAACCGAGCTGCGCCTAGGCCATGGTGACGTTTCCGGCCTAAGAAGAGGTCAGAGAGCTCACGTAGCTTCATACTGCTGATCAGTGGGGGTGCCAGGAGTCGGACCCCCACCAGTCTGATACTCATTGCCTATCCTAAAGATAGGGGGGCTCAGCCCTAAAGAGCGTATTCCTGGGTCCACTATAATAGAGCCGGCCATGTGCGGTCGGCAAAACCCTACGGTCATGTGAATAGACCCTTAAGGGGTTAAACAAAGTCCCTAGTTTTACAGGCGACGGTCTGCCGAGGTGGGCCCTCTGAATTTCCTGCGGAGCGAGGCGACATGCATCTGGTGGGTACGCTTATTACATGAATGGGCTTTCTTCTCCGCTCACAGCCGAAGCTTCAGAGCAGAGCATTGTGGGCGAGCTGCAGGTTCACATGGGCAGCTTGGGATGTGACTAGAGAGAAGTCAGTGGAGGAGCCTCACCTCTTGTACACCACCTTGAGATCCTTCCACTCCAGGAAGCTGCACATCTTGGGCTTGCGGCTGAGCACGGTCTGCATCAGGTCCCGCACCAGCTTCTTCTTGTCCCTCTCGGAGGTGGCCACGTACCACTTCTGCAGGCGCAGCTTCCCCTGCCGGCTAAACAGCAGCATAAACCGCATCTGTGGAGGGAGAGGAGAGCGGTGAGGACCTCTAGTGGCCAGTCTGTAGAACTGCAGCCGCATTCATTCTATACACTTCTCTAGAAAAGTCCCACAATCCGGAACATCTGGAGATCCGGCCGCGGACTAAAGGAATTCACACGTGTGGCATGTCATCACCCAGGCATGAACTACAACTCCCAGCATGCTAACAGGGAGCTGGTTCCAAGCGCCCGGACCCCCAGTCCCAGGGCATGCTACTGTTCTGTTATCAGCCACTTCAGGCTCCACACCGGGCTCTAACACCCCGGGGCCCGGATACTTAAAGGGGTATTCCGGTTACCCCCTAAGCACCGGATAACAGCACAGGCCTCGGCTAAACCCCCCCCCCCCCCCAGCTGCTCCGTTCATTTCAGAGGGCCCCAGGGCCCCCATTCTTGTGACCGGTGGTAGGACCCCCACTGATCTCATAGCTCTACCCTATAACCGGGATACCCCTTTAAAGGAAATGGCTGACAGCAGGGAACAGTAGCCGCCAGTCACCGACGCACTAATGGGGGGGCGGCGGTAGAATGAAGGTGTACTGCCCCTTTAAAAAGTGAGTCATTGGACGAAGTGGTCACATGATGTTACGGCAGACTTTTTTTTAATACATACATCCTTCAGCTATATTAACCTGTCTTCCTGTGTCAGTCTGCACTTCACAGTTCCATTCTATTCACACTAACTGCTCCTTCTGCCGCTACAGAAATGGGGATGATCTGGCTCAGGTGATGTGAAGCACCTCTGGGGAGGGGGGCCGAGAGACCCCTCATCAGGACAGGTAAGAACAGGTAAAAGGCACCTACCCCACGGAAAACACAGAGGGGTAATCCAAAATATCTAATCATCGCCACCTCAGAGGTACACACTCAGCACTGCTACATCTCAGCACAGGGTGCGCCCTGAAGACTGCGACTCTTCAGCCGTGTTGGAACTACAACTCCCAGCCTGCCCAGAACCCCAACAGCTCTGCTACATCCCATTACTGCATATGTCTTTGACCTGGAACCTATGACTATGCAGCCGTTCTGAAACTACACTGCAAACTATCTTTGAACGGAACGGGAAAACGGAAACAGAAGGCATCCGGAGGACCTGAATGAATGGTTCCGTGTACGGAACGCAAACAGAACAAAAAATAAGCGGATAGGATGAGGACCCATTCATTTCAATTGGTTTGCAAAAAATGCGGAAGGCACAGCGTGTACTGTCCGCATCCGTTGTTCTGTTCCGCGGCACCGCAAAAATATATAGAGCATGTCCTATTCTTGTCCGTTTTGCATTGTCACAGAGTATCCGCAAAACAAAAAAAAAAAAAAACGGAAGTCATCCGTATTTTTTGCGGATCCACATTTTGCGGCCGTGTGAATGTAGTCTTAGATTGTGAGCCCCTTTGGGGACAGCTGTAAAGGAATATATCGGCATGTCCTGAAATACACAGCTCTGCTACATCTGCGCACAGCATAGTGTGCAACCTGGTACAACTACAACCACCAGCATGTCCTAACGGGTTCAGCTCTGCTACATGTGAAGGAGGCTCTGCACCCTGGGGCTTACATCCAGGCAACGGAAACTCATTGCCATTCTCTATTATGGGGGCGCTCCTCATTCTGTGCTGCATTATGGGGGCGCTCCTCATTCCATGCTACATTATGGGCGCGCTCCTCATTCTGTGCTGCATTATGCTGATGCTCCTCATTCCCTGCTGCATTATGGGGGCGCTCCTCATTCCGTGCTGCATAATGGGGCGCTCCTCATTCCGTGCTGCATTATGGGGACGCTCCTTATTCCGTGCAGCATTACGAGGGCGCTCCTCATTCCGTGCTGCATTATGAGGGCGCTCCTCATTCCCTGCTACATTATGGGGGCGCTTCTCATTCTGTGCTGCATTATGGGGGCGCTCCTCATTCCGTGCTGCATAATGGGGGCGCCTCATTCCGTGCTGCATAATGGGGCGCTCCTCATTCCGTGCTGCATAATGGGGCGCTCCTCATTCCGTGCTGCATAATGGGGCGCTCCTCATTCCGTGCTGCATAATGGGGCGCTCCTCATTCCGTGCTGCATAATGGGGCGCTCCTCATTCCGTGCTGCATAATGGGGCGCTCCTCATTCCGTGCTGCATAATGGGGCGCTCCTCATTCCGTGCTGCATAATGGGGCGCTCCTCATTCCGTGCTGCATAATGGGGGCGCTCCTCATTCCGTGCTGCATAATGGGAGCGCTCCTCATTCCGTGCTGCATAATGGGAGCGCTCCTCATTCCGTGCTGCATAATGGGGGCGCTCCTCATTCCGTGCTGCATAATGGGGCGCTCCTCATTCCGTGCTGCATAATGGGGCGCTCCTCATTCCGTGCTGCATAATGGGAGCGCTCCTCATTCCGTGCTGCATAATGGGAGCGCTCCTCATTCCGTGCTGCATAATGGGGGCGCTCCTCATTCCGTGCTGCATAATGGGGGCGCTCCTCATTCCGTGCTGCATAATGGGGGCGCTCCTCATTCCGTGCTGCATAATGGGGGCGCTCCTCATTCCGTGCTGCATAATGGGGCGCTCCTCATTCCGTGCTGCATAATGGGGCGCTCCTCATTCCGTGCTGCATAATGGGGCGCTCCTCATTCCGTGCTGCATAATGGGGCGCTCCTCATTCCGTGCTGCATAATGGGGCGCTCCTCATTCCGTGCTGCATAATGGGGCGCTCCTCATTCCGGCTGCTATGTTACGGGGGCGTTCTTCCTTATGGAGGGTCTACGCTGCTGCATTAATGGGGCGTTCTTCCTTATGGAGGTGTACTGCTCTGTTAAGGGGCGTTCTTCCTTATGGAGGTGTACGCTCTGTTAGGGCGTTCTTCCTTATGGAGGGTGCACTGTTTAATGGGGCGTTGTTCCTTATGGAGAGTGCGCTGTTTTACGAGGCGTTCTTCCTTATGGAGGGTCTATGCTCTGTTACTGGGGCGTTCTTCCTTATGGAGGGTCTACGCTATGTTACGGGGGTGTTCTTCCTTATAGAGGGTCTACGCTCTGTTACGGGGGCGTTCTTCCTTATGGAGGGTGTACGCTCTGTTAAGGGGGCGTTCTTCCTTATGGAGGGTGTACGCTCTGTTAAGGGGGCGTTCTTCCTTATGGAGGGGGTGCACTGTTTTACGGGGGCGTTGTTCCTTATGGAGGGGGTGCGCTGTTTTACGGGGGTGTTCTTCCTTATAGACGGTCTACGCTCTGTTACGGTGGCGTTCTTCCTTATGGAGGGTCTACGCTCTGTTACGAGGGCGTTCCTCCTTACGGAGGGTCTACGCTGTTACGGGGGCTTTCTTCCTTACGGAGGGTCTACGCTGTTACGGGGGCGTTCTTCCTTACGGAGGGTCTACTCTCTGTTACGGGGCGTTCTCTTCCTTATGGAGGGTCTACGCTCTGTTACGGGGGCGTTCTTCCTTATGGAGGGTCTACGCTGTGTTTGGGGGCGTTCTTCCTTATGGAGGGTCTATGCTGTGTTTAGGGGGCGTTCTATTCCTTATGGAGGGTCTACGCTGTGTTACGAGGTCGTTCTTCCTTATGGAGGGTCTATGCTGTTACGGGGGCGTTCTTCCTTATGGAGGGTCTACTCTCTGTTACGGGGGCGTTCTTCCTTACGGAGGGTCTACTCTATTTTACGGGGGCGTCCTTCCTTACGGAGGGTCTACGCTGTTACGGGGGCATTCTTCCTTATGGAGGGTCTATGCTGTTACGGGGGCGTTCTTCCTTATGGAGTGTTTATGCTGTGTTTGGGGGGCTTTCTTCCTTATGGAGGGGGTACGCTGTTTTACGGGGGCGTTCTTCCTTATGGAGGGTCTATGCTCTGTTACGGGGGCGTTCTTCCTTATGGAGGGTCTACGATTGGTTACGGGGGCATTCTTCCTTATGGAGGGTCTATGCTCTGATACGGGGGCGTTCTTGCTTATGGAGGGTGTACTTTCTGTTAAGGGGGCTTTCTTCCTTATGGAGGGTCTACGCTCTGTTACGGGGGCGTTCTTCCTTATGGAGGGTCTACGCTCTGTTACGGGGGCGTTCTTCCTTATGGAGGGTGTACGCTGTGTTTCGGGGGCGTTCTTCCTTATGGACGGTCTATGCTGTGTTTAGGGGGCGTTCTTTCTTATGGAGGGTCTACGCTGTGTTACGGGGGCGTTCTCTTCCTTATGGAGGGTCTACGCTGTGTTACGAGGGCGTTCTTCCTTATGGAGGGTCTATGCTGTGTTACGGGGGCGTTCTTTCTTATGGAGGGTCTACGCTATGTTACGGGGGCGTTCTTCCTTATGGAGGGTCTACGCTCTGTTACGGGGGCATTCTTCCTTATGGAGGGTCTATGCTCTGTTACGGGGGCGTTCTTCCTTATGGAGGGTCTATGCTCTGTTACGGGGGCGTTCTTCCTTATGGAGTGTTTATGCTCTGTTTCGGGGGCGTTCTTCCTTATGGAGGGTCTATGCTGTGTTTCGGGGGCGTTCTTCCTTATGGAGGGTCTATGCTGTGTTTCGGGGGCGTTCTTCCTTATGGAGGGTCTATGCTCTGCTTACGGGGGCGTTATTCCTTATGGAGGGTCTATGCTGTGTTTGGGGGGCGCTCTTCCTTATGGAGGGTCTATGCTCTGTTACGGGGGCGTTCTTCCTTATGGAGGGTCTACGCTGTGTTTCGGGGGCGTTCTCCCCTATGGCGGTCTACGCTGTGTTTCGGGGACGTTCTCCCCTATGGCGGTCTACGCTGTGTTTCGGGGGCGTTCTCCCCTACGTATTCTCATGGCTCGGCCGCGGTCCATATAGCGGACGGTGCTGACACTTCTCTGCTCCTGTGACGTCACACACCACAAACTATCCTACAGGAGACTATCAGATCCATCGCCCCCTCCCCCCTGACACACGGCGCCGCCACCTCAGCACTGAGCTCACACCTGTCACCTGAGCTCCTCAGGACTCTCCGCTCAGTGACGGCGGCACAGCACCCTGCCCGGCCCCTTCCCCTCACTCTCACCATCTTGCTGCCTGTTCTGTGGACCGCCTCTCCCCGTGCTATGGCCTCTTCTCAGGCCTCGGTCCCCGGCCTGTCGTGGTTCACTTTACGGGCCCGGTGCCTCCTCCCCCCGGCCTCACCCCGGAGGGAGGGGGGAAAGGGAGAATCACCCAATACGCATGCCCGAATTCAGAAATCCACACTGAGCATGCGTCAAGGTAGCTACGGATACTCGCGAAGTTCAGTCTTCTCTGACCCTCCAGCTCCCTGCTTAGGGGGTGGAGTTATGCAGTGTCAGCTTTTATGGAAACAGCTAGGACCAATCAACTCATATCCTGTGGGCGGATTTTTTCAGATTAGACTGTGAGGAATTTGTCTCCTGTCAGGCATAGAGGACGCCATTTTATTGGTAGGTAAAGTAGATTTTTGCATATTTTATTTTTTTTACTCAATAAAACTTCTCATTTTATGGTAATTATTCCTTATTTTTTACATTTTTAAACGACTTTTTATTTAAAAAAGGCTATTTTAGAAGAGTTTTTACATGTAATTTTTTATTTATTTTAAAAACGTTTTTTATTTCTTTTACGTTTTAGGCAGGGCCATATTTAGGGCAGAACTATACTGCAACATGTGTAACGAGACAATTTTTATAATGATAGTTTACGGTGTCGCACTTCGACATGCTGCGACTGCGACGTGACAGTCGCCGAAAAATCTATCTGGTGTTTTTGCTACTGTCGTGTCGCAGTTGGTGCATGTCGCAGTGCGACGCCATTGACTATCATTATAAAAATTGTCATGCGACATTGGTGCGACAAATGTCGTCGTGTAGCCCTAGCCGTGGCCCCTTCCGCTATGCTTAGCTCCACCCACTTTAGGTAAAAGCCAGAGTCCACAGATGCCGCGGTCGGTATTTAGAGCGGCATCTGAGTGGTAAAGGGACGAGATTACCCCTGGCAACAGGCACTACCGGCGCTACATGTACCTGATGGGGTTAACTTGAAACTTGTGCGAACTGGGCCATAAGAACCCACTGCAGCCGAACGCCTCCAGGGCCACAGGGGCCCGACAATCACTCCGTAGGAAGTGAATGTAAACAAACAGTCCTTGCCCCTGGCAGACCCCATATTCCAGCACTGGATCAGTTCACACCTGCAGTACATGGGTGCATTCTTAAGGATGTTGGGGGTTATAGTCACATTTAGTGTACTGTCTGTCACACTGCTTGGCCCCTGACATGCCCTTTATCACATCTAGTGCTCTGGGACCCTCTGCTTGCTCACACACACGTGGACGAGTCACGCACCCCTTTAAGAAAAGTCCAGTGTGAGTCAGATGGGTAGCAATGCGGCGACGGGAGAGTCACACTCCTTCTGAGAGGAGGTGGCAGACTGAGTTTATTGGTGGACGCTCTCCTCTTCCTCTTAAGAGTGTCTGCGGAGCTTCAGGTGGCCTGAACTGGAGGAGGGGAAAGTGTATTAAAAAAAGAAAGTTCCTCTCCGGTGCTGACCCTTGCTGGGCTCCGCCCTAGGCAGACGCCCTTCTGTGCCTAGTAAAAAACACGGTCCTGCCAGTAGGGGACTTGACCCCACAAACCTCTGATCCTTCTGTATTGCAGTAATTCGGGCAGGATGCTTATTAGAGCAAATAGTCATCACTACAGGACAGGCCTGGGGGCCATCGTTAGGCCTCTGGCTGCCATGGCAACCCCTTAGCATCCCCGATCGTGTTATGGGGTGAGCGATCCGATGAGAGAATTCGTCCCTCAGCAGCCGCAGCAAAGTTCACAGAATCTCTGATTAAGGGCTCATGCACACAAACGTACTTTGTGTCCGTGTCGTTCCGTTTTTTTTTTGCGGCCCATATGCGGAACCATTCATTTCAATGAGACCGCAAAGAAACTGAAGTTTTCAAGTGCTCCCTTTTACACCCACCATCGTCAGTGGGTTCTGTTATTGCCACACACCTCCCCACTCTGTCACCGGGTCACTGTGTGGTCTCCTGATGCTGCTGCGACCTCACCACTCAGGTCTCCTCATGCTGCTGTTGCCACCTCCACACTATGTCATTGTGTCACTCTGTGGCCTCCTCATGCTGCTGCCACCTCCACACTATGTCACCTTGCCAGTCTGTGGCCTCCTCATGCTGCTGCTGCCACCTCCACACTATGTCATTGTTCCACTCTGCGGTCTCCTCATGCTGCTGCTGCCACCTCCACACTATGTGACCTTGCCACTCTGTGGCCACCTTATACTGCTGCCAACTCACAACTGTGTTTCTGGGCCACTTTGTGGTCTCCTCAGGCTGCTGATGCCACCTCCACACTATGTCACCTTGCCACTCTGTGGCCACCTTATACTGTGCCAACTCACAATCGTGTCTCTGGGCCACTCTGTGGTCTCCTCATGCTGCTGCCACTTCACCACTCTGTGGTCTCTTCATGCTGCTGCTGTTGCCACCTCCACACTATGTCACTGTGCCTAGTGTTGAGAGCAAATATTTGAATCACGAATTTTAATCGAGAATATAGCCACATCGAGAATTTGCGAATATTTTGAATATAGTGCTATATATTCGTATTCGCTATTCATAGTATTTATCAAGAATATTCTAATCGCGAATATCGGCACTTAGCAGCATCCCTAGCAAACAATAGGAAAGTTGCCTACTCTTTAATGTTGATCGGGAATATTCTAATCGTGAATTTTTATCTCACTTTGCCGATTCATTTTTATATTACATTGCCGATTTTTGCAATCAAGTAAATAATTACTGGAGATCACGAATTCTTGAATTTGCGAATTTATGGCGAATATTCAGCCCAAAATTTGTGAAATATCCCGAATTCGAATATTGCCTATGCCGCTTATCACTAATTGTGCCACTCTGTGGCCTCCTCATGCTGCTGCCGCCACCTCCGCACTGTCATTGTGCCACTCTGTGGCCTTCTCAAGCTGCTGCCGCCACCTCCGCACTGTCATTGTGCCACTCTGTGGCCTCCTCATGCTGCTGCCGCCACCTCCGCACTGTCATTGTGCCACTCTGTGGCCTCCTCATGCTGTTCCCACCCTCCCCACTTCATGACTGGGCCACTATTTTGCCTTTTGGCCTGGCTGACATCATTATTTATTTGACCCTTCTTCTGATCTGTCAGAAGGAATGAAAAACGAGACGCACAACGGATCCTGTCTGTGAAGTGTGCAGTGATTCTAAGAGCGACGCCTGTTATCTGCATGTCATACGGACTCTCAGTATTACTTCACTACCACAGTAGACTCCCTATGCGTGTTACTGCAGGGCACAGTGTTCTAAACCCCTATACAGACTCTCTGGAGCCAGGAAATAGCCGTTTTTTGCGCGATTTGCCGCTAATAAATTCGGATCGAAACAACTCTTTTCGGAAAATTCGGCAAACCGGCCAAATCAAATTTTTTAGAAATTCGCTCATCTCTAATCATGAGGTATTTTGTGCAGAATGATGGGAAAAACTTGATTTTATTTTAGCACAAGGAGCAACATAAGAAAATGCGAAAGATGTCAGAGGGTCTGAAGACTTTCTGAATGCACTGACCATCCCATTGGACAGGAGTCCCGTCTACCTCACCGTTGCCTTGACAACCACGGAGCATGCTTACCCGGACATCTACAGACCCCAAGCCAAGTAGGCCTTGGTATGGGGGCAGTTCTTGCTGACCTTCCACATGTTGGGTCCCCTCTCCTTCTCCTGAGTCCTGACATGTCTGTTTTTGTAACTACTTGCATCCACCATGTAATATTAATTCTGGAGCATCCATTCTTATGACTCTGTGTTGTGTTATTCCTTTATTATTCCTGCTAGAAGTTATGATTGAATTGCTAGCAAGTTGCAATGAAGGTCCAGCTGGGGGGAGGGTTAGTGTCTCACTGACATCACTGATTGGATAGTGTCAGACTGTGCAGGGACACACCCCCTACAGATAACACCCAGATAGTCCTTTATTGCAAACTTCCAGCAATTCATTCCTATCTTCCAGTAGGAATAATAGAGGAAAGGCACAATATAGAAGAGGTGACAGGTTCTCTTTAAACCCATGTGCTTGACCACTACTCCGATGATGTCATCAGCACCAGGATTGGTCCAGTATCAGTGAAAGGGGGCAGTGTCAGTCTGGGATATTGACTTAATCATAGATTTCTGTCCTGATGATGGAGATCTATGAAGGCCTACAGAGCTTACCTACACAGATGCACCCAGCTTTCCCAGGAACAGATATAGAAAATATATAGAATATAGCCTCCAGTATGTATGGGAACTTATAATAAATATCAGACGAATCAGGATAAAATATAAATAAATAGATTTATTAAATAGAAATTCCATATAAAATGTCATATGATCCATAATACATCTGTAGCTTGCAGTCCTCGCATTCATCCCATACATCTCCCATATTGCGCTCATTCATACTACCCGTGTCACCCTCATCCACCCCCCTCCCTAGTAGTCTGGGCGAGCCGCTGCGCCTCATGTGGCGGGGGCATTATACTGGATGTCTTCTGGTGAGGTACTTGATATGGCCACAAGGTGGCGCTGTGTTTCAGGGCTCCATGACTTGTCCAATAAATAGCAGTGAACCTGGAAGATAGAGCGAAGGATTGTGAGTGACACTTGTGTAAAGCACAGCAATACTGCTCACATACCGGACAATGCCTAACCCTAAGGCCTCATGCACACGACAGTATGTATTTTGAGGCCCGCAAAAAATATGGATGACGTCCGTGTGCGTTCCGTATTTTGCTAATAGAACAGCACTAGCACTGTCCGTAATGCAGACAGTAATAGAACATGTTCTATTTTTTTGCGGAACAGAAATACGGACATACGGAAACGGAATACACACGGAGTACCTTCTGTTTTTTTTGCGGACCCATTGAAATGAATGGTTCCACATACTGTCCGCAAGAAAATCAGAATGGAAACGGAAAGAAAATACGTTCGTGTGCATGAGGCCTAAGGATTAAGCCGTGTGAAGCATTTATCAGTTTCCCAGGAGACACGAGGCACCATATGCCTCAGCATGGAGATAGCATGTTCTTTACATGGTTCTTTACAAACGTATACAAATATAGTGTACGAGGTTGGCTTCTGAAATTGGCCTCTGTCAGGGCCCGATCTCGTGGGTCTAGTTTACCATAATCCTTGCCTTTTTAGTACTGTAGGCTTAAAGGGGTTTTCCAGGACTTATACTGTATATGTAAGGCCTGAGATTAGGAACCGCAATGGGTCCAGAGAAAGGCCTTTGGAGTCATCATCACCCCCATCACTGTTCCAAGACATTCAAGGGGCTTTTTGAGGACAGATCATCAAGATCTTATTCTGGGAAAACCCCTTTTGAAGTCTTGGGACAGCAGTGGGGGTGACGATGACCCCAAATGTCTTTTTTTACAGAGATATGGAAAAAAATTAAAAACATCATCTTACAGGGGGCATAAGTTAGGTTATCTACTTATTTATAGTGAAATGGCTGTTTCTTGCCCAAACGGCCGTTCATGGGACCCATCACAGATCCTAATGAATTTGTCTGTATCAGTTTACGGTATCTACGGTATCACTGAAATTTAATATCCTTCATTTATTGATTGTGCATATCTTGAAGTGATGAAGTATGCGCAAAATGCTTATACACTTCTGCTAAAAAGGATTTCCAATAAACTATTCTTGCCTATATATGAGGCCTCACCTGTTGGATTGTGTCTGATGATGAACAAAAATGAGCGATCCATGATGACCTCGAGAGGGGCCATTCTTGCCAGGAGAATTGCAGCTGTGAAAAGAAAAAATATGATATAATCTTTTGTCCACTCCTATGTTGTACATATACAGGTGGTCTAAAATGTTGGGTCACCTTTGGTAAACCTATGTTAGATTGACAGACTTGTGGGTGGGAAGCAGTAGAGATGTAGGACTGCCCATACTGAATATCTCTTCCAGGGACTGGTCTCCTAAATACTTCTATACCTAGGAGAGCACTATCTGAACATGACTTCTGGGATAAGTCCCGTGGTATCTTCATTGTTGCCTTCCTTCAAGTCTTGCAATATGAGCGAAGAAGAATCAAGGCAACGCCTATATTGTTCTTGAGCGTCTCAACCATGTGCCCATCAATCTTGGACCTCTCTTTTGTGTATGCCCTTATAACTTCTTACAAGAAGAGCCAATTTCTTACCTGTTGCAGATGATGCTTTTGTTCCGCTCTCCGTCACCTCAACCTTGACTTTCTGGAATGCTTCTGATACATAGAGTGGTTTTTCAGCTACAAAAAGAAAATTATTTGAATGAAAATTATGGCAAACAAATCTAGAAAATATCCAACTTAAATAGGACTTTACACTTGCCTAAGGGTGGCCAGTACTTACTTGACAAGCGGCTGAAGTCAGCTTTTTCTCCCCAGAACATGTATGTGACTCCAAGACGTTGAAGAGGACTTTTTAGGTTGACTTCACTTGTCAGAGAGAACCTAAGAACAGACAAAAGAACATGATTTTATATGACTGCTAGAAAAGGTAATCATCGAAAAACTAATACTTTGCCAACCAAACTAAGATCTAAATATGGTCCAAACCAGAATGTCCCTGACATCCACCAGTCAATATGGCCACTATTGTAGCATTTTCCCAAGAACATTATTTTTTTTACAATTGCCCAAAATTTTACTCACTTGGGCAAAACTAAGAGACGTGTTGATCTCCTCATATTGTTCTTCCATTCGATGATAAGTTCGGGAGTCAGGATGTCTGTGATGGTGGACAGTGGCACCCCTTTCTCATAAGGAGCAGCTATTAACATGCTGATCTCATCTCCTTCATAGGGCAGCTCAATGACATCATAATACACTCCCTCTGGAGTTTCGAGTTCACCTGTGGAGACAATATCCATTTTAAACCTGTTGACTGCTAATTTTTAATGGTTATACATAATACAATGAAAATTGGAGGCACTTACTGTAGTTGTACTTGGCCGTGTTTTCCATCATTTGCACTTGCACCTGAGAACCATCAGGTCGGTAGAAGGGCCTCTTGTGAGTGTCTTTTTCTGGAAAGGGAAGGACCCATTTCCCATCAAAGTTCACAGCACTGAGCAGGACTAGACGGGTAAGGGGAGGGATGGCGTTACTGTCCAATAAGTCCTGGATCATACCTGATGAAAAGAAAGGAGTCACAATGAATGATTGGTCAGAAGAAAGAAAAGAAGATGATATGTAGTCAATGTGTCTGGTCATCCATTGGGTATCATTCGCCTTCTCACCATTTGTTTGGTTCTCCACCCATTGGTTCAAGATGTCCTTGGCTTGTGATGGGTCTGTGAAGTTGACTTGGGTCACATGTCGTCTGAAGGTAGAGTGAAACCTCTGAAGGAAACCTGGTGTCAACTCAAGATCCCGCTGAATAAAAAGTCCATCTGCTACGTGAACAGATTTAGTGTCTTCACCAGACGCAAGTGAGCCACAGATCTCCTCTCTCAGTTTACGTAGAGCTGCAAACACAGTCCGCTCTGGAAGAAGAAATCATCATCATAAGTGGAAGGTCTACAGAGAAGCTGGAGGACGTAGTGATGGGGATCTGATATATTATGAACACTACTGGAGGAGGTATTGATAGGGATCTGAATATGTGACCACTACTAATGGCAGCCAGGGCTCATTGGGCTTTTGGCTTAGATTTCCAGACGCTACGAACGACACATACCCTATGTAAGTGTGAGTTTTCACAGCACTTCTGGAACTCTGTTCATCGACTGGAAACTAATCTATGAGTTATGTAAGTATTCTTCCAGAACCTCCCATCTCACAAGTCTTATCTATATATGATATAGTGCCCATGTCAAATTATCTTACCTGAGTATCCATAATTAAGGACCTGCCGCAGTTGTGCCATGGTCTTCCCGGCTGTCCCGTACTGTAAAATGTTTAAAGCTGAGGATACCCCATAGGGCGAGAAACCTAAATTTTTATCCTTGTTCTCCTGTAGGACCTCTTTGAATAAGCGCACCCCGAAGCTTGTGTCTTTCTCAGCCACGTGGGTCAAGGATTTAGGCCGGAAACCTTGTACGGTCCATAAAAGAAGGACAAGTAGAAGCAGCCTGAGGAAGGTAGAGAGAAAGATCAATGAGCATCCAATGCTTGGCCATACATTCAGGTGGTACGACAATAGGTCCTACTTCTAAATATTATAAGGTACCATGCCATGATTACAGTTTATAGCCTATAATATTAGCTCTGCTTGTAATATTTCTTACTCAATATTTCCATTACTCAAACCCGTCTCCATATTACTGAGTATTCATTTTTGAGCCTAAAATTATAATTGGCCCTGGACATGCCCCCATTACCATCCCCTTCATTAGACTCTTCAGAATGGTGATTATTGAGACCAAGTCTCAAATCAAAAAAGTGGTTTGGAGTCTCATAGACACAGTTAGGATATGTGGGCACCATAGAAATTAAAGTTTGCTAAGGTTCCTATGGTACCCCGGCCCCATACTATGGGACCCATACCAAAATTTCATGATATTCGACCAGCTATCCTCCACTACTTGTAAATATTATGAAGTACCCAGCCCTGATTATAGCCTATAATATTAGCTCTGCTTGTAATATTTCAATTCCCCATTAACCAAACCCGTCTCCATGTTACTGGGTGCTAATTTCTGGGCAAGGCATATGAGTATAACCTAAAGTTACAATTGGCCTCAAACATGCCCCCATTACCACCCCCTTCATAAGAATATTCAGAATGGTGATTATTGAAACCAATTCTCAAATACAAAAAGGAGGTTGACCTATAGACACATCTAGCAAACCTAACTTTTTGTGGTGCCCCTGTATACTATGGTTCCTTTGGTACATGCTGAAATATCCCTTTAGGTACCTGATATTTGACCATACCCTTTAAAGCTGACTTCCACTTGTAACATTCTACTGTATAATTCTACAAAAATGTTGAAAAACTTCAAATTCTTCAAGTTCCTTACTTTCTTACACTCCAGTCACATCCAAAGCTGCGTCGGCCCCTGGAAGCAGACTACTACTGTATGTCTTATCTACACATTGCTGTCAAACATGCATCATAAGATTTCATCTCTAAAAGGGTACAGTAGCCGTCATCTAAGTAGCTTTGGATGTGAATGGAGAATACAATTAGAAATCAGTGGAAAGTAAGTAAAAGTTGAGTCTCTAACACAGTTCCTCAGGAGACCAGATTGTGTCGTCCACTTACCGTGTGCTGAAAGCCATTCTTCTGTTAGGTAGCGTTCTGTGATGTGAGGATCCCTGGCAGTATACTCTCAGCTGTACAGTATCAGCAAGCTGCTGTGTGTGTGAGTCTGGTGCAGCCTGGAATTTATACCCAGTCCAGACGCCCCCGGGAAGGAGGGCGTTTCCTAATACAGGAGGACACCTCCTGTTCAGTCTAGCCGTTCCAGATGTGAATAATAGCAGCAGCCTGCGGTGTGTGATGGTTCATTCTGACATATTTAGCGATCTGTCAGTGAGTGTGATGTCACCTGCAGACATCTTCAGCTATTCTTACTGCCGGGACGTTAGTGGAAGGCATGGAGAACAGTACATAGGGGAATCTGGTCACCGCGATAAAACCGACAGGAAGCAGAATGCAGCAGAAGATAGGCGCCAAACGCACGGTCAACATAACCCGCCGTATTTAGGGCTTGACCTTATAGTGAAATTTTCCTTTTTGTAAAATCCTCTAAATTTATCACTTAGGTAGTCTGTCAGGAAGGACTATTATTACTACTAATACTGCTACTACTGATACTACTACTATTTCAGATTCTACTACTATTACTGCTACTTTTAATGCTACTACTACTATAACTACTAATACTACTACTGTTACTACTAATACTACTACTAATAATAATACTACTGTTACTACTAATACTACTGCTACTACTTCTGCTACTGTTACTATTAATACTATTACTACTGCTGCTACTACTACTAATACTGCTACTACTAATGCTACTACTGCTACTGCTACTACAATTACTTTTACTGCTACTATTACTACTGCCACTGTTACTACTAATACTACTACTGCTACTACTGATACTACTACTGCTGCTAATGCTACTACTATTACTATTACTGCTACTACTACTACTACTACTACTGCCACTGTTACTACTAATACTACTACTGCTACTACTAATACTACTACTGCTGCTAATGCTACTACTACTGCCAATGCTACTACTATTACTGTTACTGCTACTATTACCACTACTACCATTGTTGCTACTAATACTACTGTTCTTACTACTACTACTACTACTAATACTACTACTGTTACTATTAATACTATTACTACTGCTGCTACTACTATTACTACTAATACTGCTACTACTAATACTACTACTGCTGCTAATACTACTACTGCCAATGCTACTACTATTACTATTACTGCTACTATTATTACTACTACTGACACTGTTACTACTAATGCTACTACTGCTACTACTAATACTACTACTGCTGCTAATGCTACTACTACTGCCAATGCTACTACTACTACTATTACTGCTACTACTACCACTGTTACTACTTATACTACTACTACTGCTACTACTACTGTTGTCCCCCGCCGGCCGGCACCATGCTGCACTTTCCTCCTGACACATCGTCAGGACATAGTGCATGTCAGTGTGCACTATTACCTGACGCTGTGTGACATCAGGACGGCGGTGCAGCGCGCGGAGAAGAAGGTGGATGAGCTGTTGAGCGGCGCCCCTACAGGAGAGGTAAGTATTTTATTTCACTGGCGCTGGGGACATGGCTAGAAGGGGGAGATGGTGGCACTGGGGGGCAAGCTGGGGGCAGTGGGGGGCACCTGATGGCACTGGGGGCAGCCGATGGCACTGAGGGGCAAGCTGATAGCACTGGGGAGCAAGCTGGTGGCACTTGGGGGCACGTGATATCACTGGGGGGCATTTGGGGGCAGCTGGATTGACTGGGGGGCAAGTTGATGGCACTAGAGGTGAGCCTGATGGCTGAAGACACTATTTGGTGATACAGGATACTATTTAGGTTACTTTCACCCTTGCGTTGTTGTTTTACGGTACTGAGATCCGTCAGAGGGTCTCAATACCGGAAAATGTTTCCATTTAGTTCTCATGTGTTCTGAATAGAAGGCGATCCATTCCGGACGCATCAGGATGTCTTCTGTTTCCGGCAGCGTTCCGTTTTCTGATCAGACACAAAACCGTTGCAGGCTGCGGTTTTGTGCCTGGTCATAAAAACAGAAAAAAACGGATCTGGCACAGAAAACAATGTAAGTCAATGGTGACAAACAGTTTTTTTAGGAGCCCAAAAAAACGGATCTGTCACCTATTGACTTTTAATGTATTTAGTGCCGGATTCTCTGCCGGATCTCAATACCGGAAATAACAACGCGAGTGTGAAGGTAGCGTTAGTAACATAGTACATAAGACACCCTCATCACAGTCCTGGGGATAAATAGATGACGGGACAGATCTCTGTACTGACCCCTGATATATTTATACATAGTTATTAGATCTCCCCTCAGTCGTCTTTTTTCTAAAGTGAATAACCCTAATTTTGATAACCTTTCAGGGTACTGTAGATCCCTCATTCCAGTTGTTACTTTAGTTGCCTTACTCTGAACCCTCTCCAGCTCTGCTATGTCCGCCTTGTTCACAGGAGCCCAGAACTGTACACAGTCCTCCATGTGTGGTCTGACCAGTGATGTGTAAAGTGGTAGGACTATGTTCTCATCACGGGCGTCTATGCCCCTTTTGATGCAACCCATTATCTTATTGGCCTTGGCAGCAGCTGCCTGACATTGGTTTTTACAGCTTAGATTGCTGTTCACTAAAATTCCTAGATCCTTTTCCATGTCAGTGTTACCCAGTGTTTTACCATTTAGTATGTACGGGTGACTTGCATTATTCCTTCCATGTGCATAACTTTACATTTGTCAGTGTTAAACCTCATCTGCCACTTCTCTGCCCAAGCCTCCAATCTATCCAGATCCCTCTGTAGCAATATACTGTCCTCTGTAGTATATATACAGTATACTGTCCTCTGTAGTAGATATACAGTATACTGTCCTCTGTAGTGTATATACAGTATACTGTCCTCTGTAGAATATATACAGTATACTGTCCTCTGTGGTATATATACAGTATACTGTTCTCTGTAGTATATATACAGTATACTGTCCTCTGTAGTATATATACAGTATACTGTTCTCTGTAGTATATATATACAGTATACTGTCCTCTGTAGTATATATACAGTATACTGTTCTCTGTAGTATATATACAGTATACTGTTCTCTGTAGTATATATACAGTATACCGTCCTCTGTAGTATATATGCAGTATACCGTCCTCTGTAGTATATATACAGTATACTGTTCTCTGTAGTATATATATACAGTATACTGTCCTCTGTAGTATATATACAGTATACTGTTCTCTGTAGTATATATATACAGTATACTGTTCTCTATAGTAAATATACAGTGTACTGTCCTCTGTAGTGTATATATACAGTATACTGTTCTCTGTAGTATATATATACATTATACTGTTCTCTGTAGTATATATACAGTATACTGTCCTCTGTAGTATATATACAGTATACTGTCCTCTGTAGTATATATGCAGTATACTGTCCTCTGTAGTATATATACAGTATACTGTCCTCTGTAGTATATATATACAGTATACTGTCCTCTGTAGTATATATACAGTATACTGTCCTCTGTAGTATATATATACAGTATACTGTCCTCTGTAGTATATATACAGTATACTGTCCTCTGTAGTATATATATACAGTATACTGTCCTCTGTAGTATATATACAGTATACTGTTCTCTATAGTATATATACAGTATACTGTCCTCTGTAGTATATATACAGTATACTGTCCTCTGTAGTATATATACAGTATACTGTTCTCTGTAGTATATATACAGTATACTGTCCTCTGTAGTATATATACAGTATACTGTTCTCTGTAGTATATATACAGTATACTGTCCTCTGTAGTGTATATATACAGTATACTGTTCTCTGTAGTATATATATACAGTATACTGTCCTCTGTAGTATATATACAGTATACTGTCCTCTGTAGTATATATACAGTATACTGTTCTCTGTAGTATATATACAGTATACTGTCCTCTGTAGTATATATACAGTATACTGTTCTCTGTAGTATATATATACAGTATACTGTCCTCTGTAGTATATATACAGTATACTGTTCTCTGTAGTATATATATACAGTATACTGTCCTCTGTAGTATATATACAGTATACTGTTCTCTGTAGTATATATACATTATACTGTTCTCTGTAGTATATATACACGTATACTGTCCTCTGTAGTATATATGCAGTATACTGTCCTCTGTAGTATATATACAGTATACTGTCCTCTGTAGTATATATATACAGTATACTGTCCTCTGTAGTATATATACAGTATACTGTCCTCTGTAGTGATATATATATAGTATACTGTCCTCTGTAGTATATATACAGTATACTGTTCTCTGTAGTATATATACAGTATACTGTCCTCTGTAGTATATATACAGTATACTGTCCTCTGTAGTATATATATACAGTATACTGTCCTCTGTAGTATATATACAGTATACTGTCCTCTGTAGTATATATACAGTATACTGTCCTCTGTAGTATATATATACAGTATACTGTCCTCTGTAGTATATATACAGTATACTGTCCTCTGTAGTATATATATACAGTATACTGTCCTCTGTAGTATATATACAGTATACTGTTCTCTGTAGTATATATACAGTATACTGTCCTCTGTAGTATATATATACAGTATACTGTCCTCTGTAGTATATATACAGTATACTGTCCTCTGTAGTATATATACAGTATACTGTTCTCTGTAGTATATATACAGTATACTGTCCTCTGTAGTATATATACAGTATACTGTCCTCTGTAGTATATATACAGTATACTGTCCTCTGTAGTATATATACAGTATACTGTTCTCTGTAGTATATATACAGTATACTGTCCTCTGTAGTATATATACAGTATACTGTCCTCTGTAGTATATATACAGTATACTGTTCTCTGTAGTATATATACAGTATACTGTCCTCTGTAGTATATATACAGTATACTGTTCTCTGTAGTATATATACAGTATACTGTCCTCTGTAGTATATATACAGTATACTGTCCTCTGTAGTATATATACAGTATACTGTTCTCTGTAGTATATATATACAGTATACTGTCCTCTGTAGTATATATATACAGTATACTGTCCTCTGTAGTATATATACAGTATACTGTCCTCTGTAGTATATATACAGTATACTGTTCTCTGTAGTATATATACAGTATACTGTCCTCTGTAGTATATATATACAGTATACTGTCTCTCTGTAGTATATATACAGTATACCGTCCTCTGTAGTATATATATACAGTATACTGTCCTCTGTAGTATATATATACAGTATACTGTCCTCTGTAGTATATATACAGTATACTGTCCTCTGTAGTATATATACAGTATACTGTTCTCTGTAGTATATATACAGTATACTGTCCTCTGTAGTATATATACAGTATACTGTCTTCTGTAGTATATATACAGTATACTGTCCTCTTCAGTGTTAATTACTTTACACAGTTTAGTATATAACTGGTATAGTGATCACGGCACTCTGTCTATCCTATCCACCGTTATAGGGTGCACGTCCTGTTGGGTTCTCCCTCCACCTGGTTGAACCACTTCAAACTTGCAATAGATGAGACCGCACTCCAATTTTATATGCTGATTCATTTTTATTATATTAGCCGGGCATGGTGGTGCATAGTGGCAACGTTTCGGGCAAGTGGCATGCCCTTCATCAGGCGATTTATGTGCAGGCAAGGAAGCGCAGGACCGGCTTATGAGCTTCCTTAAAACCATTGTAAGTCAATGGGTGACGGATCCGTTCTCTTTTGTGTCCACAAAAAAAAAGCGGAATGCATTTTGGTAACTCTGTTTCAGTCAGTTCAGCTTTGTCCCAATTGACAATGAATGGGGACAAAACGGAAGCGTTTTCCTCCGCTATTGAGATCCTACGACGGAAAAGCGCAAGTGTGAAAGTCGCCTCAGTGATACATAATACGAGTTTGTGAGACATTTTATGGCACAAAAAGGATTAGTTGTTACATTTTATCAATTTTACGACATTAAGGTGCCACATTTTAACAGTGGTTTTTGTAATTTTTTGGGTGGTAACTTCACAATTTTAAGCATATGTATTCTTTGTTATTACTACCGCATATTATTATTATTAATATGTCGCTCCTCATTTTACAGAAGAGTCAGTTTATGTGATGTCGCCCCCGCTCTCTGAATAACGGGGCCACGGAGTAGTTTGGTTTCCCCCATGTGTTCGGCTTTGGGGGGATCCTAACCCTCAACCTCCTCCACACAGATGTTATCTCCTAATATGTCTCAAGGAGAATTCCCCTTTAAACCCTTTTCTTGTAAGGAGGGGGCGATCCTCATATCCACATGTGTTATACATTGTCTGACAACCCTACAGTCCATAGCGGAGCACTTTCTCCATGAGTCATGTCAAACAAGTGACATCACAGGCTCACAATCTGCCGTATACCGTCCTCTGCAGACGTTACAACACCGCCTCACAGGTAAACGCGTGAGGTCTCTGCTCAGTGTGGAGGATCTCCGAACAATGTAGAGAGGGACAGATGATCCGGAAATGTCAGGGCACAGATGGTCTGGGAGGACAGGAGACATATTCACCGCATAGTCAGGGACCATCGCACTGCATGAGAGTACAGTGCCAGAATATCAGAAGGATAGACAGTAGATAGATAGAAAAAGGAAAATAAGAAGCAGCACACTAAACACTGGGGTGCAAAATCCCACAAGAGCCCGCAACACGGTTCTTTGTAGTATAGATAGTGCAATCTTTATCAAGCCATAGTAGATAGATAGATAGATAGAGAGATAGGAGATAGATAGATAGATAGATAGATACATACATACATACATACATACATAAATAGATAGATAGATAGATAGGAGATAGATAGATAGATAGATAGATAGATAGATAGGAGATAGATAGATAGATAGATAGATAGATATGAGATAGATAGATAATAGATAGATATGAGATAGATAGATAGATAGATAGATAGATAGATAGATAGATAGATAGATAGATAGATAGGAGATAGATAGATAGATAGATAGATAGATGGAGATAGATAGATAGATAGATAGATAGGAGATAGATAGATAGATAGATAGATAGGAGATAGATAGATATATAGATAGGATAGATAGATAGATAGATAGGAGATAGATAGATACAGAGATAGATAGATAGGAGATAGATAGATAGATAGATAGATATGAATAGATAGATATGAGATAGATAGATAAATAGATAGATAATAGATAGATATGAGATAGATAGATAAATAGATAGATAGATAGATAGATAGATAGATAGATAGATAGATAGATAGATAGATAGATAGATAGATACAAAACTAAGAGGTGTGAGCGGCACAGCATAAAGTCTTGTGGAAGCGATTCAACCTTCAATAAATACAAAAGAAAAGTTCCACGGCACTTCCCAGGCGTACATCAAATAAAGTTTATTTCAATCACCAAACAGCAACGTTTCGTTCCTCTCACTGGGACCTTTCTCCAGCAGTGACATTACACATAGGGGCTCAGTGCATAGAAATAGGGTTCACAATATAACTCATTAATAAACAGGATTATAATAAAAGAAACACACGATATAATAGTGCACATAATGATAGATCCTCAGTCATCCTCATAATTGTGATAAAAAAGTGAAATTCATATAAGTATTAGTGTTGAGCGCGAATATTCGAATTTCAAATTTTTATCCCGAATATCGGCATTTCGAGAATTCGCGAATATTTTGAATATAGTGATATATATTAGTAAAAATTTTTTTCCCCATCTGAACCCATTACCTAGTATACCGTCCTGCTTCTTGGTTGTGGGACAGTGTGAGCAGGCTGCATTATCGTAGTCTGTAGTGAATTAGAATATTCTTCATTATTTTTTTTATTTTTTCTCTTATGAAAAATTGGCAATGTAATATTCGCGTAATGCAAATATTCTAACAGCCGAATATATAGCACTATAGAATATAGAGCTATATATTTGTTTTTTAGAATATTTGTTATTTTTTTCCATCTGAAGTCATGATTCCTTCCTTTGCTTTTGGGCCAATGACTGTTCACATTAAATTGGAAAAAATGGCGAATATTCTAAAAAAAGAATATTTAGCTTTAGATTCTATAGTGCTATATATTCGTGTTTCAGAATATCCGCATAACGCGAATATTACATTGCTGATTTTTCGCAATCAGTAGAACAATCTCGAATACAAATATTTGCGAATATATGACGAATATTATAACGAATGTTTGCGAAACATTGCAAATTCGAATATTGCCCCTGCCGCTCATCACTAATAAGTATCTCTAAAATTCATATAATATCCTATATGTGTGGCCAGCATGGGTCCGGTACAGCAGGTGATTCTCGGCGTGATACTTAGTACGCTGCGTGACAAGCGCGTCCACTTCCGTCATTCCCATGGAGCACATCGGTGGAACGCCCATGTGATTTACAAGGCCGATCACATGACCGCTTTCACTTCCGTCATTCCCATGGACCGCATCGGTGGAACGCCCATGTGACACACAACTGGACCACAACTTCATTAAGAAAACAAAGTAGATGTGTGTTGAGATTGACATGGGTCAGAATATATAGAAAAATAAAGATAAAACATATATTACCAGATTATCAGACAACAGGGGAAACGGCAAGATACTATTACAGTATAATGGTGACATGTAAGGTAAAAGAGTAAATCGGTGATACACGGAATCTTCCACACCTAGTCCCACCATCAGTGTGACCTCAGGGCAGCACTAGTTACTCAGTATCCGGGGTCCAGACATAGAATATGGCCCCTTTCATGTTTGAGGCCCGGATAAGAGGCGGGTGCGTCGTGGGAAAATGCGCGATTTTTCTGCGCGAGTGCAAAGCGTTTTAATGCGTTTTACACGCGCGTGAGAAAAATCGCCATGTTTGGTACCCAGACCCGAAGCCGGACTTCATCACTGAAGTCCGGTTTCGGGTATTCTGGAGATTTTATTATTTTCCCTTATAACATGGTTATAAGGGAAAATAATAGCATTCTTAATAAAGAATGCTTAGTAAAACGTGGATGGAGGGGTTAAAAATAAAAAAATTAACTGCTATAAGAAGCAGGCGGCTATGGCGCCCGCGGTGCTCAGGAGCAGGCGCCATGTTTAAAGACCCAGCCAGCGCTGTACTATTACTGCACTGGTCGGGAAGGGGTTAATGAAGTTGCGGTCCAGTTATGTGTCACGATGCTGCCGGTCATGTGATCTGATTTTGAAAATTACATGTGCGTTCCATCGATGCGGTCCATGGGACTGACGGAAGTGAAAGCGGTCATGTGATTATTAATTCTGCACATGTGCACTTATATTATTACATGATTGGCAATTAGGACATTATGTGAATTTTAGAAATACTTATATGAATTTCACTTTTTTATCACGATTATAAGATTGAGGATCTATCATTATGTGCACTATTATATCATGTGTTTCTTTTATTATAATCCTGTTTATTAATGAGTTATATTGTGAACCCTATTTCTATGCACTGAGCCCCTATGTGTACTGTCACTGCTGGAGAAAGGTCCCAGTGAGAGGAACGAAACGTTGCTGCAAATTTTCTGCTTTTCTAGATAGATAGATAGATAGATAGATAATAGATAGATAGATAGATAGGAGATAGATAGATAGATAGATAGATAGATAGATAGATAGATAGATAGGATAGATAGATAGATAGATAGATAGATAGATAGATAGATAGGAGATAGATAGATAATAGATAGATAGGATAGATAGATAGATAGATAGATAATAGATAGGAGATAGATAGATAATAGATAGATAGATGATAGATAATAGATAGATAGATCTGAGATAGATAGATAGCTGTATTATCCTCTATTTATGACTTAGCCGTCCACAAGACACACATGGGTATGAGGGCTAGGAAGTGGATGTTGACTACCCCTACTCAGCGCTCCCTCCTGCTGCAGTCAGTAATACTTCTTTGCCCTAGATACACCCTGAGATGGTGCAGCAGTTAGAGAGCGTCACTTACCTCTACTTACTAGCTAGCTACCACTCTGTGTGGCTGGTCCTCTCTATCCTGCATGTCTCTCACCACTCTGACTGCTGTAGTCATGCTTCCACCCCGAGGGCCTCATGGGCACTTCTGTTTATCAATCACAGGAATGTGCTAAACAGTGTGGAAACATTGTAGGCGCAACCCCTACGCCGACCTGCATCTGGCACCACATACCGGTAGGTAAAACGGTTAGCCGCTGTAGATCCGCGTTTGTTGGCAGAATTTCATGATATTTCCATACGTGCTGGCAATCTGGAGAAAAAAGACTATTTAAGGTATGCAAATTACCCCCTTAGTTCAACGAGGATGGTGCTGTTGCACCCAAAGTCTCCGCTCCCTGTCTGCTATGCTACGCCCACACCTCTGTGACAGACAGGCCGAGCAGTAAAAAACATATTTACGCCTGTCCCTGAAATCTCTTGGGAGCGCATTTGACGCACGCACAGTACAGAGATGTTTTAGCTGGGGGCGTGGCATAGCAGACAGGGAGCAGAGCCTCTAGATGCAACTGAACCACCCTCATTGCTCTTAGGAAGTAATTTACATACCACAAAAAAGTTTTTTTTCTCCAGATTGCCAGCGCATATGGAGATGCCACAGACATCATGAGCCTGATCTACAGAAGTCCACCGTTTTACCTACTGGTATGTAGTGACAGATTCACATTAAGAGATTTCCCGTGCAGTGCTGGATTTGTCTTTGCGTGTTTGATCCTTTCCTCCAAAGCCTTCCATGTTCTTGTGTGTATCCAGGAAAGGAGCGCTGAGCTGGGCTGCTTTGTGTATTTTCACAGGTAGTGTATCCCATAATAATAACTTTACTGGTATTTTCACAGTAGTACCGTCACATAACAGTCCACATGTGGTTGCCACAGTAGAACGGTCTACGGTAACCATAGAAATGGAACAGGAACAGTGCAAAACACAGGACGCACTTTCTTGTAAGAGGAGGGGAGAGCATTTTCCACCCTTTTGCAAGCTGTCAAACGGTACATGAAGGCGATTGATGTGATGTTCCTCTAGGTTCCTCCTCATCGTCGGGAACCTGTCCGCGGAAAATCATATTCATATTTCAGCAGCGATGTGCGATGTGTCAGGAAGTGCAATCACTAAATGTGTCCTCATTGATAATGGCCCCAGTCCTTCTATTAATAGAAGTCTGAACATCTATTATAGTAAGGTTCTCTCTGTGGTCAGAGGGAAGCTGACTCAGGCTTGGGTAGAGGAGAAGAGTATTCTGGGAATGCATTAGAACATCTTCAGAGACTTCAGTGGAAAGTTTGGATGGGGTTGGGGGTGTTAGGTTTGAGTCACCAACTCCATCCAGTCATGGAAGGGAATCCTCCGAATCACTCCGTTCCCACAGTCACTCTGTGTATAAGACTCTGTCCCGTCTTCTTTATTTCTGTGTCTGTCTCACCAGTCATGTGTTGTACGGATCTACAGTTTCCAGAAATGGAAGATTGTGTTTTGGCCACTTTGGACTAGACAGTTCGAGGCTTTCCATAGGCCGCAGGTTGTCAGAGTAAACTTTTTTTCTGAATATTCCCTATATCCTGTCCTCACTATGACATTATGGCGTGGACAGTCTACGGTAGCAGGCGGTGACTGCCCACAACAATGATCTCTGATGCCATTTGCACCTAAAGGAGCCTCCGAAGGAAATGTGAACTGAGCCTTATCCAGACCAGATGCCAACATTATACCAGTGTCCAAAAAATTCAGACGCCAGATCAGGCTCCAATATTATTACAGACTCCAAACAAGGAGTCTGGCTGCGACTTATCTCTCTGTGAACAAAAGGATCATCGAAATCAAACATCCCCATCCTTATCTTCCCCCGACTTCTGCCATCAAGGAGGAATTGAGAGGCAAGCAAAGTGGACTTGTTTATAGGCAGGTCAGCTACATAATGAGTAGGGCTTCTAGAATTATAATATTGATCACCTAACTCAGCATAGACGTTACTAAATGTACAGTCTGTGGGTGTACGGAGGCCGCAGTCACTTCAAACAGCTGATCAGTGAGGTAGGCGAAAGTCAACCCCCCACGATCTTATACTGGTGCCCTTTCGTAAGGATAGGCTATTAATATTTTAATGACTTCTGTCACTTGGCCAAGCAACTGCCCATTCTTAGACCTTCCCATCGTAGCAGGGGTCCAAGTACTCACTTAGTGATTCTCGAATATGTCCAGAGTCTGAAACCGGCCATAGGTGTGCGATAGCTCTAAACTTTTAACATAAAACCATTTACTAGTGTTGAGCGAAGGTAGGCATCAAAAGTGGAATTCCATCCAAAGTTTAAGAAAACTTCGAGTCACAATGATGCCGAATTTCCTCGCACTTCATGGCAACGAATCAGTTTTTCCTAAAATGGCGGCTGCATATGTTACATATTGAAAGTAAGAAGCTCGGGAAAGCGAGATCACCCATAATGCTATGCAGACAGCCAATCAGGAGATAGCCATCCCCTGTGATGTCACAGCCCTATAAAACCCTCCTCCCGTGCGGTCTCCACCACTGTCCAGTGAGCTGAGTATAGGGAGAGACGTGGCAAGCACTTATGCGCTGGGGTCAGTGTAGCTGAGAATGATTAATAGAAGAATATTGGAGAGGGAGAGGGAAGGTGCAGGGAGACTGCAGGGAGAGTACAGGGAGACTGCGGGGAGACTTATTTAGCGTCTTTTTTTTTATTTTTCTTATTCCTACATTTACTTATTCCTACATCAGCTGTAAATTCAAATTCAGTACCAATAAGATGGAGACCTTTATTATTCCGGTGCCAGCTTGCCAACCAATACCATCCAGTATGCACCCCTTAGGGGGGCCAGGCCTTAATGATGACATCATCATCTTTTGTTGGTTTTACTTCTTTCAAATCATTCTTCAAAGTCTCCTTGACCTATTTAAAGGCTGATGTGCAGCTATTTGACACTTTTAGTGCCATTTATCCATCAGCAGGTGTTTGTGCACTATCTAGCAGGGTTTCTTACGAACTGTAGATTGATGATGGATCCTTTGGCCTATGAGAACCTAAGGTCTATGACTAGCTTACATTTTCAGTAGGCTAACTCTTATCCTAACCCAATTCCAACTGACCATGTGCCAATGACTGCCTATGTACCCGTCACTACTCACACATGGCATCACCGTACCCCACCATGTGGTGTACACTGTGTCTATATTAGTAAGATTTTCCCAGCCGATAAGCCTGTCCACAAACCCATAGTCCTCATTATTATCAACTTCAAATATCAACATGTCTTCTGAGTCACCAACATAGAAATAATTCAATAAAGGGAACACAACTCATCAAAAAGCAGCCACAGCGTGCCAAGGAGCCGTGCCAAGATTTTGTCAGTCCTGCACTATTTTTACAAGCTATATCAAATATCACTCATGTTCCTCTTACATAACTTGACCAATGTTCTCCTCTTATTAGGTGACTAATTTCTAAAATATTTTGGAAAATATAATTTTAACCTCCATGTGAATTATTAAGCGGGGGTTGAAGACCCCTTTTCATGTGTCCTACCAGGCCATGTGGACATCATAGAGGTTTTCCCTTGTAGGAAGTTCCTTCTAATAGCTAGTGCATCGACCTGCTGTATTGTCCACCGCCATCACAATTTGTCCTCAGGGGTTTGAGAAGACGGACCTTTGGTCATGACGGCCAGACGATGTGTATGACCTAGCAGGATTGGACAAGTTTTAGAGGAATCAACCTTATTGAAAAGGTTATGGATAATACTGAAATCTTCTCACCTTCCAAGCAGTCTCACATCATTTTACTAATCCAATGTCAACCTTATCTTCTAACTGGTGGCAGGACAGAAGCCTACCTGAAGGTCTGCATCCATTTCTTTGGGCCAAGATGACAATATCTATCAAATTCAATCTAAATATTCAATTTTGAGAAAAACTAAGCATTGCTGGGTCTCCTGTAACTGTGAGGAACCCTTTCCTATACATGCCTGCTGTCTGCCACTCATGACCAGGTGGTTGCTAGGTTCCTAGATGTATCACAATGCGGGGTTCCCAGGAGTTCACTCATCACTAATCAGTGTCAGCCTAAGGTCGCACCGCGTATGTATCAGTGGAATCATGAATGACAGGAACTGAAAGGGGTGAAAGTGTCCCGGAATTGTGATTGTGCACACAGCTGAGTAATGAGCGTTGTGTAACAGACCTGACCTTGTCAACTGCCTGGGACAGAGAAGTCGTGACAGTGTGACAGGCGGTGACTCAGGCGTGTATACAGGAGACTCCGAATACTGACACACTGACACTCGGGGTACAGGATAATGATGCTGACACTTGGGGTACAGGATACTGACACTTGGGGTACAAGATAATGACACTGACACTTGGGGTACAGGATAATGACACTGACACTTGGGGTACAGAATAATGACACTGACACTTGGGGTACAGGATAATGACACTGACATTCGGGGTACAGGATAATGACACTCGGGGTACAGGATAATGACACTCTGGGTACAGGGTAATGACACTAACACTTGGGGTACAGGATAATGACACACTGACACTTGGGGTACAGGATAATGACACTGACACTTGGGGTACAGAATAATGACACTGACACTTGGGGTACAGGATAATGACACTGACATTCGGGGTACAGGATAATGACACTCGGGGTACAGGATAATGACACTCTGGGTACAGGGTAATGACACTAACACTTGGGGTACAGGATAATGACACACTGACACTTGGGGTACAGGATAATGACACTGACACTTGGGGTACAGGATAATGACACTGACACTTGGGGTACAGGATAATGACATTGACACTTGGGGTACAGGGTAATGACACTAACACTTGGGGTACAGGATAATGACACACTGACACTTGGGGTACAGGATAATGACACTGACACTTGGGGTACAGGATAATGACACACTGGCACTTGGGGTACAGGATGATGACACTGACACTTGGGGTACAGGATAATGACACTTGGGGTACAGGATAATGACACTTGGGGTACAGGATAATGACACTTGGGTTACAGGATAATGACACTCGGGATACAGGATAATGACACTTGGGGTACAGGATAATGACACTTGGGGTACAGGATAATGACACTTGGGGTACAGGATAGTGACACTGACACTCGGGGTACAGGATAATGACACTGACACTTGGGGTACAGGATAATGACACTGACACTTGGGGTACAGGATAATGACACTGACACTTGGGGTACAGGATGATGACACTGACACTTGGGGTACAGGATAATGACACTGACACATGGGGTACAGGGTAATGACACTGACACTCGGGGTACAGGGTAATGACACTGACACTCGGGGACAGAATAATGACACTGATACCCAGGGTACAGGATAATGACACTGACACTTGGGGTACAGGATAATGACACTGACACTTGGGGTACAGGATAATGACACTGACACTCGGGGTACAGGATAATGACACTGACACTTGGGGTACAGGATAATGACACTGACACTTCGGGGTACAGGATAATGACACTGACACTTGGGGTACAGGATAATGACACTGACACTTGGGGTACAGGATAATGACACTGACACTCAGGGTACAGGATAATGACACTGACACTTGGGGTACAGGATAATGACACTGACACTTGGGTACAGGATAATGACACTGACACTTGGGGTACAGGATAATGACACTGACACTTCGGGGTACAGGATAATGACACTGACACTTGGGTACAGGATAATGACACTGACACTTCGGGGTACAGGATAATGACACTGACACTTGGGGTACAGGATAATGACACTGACACTCGGGGTACAGGATAATGACACTGACACTTGGGGTACAGGATAATGACACTGACACTTGGGGTACAGGATAATGACGCTGACACTCGGGGTACAGGATAATGACACTGACACTTGGGGTACAGGATAATGACACTGACACTCGGGTACAGGATAATGACACTGACACTTGGGGTACAGGATAATGACACTGACACTGGGGTACAGGATAATGACACTGACACTCGGGGTACAGGATAATGACACTGACACTCGGGGTACAGGATAATGACACTGACACTTGGGGTACAGGATAATGACACTGACACTTGGGGTACAGGATAATGACACTGACACTCGGGGTACAGGATAATGACACTGACACTTGGGGTACAGGATAATGACACTGACACTCGGGGTACAGGATAATGACACTGACACTTGGGGTACAGGATAATGACACTGACACTTGGGGTACAGGATAATGACACTGACACTTGGGGTACAGGATAATGACACTGACACTGGGGTACAGGGATAATGACACTGACACTCGGGTACAGGATAATGACACTGACACTTGGGGTACAGGATAATGACACTGACACTCGGGGTACAGGATAATGACACTGACACTTGGGGTACAGGATAATGACACTGACACTTGGGGTACAGGATAATGACACTGACACTTGGGGTACAGGATAATGACACTGACACTTGGGGTACAGGATAATGACACTGACACTTGGGGTACAGGATAATGACACTGACACTTCGGGGTACAGGATAATGACACTGACACTTGGGGTACAGGATAATGACACTGACACTTGGGGTACAGGATAATGACACTGACACTTGGGGTACAGGATAATGACACTGACACTTGGGGTACAGGATAATGACACTGACACTTGGGGTACAGGATAATGACACTGACACTTGGGGTACAGGATAATGACACTGACACTTCGGGGTACAGGATAATGACACTGACACTTGGGGTACAGGATAATGACACTGACACTCAGGGTACAGGATAATGACACTGACACTCGGGGTACAGGATAATGACACTGACACTTGGGGTACAGGATAATGACACTGACACTTGGGGTACAGGATAATGACACTGACACTTGGGGTACAGGATAATGACACTGACACTTGGGGTACAGGATAATGACACTGACACTTGGGGTACAGGATAATGACACTGACACTCGGGGTACAGGATAATGACACTGACACTCGGGGTACAGGATAGTGACACTGACACTCGGGGTACAGGATAATGACACTGATACTCGGGGTACAGGGTAATGACACTGACACTTGGGGTACAGGATATGACACTGACACTTGGGGTACAGGATAATGACACTGACACTTGGGGTACAGGATAATGACACTGACACTTGGGGTACAGGATAATGACACTGACACTTGGGGTACAGGATAATGACACTGACACTTGGGGTACAGGATAATGACACTGACACTTGGGGTACAGGATAATGACACTGACACTTGGGGTACAGGATAATGACACTGACACATGGGGTACAGGGTAATGACACTGACACTCGGGGTACAGGGTAGTGACACTGACACTCGGGGTACAGGATAATGACACTGATACCCGGGGTACAGGATAATAACACTGACACTTGGGGTACAGGATAATGACACTGACACTTGGGGTACAGGATAATGACACTGACACTCGGGGTACAGGATAATGACACTGACACTTGGAGTACAGGATAATGACACTGATACTTGGGGTACAGGATAATGACACTGACACTTGGGGTACAGGATAATGACACTGACACTTGGGGTACAGGATAATGACACTGACACTTGGGGTACAGGATAATGACACTGACACTCGGGGTACAGGATAATGACACTGACACTTGGGGTACAGGATAATGACACTGACACTTGGGGTACAGGATAATGACACTGACACATGGGGTACAGGATAATGACACTGACACTCAGGGTACAGGATAATGACACTGACACTTGGGGTACAGGATAATGACACTGACACTCGGAGTACAGGATAATGACACTGATACTTGGGGTACAGGATAATGACACTGACACTTGGGGTACAGGATAATGACACTGACACTTGGGGTACAGGATAATGACACTGACACTTGGGGTACAGGATAATGACAGTGACACATGGGGTACAGGGTAATGACACTGACACTCGGGGTACAGGATAATGACACTGACACTCGGGGTACAGGGTAATAACACTGATACTCGGGGTACAGGGTAATGACACTGACACTTGGGGTACAGGATAATGACACTTGGGGTACAGGATAATGACGCTGACACTTGGGGTACAGGATAATGACGCTGACACTTGGGGTACAGGATAATGACACTGACACTCGGGGTACAGGATAATGACACTGACACTTGGGGTACAGGGTAATGACACTTGGGGTACAGGATAATGACACTGACACTTGGGGTACAGGATAATGACGCTGACACTTGGGGTACAGGATAATGACACTGACACTTGGGGTACAGGATAATGACGCTGACACTTGGGGTACAGGATAATGACACTGACACTTGGGGTACAGGATAATGACACTGACACTTGGGGTACAGGATAATGACACACTGACACTTGGGGTACAGGATAATGACGCTGACACTCGGGGTACAGGATAATGACACTGACACTTGGGGTACAGGATGATGACACTGACACTTGGGGTACAGGATAATGACACTGACACTTGGGGTACAGGATAATGACACACTGACACTTGGGGTACAGGATAATGACACTCGGGGTACAGGATAATGATGCTGACACTCGGGGTACAGGATAATGACACTGACACTTGGGGTACAGAATAATGACGCTGACACTCGGGGTACAGGATAATGACACTGACACTCGGGGTACAGGATAATGACACTGACACTCGGGGTACAGAATAATGACACTGACACTCGGGGTACAGGATAATGACGCTGGCACTTGGGGTACAGGATAATGACACTGACACTCGGGGTACAGGATAATGACACTGACACTCGGGGTACAGGATAATGACACTGACACTTGGGGTACAGGATAATGACACTGATACTCGGGGTACAGGGTAATGACACTGACACTTGGGGTACAGGATAATGACACTGACACTTGGGGTACAGGATAATGACACTGACACTTGGGGTACAGGATAATGACACTGACACTTGGGGTACAGGACAATGACACTGACACTCGGGGTACAGGATAATGACACTGACACTTGGGGTACAGGATAATGACACTGACACTTGGGGTACAGGATAATGACACTGACACTTGGGGTACAGGATAATGACACTGACACATGGGGTACAGGGTAATGACACTGACACTCGGGGTACAGGGTAGTGACACTGACACTCGGGGTACAGGATAATGACACTGATACCCGGGGTACAGGGTAATAACACTGACACTTGGGGTACAGGATAATGACACTGACACTTGGGGTACAGGATAATGACACTGACACTCGGGGTACAGGATAATGACACTGACACTTGGAGTACAGGATAATGACACTGATACTTGGGGTACAGGATAATGACACTGACACTTGGGGTACAGGATAATGACACTGACACTTGGGGTACAGGATAATGACACTGACACTTGGGGTACAGGATAATGACACTGACACTCGGGGTACAGGATAATGACACTGACACTTGGGGTACAGGATAATGACAGTGACACTTGGGGTACAGGATAATGACAGTGACACTCGGGGTACAGGATAATGACACTGACACTCGGGGTACAGGATAATGACACTGACACTTGGGGTACAGGATAATGACACTGACACTTGGGGTACAGGATAATGACACTGACACTTGGGGTACAGGATAATGACACTGACACTTGGGGTACAGGATAATGACACTGACACTTGGGGTACAGGATAATGACACTGACACTCGGGGTACAGGATAATGACACTGACACTCGGGGTACAGGGTAATAACACTGATACTCGGGGTACAGGGTAATGACACTGACACTTGGGGTACAGGATAATGACACTGACACTTGGGGTACAGGATAATGACGCTGACACTTGGGGTACAGGATAATGGCGCTGACACTTGGGGTACAGGATAATGACACTGACACTCGGGGTACAGGATAATGACACTGACACTTGGGGTACAGGGTAATGACACTTGGGGTACAGGATAATGACACTGACACTTGGGGTACAGGATAATGACGCTGACACTTGGGGTACAGGATAATGACACTGACACTTGGGGTACAGGATAATGACGCTGACACTTGGGGTACAGGATAATGACACTGACACTTGGGGTACAGGATAATGACGCTGACACTTGGGGTACAGGATAATGACACTGACACTTGGGGTACAGGATAATGACACTGACACTTGGCGGTCCTCTGTGCATCGGTCGCCCTCTGACCTCCTCCGGAGACATTTTACACACTTGTGGGACATTCTGTGTGGTTTCTGTTTGTCTCCATCTCCATAGCAGTCTCTGTAAATAACCTTGCCCATCCATACACCTCCTAGAAGGAGTCAGGGCGAGCGCAGCCTGAGAACGGGCGTACGACTGGGGGGAGGGGAGGATGAGATGATGACGTCACCTCTGTGTATACAGCACTGCAGGTTCATCAGAGGACTGTGTGCAGATGTGGAGCTAAAGGAGAACTAGAGGAGATTAGATAGATAGATAGATAGATAGATAGATAGATAGATAGATATGAGATAGATAGATAGATAGATCTATAATAGATAAAAAATAAATAGCAGCACTCTTTTTCTGCCAGGTGCAAAGTCCTTGAAGGATTCCGGATAAAAAATCCACGCAATATTATGTAAAATGGAAAGAAGGCAGCACTCCGGTCCTGGTGAGAAGGAGGTGGACCCTGTATTTCACCCAATGCAATGTTTCAGCTCATCTGAGTGGAGCCTTTGTCAGGCAGAGATAGCTCACAGCAGGTATAAAAAGGTAGGTACCGAAGTGCACTTCTCTAACTACACAGCTCTGAGCACTAAAACTGGGGACATTCTGAGGAAACATTAGCCCATTTTAGGCAGCAATTTCAGACATATACCAGAATGTATAATTCCCCCACTCATGTCCAGAGGCGGCTTTAGATTTTGTGAGGCCTTAGGTGAAACTCGAACATGAGGCCCCCACGAACACAAGATACTTACCTGGCACTGCCAGGCTCCCATGGTGAGGTCACTGCCTGATGTGGGCACTTACAGTCAGCTTCCCCATGTACATTACAGACTACTTTTATGGAGGTGCCCGGTCCCAATACTAATAAACATTATGCGCTCTGCGCACTTGACTTACTACCTCTGCAGTCTCTTAGTCACCATCATCCAACAGGCCCTGGCGTGGAGAGTGGCTTATTACCTTTTGATCAAAACGTACACTAATGTCCTCTTATAGCTTCTATCTTAGAGGCAGGGCAGAGTTCTGGTTGCAGAGTGCTGTTGCATTGTTTTGTTTGTATGTATATGTGCCATAGCTACGTGCACCTGCATACAGGGACGTGCTGACTGACCCCCCCCCCCCTTGTGTTTCTGTTTAGTATGTGTTGGAGGTGTGGCAACCTCCTTTTCAGTCGTGCACACCTGACTAGTTTGTGTGCCCTAAAGGCTGGTTTTAATCAGTGTGAGTATAAAGCTGAATGTGTACCTGCTAGTAACCATCTGGCTCCAGGAGGAGTGCACAGTGCCTCTCCATGCCCCCCATGTGCCAGTAACAAGTGCCTCTCCATGCCCCCCCATGTGCCAGTAACAAGTGCCTCTCCATGCCCTCTCATGTGCCAGTAACAAGTGCCTCTCCATGTCCCCCCATGTGCCAGTAACAAGTGTCTCTCCATGCCCCCCATGTGCCAGTATCAAGTGCCTCCCCCCCATGTGCTAGTATCAAGTGCTAAACCCCCCATTTGCCAGTATCAAGTGCCAAACCCCCCCATGTGCCAGTATCAAGTGCCAAACCCCACATGTGCCAGCATCAAGTGCCAAATCCCCCCATGTGCCAGTATCAAGTGCCAACCCCCCATGTGCCAGTATCAAGTGCCAACCCCCCCATGTGCCAGTATTAAGCGCCAACCCCCCATGTCCCAGTATCAAGTGCCAACCCCCCCATGTGCCGGTATCAAGTGCCAACCACCCCCCCTTGTGCCAGTATGAAGTGCCAACCACCCCCCCATGTTCCAGTATGAAGTGCCAACCCCCCCCTCCCCATGTGGCAGTAACAGATAGTCCGGTATTAAAAAAACAAAACACTTATACTGACCTCGAATGCGATGCAGGCCTCTTCCAGCCTGTCCAGCGCTGTACGATTCAGGCAGCGCAATGACGTCATCGCGCTGCCTGCACCGGCCTCTTATAGGCTGCTGGTCTTTTGCTGGCAGCCTATCAGAAGAACAGGGAAGGGAGACGCCTCTCCCTCCCCTACCCCACAGCACAGCCATCTGTATAGCCGTCCTGAGGATTGCGATACAGATGACTATGGAGATGAACGCCTTACAATGGAAGCATTCACCTCCCTGTGACTTACCGCTGGAGGCCCCCTTCCCGGAGCCAGAGCGAGGCCCCCACCAGCGCGAGGCCTTAGGCAGTGGCCTAAGTGGCCTAATGGAAGAGCCACCTCTGCTCATGTCTTTTCGTCGTACTCAAAATCTCATGGACCGGTTGGTCCGTGCTGGTGTAGGCACTACTCCTTACTTTGGTTCACCTAGAACTGGATGTTATCCATGTCATCATCGTATCAGTTGTTGACTTACGCTGAGGGGCCCTTCGTTTCTTCACCCCGATACTGTACATTACCTAACCTGTGATTCCACATCTGTGGTGTACCTACTGGGCTGCCCCGGTCACCTCTTCTATCTAGGAGAGACGACATGGGACGTTAAAACCAGGCTTAACCAACATACTGTAGTTATACCATTCGGAAGAAAAAACTTGACTTGCCTGTGTCAGACATTTTACGGATGCAAAACACAGTGAAAGGGATCTTCCTTTTTGGATAATAGATCATGTCGCTGTGTCGGGAGGGGACAGAGTGGCGCTTCTCAAAAAGCCAGAACTCTATTGGATTCACCATTTACAAAGTTTGAAACCAAAAGGTCAAATAGTAGATTTTAGGGCAGTATGACCCCCTGTGTTCCCGTTGGTGCTCTTATCTTTTCTGAATTGTAGAATAGACCAGTGCTCCGCTATCGTTTATATCTTAGGAGATTATGAACAGGACAAAAATCTTCGTGAAGACGCCACCCAACATGGAGTTTTATGGTTTTATTTTTATTATTTTTTAGTATCCATGGAACATTTGTTTGCCCTTAGCCTGCCTAAATAACTGTGCACAGATTGCGGACCAAATTCGGATGGTACTGTTAGGGTGCTTTCACACCTGCGTTCTGAGGATCCGGCTGGCACTTCCATCCCGCCAGATCCGTCAGAACGCAAGTCGCCTGAAAGCATTTGAAGACTGATCGGGATCCTGATCAGTCTTCGAAATGCTTTCAGGTTACCATGGCAGCCAGGACACTACTGAAGTACTGGCTGCTATGGTACTCCGCAGCAGTGTACTTACCTGCGCTGCAGCCTCCGGGTGCTCCTTCATGACGTCACATAGATCAATGCACCGCCCGGACCTGTGACGTCATGGAGGAGCGCCCGGAGGCCACAGCACAGGTAAGTACACTGCTGTGGAGTACTTACATGGCAGCCAGGACTTCAGTAGCGTCCTGACTGCCATGGTAACCGATCGGAGCCCCAGCTTACACTGGGGCCCCAATCGGAACTGCTGCTGCGCATGCGCAGAGCTAAACTCCGGATCCGATGATGCACCGAAACGACGTTTAGCTTAATTCTGTATCCAGATTAATTCACTTCAATGGGCATTAATTCTGGATCCGGCGTTACGGCATGTCTTCCGGATTTTTGGACGGAGACAAATCCGCAGCATGCTGCGCTTTTGTCAACGTCCGAAAAACTTTCACATACTGAATGGAAGACATCCTGATGCATCCTGAACGGATTTCTCTCCATTCAGAATGCATGGGGATAATACTGATCAGTTTCTTTCTGGCATAGAACCCCGACAACTGAACTCTAGGACGGAAAGTAAAAATGCAAGTGTTAAAGAAGTCCAGGATTGCCTGAACCCCCTCTGGGGGTTGGGGGACACTTGATTGTGCCCCTCGCCCCTGGCTGGACTCTGGAGGTGAGATCCCTTGCATTAGTCGCTGGGGTTCTTATCCTCCCTGGGAATTCTTGGACAAATTGTTCCAGATGAGCGTGGCTGTCCACAGTTACTCTTATCTTTGGGATCTTGGGGTGTTGACGGTTGAGACCGGGGACATTGATCGTGCCCCTGTGCCCGATCCCGCTATGGTGGGAGTGCGACCCTCAGTAATATGCTGGGGATTTAGTGCTCCCCCTGATGACATCCTGGACCTCATATGAGGAGACGATGGGATGTGGAAGGTACAGCGCACTGCTGTTCTCTGTGCGCTGTTTTTTTCCCTTTTGTTTATTTGGTTACTATGGCTACCATCTGGAGTATGTGTCGGTCCGCATTGACATGCGCAGTTAGTGATTCTCACACAGTGAGCTCTATCGCTAAGTACTGGCAAAGGTACTGTGTCTCCCCCCAGGCGCATGCGCGCGAACTATGTGGATTTTCCGGGCATTAATTTCTGTCTAACTGATAGTGTAGCGCCAGCGCAGGCGCATTGAGCATATCTGAACACTGAACCATCATCGCATGGGTCCGACATTGGAGGGTGAGCGTCTCACAGATTTATTTGCTCAGATGTATTTTATTTTGCACACGTACACTTTATTACTTTTTATGGACACAATTATGGAATCTTTCATGATTACACACAAATTATTAATCTGTATGTTATTTATTAAACACTCTTCAATCATGTATTTCTGGATTTGTTGATTGATTTCATCAATTCCTAATCGTGTACACTTTGGTACCTACCTACCTATTTATACCTGCTTTGAGCACTGCTATCACTGCTTGACAAAGGCTCCATTGAGATGAGATGACATTTTACATTATAGATAGATCGATCTCAGTGAAAACACCTGAAATACTGGTCCAAACAATAACATCTGTGAGTGATAACGTGGCATAGTAGCCAAAAATCTGTGTTGTTTCATTTCCACACAGTTCAAATAAAAAAAAAATTTGTTCGAACTTTTTAAAACCAGCATGTACGTGTCTTACAATACACAGATTATCGGAGGCTGACATTTGTGAATGGTGATGTGACAAACGGTACTAGGCTAAAATCTGTGTTGTTTCATCTCCACACAGTTCAAATTACATATTTTTTTTTTGGTTGAAGTTTGAAAAAACAGTATGTACGTGTCTTACAATACTCAATGTAGCAGACAAGTGAGTGGTAGCATGAAAAACTAGGCCGAAATCCATGTTGGTGCATTTATAGGTACTTCAAGTGTTGGTGTGGTGGTAGTGGGGCGGGGGAGTAGTGGAAAAAAATTGCATAGTAGTTTGACAACTTGTTTTTTACACTGGAGAACTTTTTTTCTGAATCTTCATGTTTTAATAAACAAAAGACTTTAGGCCCAAATCTGTTAGTGGCGCCGATACTGCATTATTTCCAAAGTCAACTGTCAGTAGCAGTGTCTTCAGTGTGTTTGTGGAAAGGGAAGGACATCATATGGCGCCTTCTGTCTTTAAAGCGAACCTGTCACCTGCTTTTTACCTCTTAAGCTGTTAACTGTACCTTATAGATCATTGTAACCTTGTTTCCAAACAGGTGTTCTTCGTTTTTCTGGGGTTTATATTCCTGAAAAAATCACTTTATAATCTCCTGCTCTGCTGCGTCTGAAGTCACCAGACAAGTCAAGGAGGCAGACCCTCCTTGACTGCTGGATGCGACTCCCCCGCCCTAACCCCGCCTCTCATCCCTATGATTGACACTAGCTCTTCTGCCCGGGACCGCGCTGGTCTCGGCGGCGCATGCGCCGTCTGCCTTCATAGCAGCGCGATCCCGAGCCTCGCGCTGAGTGATCTGCATTTCACCAGCGGCCCGGCTAGAGAGGAGAGAAGTGCGCAAGCGCGATCTAGCAAGGGGATCGCGCTTCACTCAGCGCGAGGCTCGGGATCGCGCTGCTATGAAGGCAGACGGCGCATGCGCCGCCGAGACCAGCGCGGTCCCGGGCAGAAGAGCCCAGAGAAGGCTTTCAGTGGAGTCCTCTCTGTATTTACTGCCCCTTCCTTCCTGCTGGCTCTCACCCCACCGACTCTGGGCAAGGTGGTTGGTGACAATGGGCGCAACATCCAGGCCGCCCTGAACCTGGGCAAAGTAAAACATGCTCTCTGCATGGCGTATGTCATCAACCTAGTGGTTCAGCACTTTTTAAATAAGTACACTGGCTTGCACAAGGTGATGGCAATGTCCAGGAGACTGTCCAAGTATTTCAGCCATTCTTACGTGTCGAGGAACAGCCTGCCACTACACAGCTTAATCCGCGATGTGCTAAATCACTCAATTCAACATTGCACATGCTGGAGCATCTGTACGAGCAGCAGAAAGCTGTGATATATTTGGTCATGCACCAGACAGCCTTAGCAGTAGGGAGCTTGTGTTGCTTCGAGGTCAGGCAGTGGCAGTTCATCCGAGACACCTGTCAGGTGAAGCCCTTCGAAGAGGCCACAAAATGTATCAGTAGGGACAACTGCGGCGTTAACAACGTCATCCCTCTCATATTTATCTTAGAACAGACGCTGACGCACATGCAGCACGGAACCACAGTGTAAGGAGAACAGCTGACGCATCTTGCTGTCCGCCTTGTAGCTGTTTGGAACCCAAAAGGAGAAACTCCAATGGAGGAAGAGGAGGGTGAGGATCAGGAGCTGCCATTACAAGAGGAGGAGGAGTTTGAGGGGCAAGAGGATTATGATGATGACACCAGACATGATACCCAATCTTCTCAGTGGGGAGCGGAGCCAAAAAGAACTGGCTCCTGGGGCACGTTGGCCAGAATGGAGACCTGTAGACTTCTCTGCTTATGCAGTGACAGGCGTATCATTGACATCAAGCAGTCTGATGATTACTGGATGGCCATGTTTTCAGACTCTCGCTACCAAGGCAAAATGGGGGAATGTTTTTCTCTCCCTGAAAGGGAAGCCAAATGACATTATTACCAGGAAATGCTGTGTACGCAGCTTTACTGCAGCTTATGGCAAGCAAAAGCCTGACGCCAGTGTGGCTGAAAGGCAGGCCCCGCTTCACCCCCCACAGAGTAACCCACCTCCCACCACCATCAGCAGCAGCAGCCATTTCAGTCTCCTCAACAAGATGGAGCAGTTTTTCCACGTTCCACACCAGGCGGAAGCCAGTCAGTAAGCCGACCGACCGTTCCCGCCTCAACGCCCAGGTTCAGGTCTGACCAGTCTCTAGCACATACCCAGTTCCCTGACCCCAACAGTGGCTCGAACTGGCACAGCACGCTCTCTTATCTTCTTTCTTGCCCGGCCTCTATTGTCATCT